>PPNP02000008.1:0-567393 GCA_003708205.2 Isabelozyma gotoi | reverse complement strand
AATGAGCCACTGATGCTTCCATGAGTTGGGCCGAATTCTCCATCAAAGGTAATCGTAAATAAGTTTGAAGAGTCACCAGAGACAGTTCCAACATATTCACCTGTGGTGGATAACACAGGATAAGACTCCAAGAATCCGTAAAAGACTTCTGGGATAGTGAACTGTATGACAGTTCCCCGAGGTATAGCTCTCTCGCTATCAACAGAAACGACAATAGTAAATATATCATCTCTGTTAACGAATACTCCTCCTGTTCTATTCAGGCGGACACTTATATTTGAAATAAAATCCGCTCCGGTAGGGACAGCAGCATTTCGTAGAGGACTTCCAGTCGCAGAAGAAGTAACAGAGAAACTAGAAGTAATGGACCCAGTTGAGGATCGTGAAGTAATTGAGGTTTCACTAGATGCATGTGAAGATGACAGTCTTGACGTTACAGTATTATCTTGTGAAGTGGACAAGTGTGACGTTTCGCTAGATCCTTGTGAGGACGTAGACAATGGTGATGTTTCACTTCTCGATGTTGAAGATGACTGAGATGAGAAACTCTCCGTTGAAGTCTGTGAATGTGACCCCGTCAGTAAGTCATCTGAAGTATTCAGCAGAGGCATCCATGTTGACCGCTGGGATGCAGTATTTGAAGACAGATTGTCATCTATACTACTTAAGGATGAAAACGATGTTTCACTACACGATGTTTGTGAGTCTGATGAAAGCAGAGAATAGCTAGAACTCAGTGTAATACTAGACGTTTCTTCTGAAGTGCTTACAGAGGTTTCAACACTGGATGAATCCGAGGACTGACTGGATTCACTAACATCTCCCCTTGAGCTCGAAGAAGACACCTCGGACGACGACACCTCGGACGAATATAAATCGGAGGTAGACGTTGATTCTGAAGTGCTACTTTCAGTTGAGCTGAAAGTCAGAGAAGACTGAGACACCGGAGTGGGTTTTGGGAAGTCTGGAGTGTCTTTACAAACTTTGCATACCTCGGGTTTGGCGTTTGGAGGTGGTCCATCATACATGACTCCACTTTCACCTTTATAATCTATGTAAGATATGAGCTCAGGATCATATCCCAGACCCACTTCAACAACAAACAGCTGTGGGCCAGCATACAAAGCGAGAACTGGATCCCTATAAGCAAAATTATCAATGCTGAGTCCAAAGGTAATAGTAATAAAATTCTGGTTTCCCCATCCAGAAACTTTGTTTATGAGCAAGTTGATACCAAGTCGAAGGACTGAATTCAGAGAGCTAAGGTGAACAACGTGTGAAGTAGATAGATGGTTAGAACTAACTATTAACTTACTATCCGATCCAACGTCCAAACATCCATCTCCTGACCATGCATTGGCTAATTCGAGTTCTTGATTTATCAAACAAACTGTCCCTGAGTTGGCTACTGAATTAGAATCAGCATTTCCTAATTCCAAGGGCATAACCACTCCAGACGTCTGTCTAAATACCATTAAACCATCATTTGTTAAAGTAGTTGGAGATACGACAAACCCTGAACCAGCATCTCCGGAAGTAGTTAAATAGAACTCTCCTGTATTATCGAATTGTTGAGGAAGTATATTAAAGGATTGACCATTGTGACTCGTTAAGGCATTAAAAGAAAAGATACCGTTGTTGATAAAGGAGGTAGAACTTCTTTGGGTAAACAGGAGGCTCGCAGAGGTAGTAGTAGAAACATAAAATTCGCCATTATTTTCGATACTTCCAGTTAAATCAATATCAGAGTTAACTACCAGAAGGTAAACTCCGGAATCAATATCAATATCACTATTTAAAGGCAGAGGAAAATCTGAGTCATAAGTAGTATCAGTGGATATCAGAAGTGCCTGACATCCCAATACCAAAGTAAAGAGCCAGAATATATTCTTCATTATCATCCGATGGAATTAATGAATTACCATTTACACTCATCAAGATATTGATACTGCTATTTATACAAGCTCCAGGACAATAAAGTCATAATTCGCAAGAGTTCTAATAGAGGTGTGGTTCAGATACTAGACAAATTAAAGCAGGGTTTTATTGGCTTCTTGGCAAGTTCTCGCCCCTATTAATGAGAAGCAGCTTTCATTGTCAGTTGATAGTACCAGGAAGTGTCTATATATGCTGCATGTTTAGTAAACCTTCTCAAGTTCGTAAAGCTATCTATTTGAGAAGAAGTTATGAACAATTAAGCTTTTAGCCATATCGCATAAAAACACTGCAGGAATATCTTACATTTTCCCTGCAGACAGCTTTTGGCTTTGTCAAGTTATGTCGCACAATAGAGCAGAAATCTTGATTTGTCGAAAACGCGATCTATTTGGTCCGACATTATTCAAAGAACTCAAAAAGACAATACATATTGGTGTACATCTGGAATAGAGGGCAAGTTTGGACGAAATTTGGTACAGATATTGAACTGAAAATGGTATATTCGAAACTTGCACACACGGACATAACCATGAGAGGTTCCACACTAATGAGATAGCCAAATACAGTAGTTGATTGGGTTGGAGAAAAATTCGGTAATACAACTAATTGACCCTTGCTTCTATTATAGTTACTTACTGGGAGAATACGAAATGTGCTGTTTCTAGTGAGCCAAGACATGGATATCGAATTCAAAACGCTAATATTACGAATTCAATTGATTGAATAGTTTCCAATACTTCTAAATATTCCCACTAATGCCATAAATTCATGCAAACATCATATAAAGACATGTCACGTTTTGCAACAGATTTCTGTCAACCTTGATTGATGCTTAAATAAATATCTTCAATCTTTGAAAGACCCCAAAATAAGTTCATCCTTCTTTTGCGGCCTCATTTTTCTAGAATCTCCGAACCAAACCCCTCATATATTTTTTCGGTTATCAAATGGTGGCTTGTGGACGATTCAGTTACTCATACCTGTCAATTGAGTGATATTTATTGCTTGGTGAGGGGAAGCAAGAAAGAATGATTCGAAAACTCTCTTGGGACTCCCAAAATGTGATCAATCGGCTTATAGTCCATCTTAGGTAATTTTAATCTTATCCTGTCACTGATTTTATAGTTATAATTTTGAGTGAATTTAAAAAAAATCAATAATAAACAATGAAAGCTTCATTATAATTGAACCTTGTGTTCTTAATATTGCTATCTATTTTTTTCGGCCTTCAAGATTAAATATGGTACATCAAAAGGCTCGTATCTCACTTTAATAAGTCTAAAGAGTATTAGAGAGTCATCGAACAACATGGTGACAAATTTACTCATACTCATTTCCTTTTTGGAGTCAATTTACATTTGTGGATTTCCGTAGATATCTGATCTACTGGGGTAAAAATAAAAAACATTCACTCGAAAGTTTACTACTTCTTATATGGTTGCAATTGGATCGATTGTTGCAAAATTATTTATTGTATGTGAAGTCATGTTCGAAATGCCCACTTAAGAAAAAGAAATATAGAATGTATAAAGGATATGCTCTAAAAAGACGAGGAGAAAATTACAAAATAAAATTCCTTAGATCAAAAATGAAAGGAGAAGTGCGAAAGCTGTTATGAAAGCAGGTGCATTTTTGACAGCACTACCTTCGAAAATGGTGATTGGATTAGATGGGGAAGCAGAAGCAGCACTTGGGGTATAAGTCAGAGAAGTGACAACCAGAGTTAACTGGGTATTCAATGATGGAGTTGGTTGTCCGCCAGGGGTGTTTCCTAATTGAGTCTTTGAAGAGTCATCTTGGTTTGACCCATTCAGAACTGGGTCCTGTGAATGGGCGTCGGTAGAACTGAGTTGCGATTCACCTTCGACAGGAGACGTTGGAACATTAGTGTTAGTGGATTCTGTTCCTTTGCCTGAATCTGGATTGTTAGTTGCTTGAGTGTTCGTTGCTTGAGTGTTCGTTGCTGGACTGTTGGTTGCTGGACTGTTGGTTGTTGGACTGTTAGTTGCTTGAGTGTTGGTTCCTGACAAGGAAGATGTATTCTCATTCGTACCTGGAACATTCGTACCTGGAACATTTGTGGTTGGCTGGTCTTCAGTGTTGGTTAATGTCACAGTTTGAGTAGTTAATGTGCCGACAGTCACAGTGGTAACAACTGGTGGTCTGCCTGTACTAAGGTTACTGCTTGAAGTGTCACGAGTAGACGATTTTTCACTTGAACCAGTAGCAGGCTTACCCTCAGTGGTTGAGGATCCACTATTGTCTGATGGAGTGACAGTAGTGGTAGTAGATGAAGTGACAACAGTGACAGAGGAGTGGCTCAAAGAATCAGATGAAGCAGTAGAAGAAACTAAGGCAGAATCAGACTTTGGACCTTCAGGTGAAGATGATGCTGGAATAACAGATGATGCAGGTGGGGCGGAATCACTGGAAGAAGAAGCAACAACTTCAGAGGTTTGACTCACTCCAGAGGAGGAAACAACGCTAGATGGCGGTACCAAATCAGAGGAAGAACCTGGTTCTGTCGTAGAAACCGAAGACGATGGCTCAGCGGATGAAGATGGTTCAGCTGAAGACGATGATTCGGCAGAAGACGATGGCTCAGCTGATGATGGTGGTTCAGCGGATGAAGATGGTGGGGCCGAAGACGATGGTTCAGCGGATGAAGATGGTGGGGCCGAAGACGATGGCTCAGCGGATGAAGATGGTTCAGCTGAAGACGATGGTTCAGTTGAAGACGATGGTTCAGTTGAAGACGATGGTTCGGCAGAAGACGATGGCTCAGCTGATGATGGTGGTTCAGCGGATGAAGATGGTGGTGCCGAAGATGAAGAAGGTGAGGCGGATGAAGATGGTGGTGCCGAAGATGAAGAAGGTGAGGCGGATGAAGAATGTGGGGCGGAAGACGATGGTGGAGCTGAAGATGAAGAATGTGGAGCTGAGGATGAAGAATGAGGAGCTGAAGATGAAACTACCGGAGTAGGAACTTCAACTATAACAGTTGCAGTGTTTCCTGGTGTTGCAGGAACAGTAGTCCTACTGCTATAAGGGTAAGTCCAGGTTGTAGTGATTGTAGTAGTAGGAATAGGAACATTTACTTGAATGGTTTTCGTGTTTCCAGGACTAGTGTTATATGGAAGTGTTGTAACCATAGTTGTTGAGCCTGTCCAAGTTGTGGTAGTGATGACTACTACGTTTCCGTTGGCCAGAGGGTCATTCGAAGGTGAAGATGTCCAACCCCATGTAATTGGAGAGGATCTAGCAACCGTTTCATTGGCACACAAATAATTATTGGTGTATTGAACTGTCATATAGGAAGAACCCGACGTGACAGCACCAGGATTAGTAAAAACATTGAGGAATGGACGATAACCAGCTGGAACGTTTGAGTATGAAATGGTGTATGAAGATGACGTACAAGTCTGAGTATATGTCAATGGCAGAGCCGAGCCAGGAAACATCCAGCTATTGAGTTGATTAGTCATTGCAGCAGTAACTGTAGAACAATCGATAGTTGCACCACTTACAGAATATCCCAAAGTACCAGAAGTGTAACCTTTTGGACAGTTTCCTGCCAAAACGTAGTTTTGACTTCTTTGCAAAGTTGGAATAAAACGATTTGAGATGACAATCTGATCCGTTGTAACTGGGCTTGTATTGGTTGAAACTCCTGCATTAAAATTAACATTTCTTGAAATTTGGTTTTCTCCATCACTCCAGGAAATTGTGTTGGTGCCTGTGTTGAAATTGTTGGCACATTGGGTGTCAATACTATTAGATGATCTACCAGAGTTGAAGGTAAATGAAAAGCTCACAGTACCTGTTGCTGAAGTGGTTGGAGTAACTGTATTAGCGGCGGTACATCTGAGCTGGGAATAAGAAACCACGAGTTCTCCACTATCAAACTCACAGGTAGCGTAAACCGTGTTACCTACTGACAATGAAACAGTTGGAGTAGTAGTTGTAAATTTGAACACACAAGGCATAGTTAATTGGAATGTATCACCAGCTGCAATGTCAGATCCTTGAATGGACCAACCTAATACGGCATTCCAGGATGGGGAAGCTGGCATATTGCTAGTAGGAGCACTTCCTGACCAGCTGAGAGAAGTAATACCAGTGAAAACACCAGTAACTCCAGCGGCTTGGGCAAAGGACACTATGAAACACAAGCAAATAAAAGAGAACATAAAGTACTTTTTCGATAGTATAATAAAATTATTAATCAATGATAGAATGGAAAACTAGTTTCTTAAATACCAGAAAATGTAGACTTCGTCAGATCTTATTGTTCCATTTGATTCAATTGTTTCTGGAAAAGTATATTAGTGAACAAGGAATAAGCCTAGTCAGAAGTCAGGAAGCTGCCCATATATGCACAAAAAATGCATGGACCACTATCAGTAACTGCACAAAGAAAATAATAATCCTACATGAAACAGATATAAGTCTTGACTCGACTTGAATTCTAACCGGAAATGGTCACCATTTGGGGATGTATTTGCTCATGGGTATTTCTCCCACAAGTGCACCACAAACTCAAATGATTCTCAGGAAGAAACATTTTAAACTTTTGTAGTTAATAATAGAAGTTTAATCAGATTTCGTTAATGACTTTGTGGGTATTATTTATCAAGCACTTAAAAAATAGTATTAAATAGGCTTATGAAATTGGAAAGGAATTTAATGCCTTCGACTTTAATGCCCTCGACTTTAGTGCCCTCGACTGTTCAAATTTTGCAACAATGTTGCGCACCTTCAATATTCTCAGGACCATCAAAACGTATGACTATTTCCATTACCCTGGAAGGGGTTGATTTTGAAGAGGCTAGCTGTCAGATCGAGTACTAATTCAATTGGCAACCCTAGTTTTTGGTCTTCATTTTTTTTATAATTTAGCTTTATGTATGGTTCACAGAGGCGAACTAGTGCATTGCATAACTAAGGCAGAAATAACAGCGATCTTCCGATTATGTCGGAAATGCCACATACGAACAAGAAATGAGTAATTATATGATAGTTTATGTCCGAAATTATATTATCCGAAATATTATTAGCTGGAGTATGGTGAACAAAACTGAGACGTCCCTGTATGTATTTGGAAAGGGTTTCTTTTTTTTTGTAAAACTTTCAATTAACAGTAGGCATTTCTAGTACACAAAATACAACCTTCTTATCTCATGCTTGATAGTAAATTGTTTTCCGTATCATTATTGATACATAATATGACTGGTTGGTCGCACATAATTCATAAAATAGATGACCTAATGTTTGAAATTATTTTCCTTGTAACGAGATTCAAAGATTCTGATTCCGTAATAATTCTCAATTCCGTAATTGCATCAAAGCTCATTACTCGTCAAGAAATATCTGCTGATAGACTTCGCTCACAAATAGCAGTCTATACAGTAAGATGTAATTTTCTTTTCTTCCATTTAAGAAAGTAGAGGCGAGAGCAACCTAGAAAATAGTAAGGAATTAAGGAATAAGACATCAAAAATTGTCTAAATGTTGACGTGCAATTTTTTGCAGAAAAAAAATTTTTTTTTCCATGCACTTGCAAGCTTCCGCTGCAGTTGATAGTGAATTAAAGGAAAGGTGATGTACAATGTACATGCGGGCTTAGCTTAAAGAATTGACGTAATTTGTATATTTCAATATACCTTCAATAAGAGTCGAAAAGTATAAACTTTAGCTCTCTTGATCGAAAGGCGATAGAAAGGTGGGTGTCGACAGAGCAGTCGCCCTAAGTGACAAAACGAAATTCAAGATATGTATAGTCGGCTAAATACCTACAGATCTGCTATTTTTGTATTTTTATTTCAAGAAATTCCCTAAGGAGGACTTACCGATATATGGCAAGTAATGTACAAAGACAAATATTTTTCTGGTTCTCCCAACGTTAAAATTGCTTTGGGAAAAACTTGTCTTCCTAAGTTTCGCCAACACGACGACCACGAGATTTTATTCATGGCTGCTTATCTCACAAACATTCAACTGACGGCAATATTTCCCTCATTTAATTTCGAACTTTAAAAACAAATTTATCGGATGTCATTTGAGTGGCATGAATTAAAGAAAATCCTAATGAATAGGAATTAGTACATGTCCAAAATAGTCCATAAGTTTTCCAATAGACAAAACTATGTTCACAAAAAATACTTATATAATGTTAAGGTGTAAGTACCCTTTGAAATAAATGCTGGGTCAAAAATCATCTGTCCACAGCAAGTTTTCATCTTGGTAAATAGCCAATGCCACTTCGATTTAGTCCCTTTTTAATGTCTCAAAATAACATTTAGCATAAACTGCGTCGGAAATGTCCAATATTTTTAACTTGTGTCGATCTTTTTTTTCATTTTTTCGTCGCACAATCACTCTAACAAAAATCGGTTTGGTTTTCATTCCGATTATAATTGAAAAATAAAGAAAGAACAATATTTCATTTCTCTTGGGGAAATACGGAATGTCCCAAGTCTAAAAGAAGACGCTAGTGGAGTAAATTTGAATAGACTGTAGTTCACAAAAAAGACAATTTTTATGATAAAGGGTTCCACAGAAGAAGAAAATAAGATGGAATCTAAGACAAAAGTATCTCTTCTAGAATGGGGCAAATTTTCGGTATTTTCCTTCTATGTCAATTTCTCGATTCACGAAACCAATTCATGACCAATTTAGAAGCAGTGTAGAATGACGTATACCTTCTAGCAGCTACAATATTACGATACCAAAAGGTACGACTAAAGGAATACGGTAGTTAAATTTCGAATTGGGAAATGTATTCAATTTTGATTGTTCACTAATTTCTAATTTTCCAACTTGTAAAACTTTAATGATTGATCGAATTGATCAATTAATTTGAAATTTTCCTCTGTGTTGGCATTGAGTTGAGGACCCGTTGTAATTAATTCTTCCTTATGGTTATTTTCCACCCAATAATTCATTCTTCTGCGATGGCCATTCCAAAAATCATGCTCCCACGATGGGTTCCATTTGGGTAATTGTCTACCAATTCCATCGCCTTGCCCAGCCGCACGACGAAGAGATTCAAAATATTCTTCAAAATAAGGTAACAATGCTGTGAAAAAAGCACCATCCCCTCTTTCCTTGATTCTATCAAGTTCCCATTTCTTCTGTGTTTCTAAATCAGGAAGGTGAGCCCTTCCAGAAAAAACACGAGCAACATACACTGCCTGCCATTCAAATACCTTAAACGTTAAACCAGCCTGGATTGCTCCTACAAAGGCTAATGTGGGATCGGCGATCTGAAATATATGCTGGTATAAGCCATTAACTCGATTATTTTTCAAGTTAATTTCCGGTAAGAAGGGGTAACTGTAAGTGAAACCAGTACCGAATATTATTGCATCAATTCCCGAAACTGATGTGGAATCGTCAAAGTAGACAGTTCTTGTGGCATTGTCAATCTTAATAATCTCTGTTCTCCTGTCAATATTTGGGTGATTAAATGCAGCATCTCCAAAATACACATGAGGTTTGGATGATTTCTTTCTAGACGAGATAGCAGGCTGTGAGACCACATCTACGATGTCTTGAATTGCATCCATTGCAGACACAGAAGCCCCCACAACAATGGTCTTCTTTCCTCTGAAATATTCCTTCGATCTGTACCCTTTGGAATGAATAACTATTGTTTCAGGGTTCTCTAAGAATTCCTGGAGTCCCTCAACATTTGGTAAATAAGGTACATCATAATGTCCAGTTGCAACGACTACTGCATCAAACTTTTCACTCCATAAATAATCAAGCCGTTTACCGAACTTTCTTAGGGTTAACGTGTAATCATTGTGCTCGTCATTTTTCTGTACCAATTCTACCGAGGTATT
Source organism: Isabelozyma gotoi (assembly GCA_003708205.2). NCBI lineage: Eukaryota > Fungi > Ascomycota > Pichiomycetes > Serinales > Metschnikowiaceae > Isabelozyma > Isabelozyma gotoi. The sequence continues at coordinate 557,608 of PPNP02000008.1, read as the reverse complement.
GAATACCAAGTGATCGTCATAACCTTTATTTTTGTAGAGTCCTTGTAACCATTTTTTGACGATAGTATGATGCCTGAAAGGAGTTCTATCCCCATATTTTGTGATCGACCGTCTAGTTCCTACAGGAGGAAATGGCTCCTCAGAAAATTCCATAACCTTCGCCTCGACATTGGTCTCTAAATACGAATAGAGCCCAGAATCAATGAACCTTTGGTGGTCTGTTTTCGGCAGATAAGTTGGCAAATCTTCTGGAATAATATTGGGTTTAACAGCTGTCCTTTCGTTTAGTTCTTTTACGTTTCTCAAAGCTTCGGGAGGAGAATTGTCAAATACCCAGCATCCGCCTGCCTCCCCTCTCCTTTCAAACAACCGAATAACGTCGAATTTCTTCTCTCTAATTAATGAATCAAGGGTAATAAGTCCAGCAGGACCTCCACCAATGATTGCAACACTTTTGATTCCCATTGTTCTGTTGCAAATTCTGCCTCTCCAATTACAAACCTCGGCAAATTAGATAAGATGTCTTTGCAATTGGTCACCTAATCAATACCTAGTCAGTAACTTCCCTTGGTAAAGCCCTAATGTTCTCCATTCACTGATTCAAAATTTGGATTTTATATTGCGACATTATGGTGCGCACCACACCATAAGGGGAAGGTGCCGTGCATGGCCAGAACAGGAAACTCCCGCAGCTCAAAAGAAAAATAAACCTACATCCATCGAATGAGTCAAAACCATACTCATTTTGACAGCTAAAAACCAATAAATGAAACTAAACCAACAGAGAATAGAATGGTAGAAGTGGACTCGGCAGATCACGGGTCAAATCTAGAGCATCCGGAACTACAGGAGCTGCCTAGAGTCGAAGATTCTAACTCACTTAGGTATGTGGCATCACGAATGGAACAGCTCGAAGCTGAGTCATTGGCTGAATCGCTTCCTGAAGGCTTCTACGATGATAGACAGTCTGAAAAGGAGGTTCCTGTTGTAACCAGAAAGGATAACGACGATGTTATGATCGTTTTGAATATTATAAATGGAGCTGTGTGGGGTGTTTTGGCCAGAAAAGGTCTTACCGAGCTTACTACTTATAATGGTAGTTACCTAGGAGGGTTAATATGGGCTAATTTTGCTGCTTGTTTTGTCATGGGGCTCACTATAGAAAGCACTAAACTATGGAGCCGTTTAGTAGGCGATGGACACTTCAAGAACAAAGCATCTGTTCCGTTGTATACGGGCATTACCACGGGATTCTGCGGTACCTGTTCTTCATTTTCCTCTGTGATATTAGAAGCTTTCAATAAAGCCGCCAATACCTTACCAGGAGAGATCTATAGATATCCAAATGCTGCCTACGGAATCATGGAGTGTTTTTCGGTACTAATGGCTCAAATGGCTGTTTCGGTATCTGGCTTTCATACTGGGAAGCACCTAATAGAATTGGCTGATGATTTCTCGCCGGTATTTTCCGTTCATATTTATAAGATATGTGAATTGGTGTCCCTGGCATTAGGAATTGCTGTATTTATCATCAGTATCGTTTTGATAGGGGTAAAACATGAAGGATCGTGGAGATCTTGGATGTTTTCAATCTTTTTCGCTCCCTTCGGTGCGTTGCTAAGGTTTTACTTGTCTAAGTTTTTGAACAGCAAGGTGAAGAATTTTCCTCTTGGAACGTTTGCTGCAAATGTGGGGGGTTCTTTACTTCTAGCAATCTTCACGTTACTTGCGAGAGGTAAACGACAAGACAGTGATGTTCCTTTGGTCAATCATGTGGCGGCATGTCATGTTCTTAGTGGATTGGACGATGGCTTTTGTGGGGCGTTAACCACGGTTAGCACGTTTGTGGTGGAGTTGTTCGGGTTAAAGACAATTCATAGCTACAGGTACGGATTTACATCGATTTGTTTGTCATTCATCGTAATGATTTTGCTTTTGGGCTCCTACAATTGGACAATTGGACTCACGAAAGCGGTATGCACCTAGATACATCAGATAAGATTGATTTATAGGCCATACGTGAGGAAGTCGCAGGTATAAAGCTTAATTTGTAAGCATTATTAAACACATGCATACTGGCCGTTTTGGTGGCTGACTCTACTACTTATGTGTCTGCTGTGTTACACTCATGTTATGCCTTTCTTGGAATCTTTCCAATGTTAACTCAGCTGTCTTGTTCATCTGCCTACTCCGCCTGGGCCAATCTCCGATCTACAAGCTCGTATATAGCACGAAGCCCCCAATGTGGAAGCAATTCACGCATATTGTCCGCTAATTTCCTCTCGCCGGCACCAAAGCGGATAGCTAATTTTCTCTCGCCGATACCAAAGCGGATACCGTATGTTCTCATTGTTGCGTCCGCTACTTCCTCACTACTTGATTACGACTGCGAAAAATGCTCGCAGTATAAAAAGCAGATTTTTTTTCCTCGGGGAAGCCTGAACTGGTAACGTTTTTTAGCTCACTTGCCTAATTAGGATCAACAATTTGCGCAACCTCTTCTGTCTATCGATATGGCTGATTAACAATCACAGAGTGATAATTTGCTCAAATGAAAAGGTTTGCAATATATATATAGATTGTCTTATTCGCAGATCTACCTAGATCTTTCTACATTACATCACTCCAATTATCATGTTTAAACGTAGTGTTACCTTCGAAGGCATGGATTGTCTAGAAGACCAGATGATGCCAGCCTATGCTGCTGCCAAAAAACTTTCTCAGGCCCAGGTACCATGGACTGATCAACCCAAATACGCCGAATACACTGTATATTTTGGGTGTGTGGTGATATTTCTTGCCTTGCTAAAGAACGTCATCTTCAAGTTGAAGGACCGTTGGTACTTGCAAAACAATGAAAAGAATTCAGGCTTCTTGAGTTCTCTTCTCTTTGTTATAGTAGGTTATTCTCGTGCTGTTGCTTATAAACAGGTGCCAGCAAAAATAAGCTTCTTTACTTCGTTGCCTCCATCAGTGGGGTCAAGTTTATTGATGATTGTATCCTCGTTCTATTTATTCTGCTACTGTTTGATTCCTCATTTTTGGTACAGAGGTTGCAGAGGTTTTGGTTCACCTCCAATGGCAGTTAGAGCTGGTGTTATGGCCACTGCCTTGTCTCCTTTCATCTACATTTTGGCTGGTAAATCCAATATGATCACTTTATTAACTGGAGTCAGCTATGAAAAATTAAATACTTTTCATCAATTCGTTGGAGTGGCAGCTTTTGTGCTTTCCATAATTCATACCATTCCTTTCATCTATCAACCACTTAAGGAAGGTGGTACTGCTAACTTGAAGGCAGAATATGACTTTTACTATATGAGTGGAATTCCTCCTTTAGTCCTTTTAGCCTGGTTATGTATGGCTTCCAAGAAGTTCATTCGTAAGTACATGTACGAATGCTTCCTCCACTTACACTGGGCTTGTGGAATTGCTTACTTTGCTACTTTGGTCTGGCATATTAACAAATCGTTAGACATGCAGAACTACATGTGGGGAGCTTTAGGCTTTTGGGCAACTCAATTGATTTACAGAATGCTTGTTAAGACTGCCTTCAAACCAAATTCATTGTTTTTAAGATCAAGAAAGGGTGAATTAAAGAAGTTGAGTGATAATTCTTACCAGGTGACCATCAACAATGTCAAAGGATTGAAATGGACTCCTGGTCAACATTGTTACCTTAGATTTATTGGAAAGAGAATTCTTGACAACCATCCCTTCTCGATTAGTAGTACTGTCAATGATGAAAACTTAAAATTCATCATTGTTCCTCAGAAAGGGTTGACTAGAGAATTGTACAATGAATTGGATGATTACATTGTGAAGAACAAAAAAATCTACGTTGATGGTCCATACGGAGGTCCTTCAAGAGATGTTAATGCATTTGACAGGGTTATCATGTTGGCTTCTGGTAGTGGTGTCACTGTTACCATTCCATTTTTGTCCAGTTTGAGTAAAACCATCGCTGAAAATTTGCAGTCAAACAAGAAGGTCATAACCCAAAAAATTGATTTCTACTGGGTTGTCCGTAATATGCAAGATATTGAATGGATCTCAAAAGAGTTAAATTCATGTGTCCAATTAGCTGGTGACTACCTCGACATTCACATCTTTGTTACCCGTGACGTTGAAGTTGACAGTAAGAAAGTAGAACAATCAGAAAAAGGTTCAGCAACTGCCTCTGACATTGAAAAATCTATTGAAACACCTTCTACTCCAGTAAGCGAGTTGTCAGGAATTCATATTCACAACACCAGACCAAATATCTCTCTTATAATGAGCAACCTCCGTCAAACATTGAAAAGAAGAAACATGATCATTTCTTCAGGTAGTCAATCTATGAAAATGACTGTCAGCAGTGCTGCAGCCTCCTATCAACTGCTTGTTTTCGGTAATGATATGCACGATCAAGGTATAGAAGAAGTGTACTTACATACTGAATCATTTGGTTGGTAATATATTTATACAACTATATCCTAAAAACTATATATTCACATTAATATTTATTAAACACTACTCAGATTAATCCAGCTCCAATGTAGTTGTAAGAAAGAAGGAAAGTTGATTAATGACCATTAGAAGTACCATTTGCAACACCATTGGAATGTCCGTTGGAGTGTCCGTTAGATTGTCCGTTGGAGTGGCCATTGGAGTTACCATTGGCTTCACCGTTAGACTTCTTTCCTTCGACGTCAAGGTAAGGGTTTTCACCCAAAACAGTGATTCTGTAGTGGTGACGTCTACCGTGATCATGTGCTAAGAAATCGGCAATAGCAGTATGGATGGAGATACGGTTATCCCAAGCAATCACTGTCTTTGAAGTTCTAGGGCTACCTCCATGGTGAGTAGCACGAACTTGGAATTCAGGGCTGTTAATATGAGCATCCAAGAAGTTCAAAATAGCTGCTGACTCAGAAGGTTTGACACCTTTGATTTTAGTAATAAAAGCTCTGGAAAAGAACAAACTTTTTTCTCCAGTAACTGGATGGGTTCTAACAAGAGGATGTTCAGTGAAGTAATCTTCTTTGATTCTAGCAACAAGTCCTCTAAGTCTGGAGCCCTTGTTCTGGTAGTAGTTACTGTGAACAGCAGTTAAGGTTTCAAGAAAAGCTTGGAATTTTGGAGATAATCTCTTGTAAGCTTCTCTGGTATCAATGAACACAGTATCACCACCAGCTTCTGGAACTTCCAAAGCCACGAAGAACGAGAAGGAAGATGGGTATTCTTCAAAACTGATATCTGAGTGCCAAGCGACAGCCGAAGTCTTGTTAGCAAACTCAGCAGCGTATCTGGAGCTATCACCTTCTGGTCTGTAGGTGACCAACAATTCTGGTTCTTCACCGGAGTTGGCAGCTGGGTGGATGTGTAATGGACCGAAGTATTTACCAAAGTCAACCGAGAACTTAGGAGATTTGTCTCTCAAGTCTTGGTTTCTGAAAACGGCAAGACCTCTGGTTTCCAAGAACAAGGCCAAATCATTCTTTCCTGCGTCATCCAATTCACTAAGTTGAATACCTTCGACTTCGGTACCGTAGTTTGGACTAAGATCAAACTTGGTGTACTTCTTTCCTTCGGGAAACAAGTTCTTGAAGGAAGGATCACCTAAATGGCCCTTATCGTTTTTGGCACCATCGACGTTGACGAAGTTCTTGTAGGTGTTTTCCTCTTCAGGCTTGAAAGCGTCCAAATACTGAGGATACTCGACCTTACTTCTTTCGTCGTCGATGTTCAAGTCGGTCAAAAGGTTACCAATCTTGATGTTTTTCTGCAATTCAGAAAGGACTTGGGGATCGTTGAGTTCAGATCCGTATACGTAGTAGTTACTCATGATGTTAGTTGGGTTATAAACCTAAAACCACTCCATTGATCATCATAACTCTATATATATATATATATCAGTATCTAAAGCTTAATTACAGATTTTGCAGGCATATCTTTACTGTGGATAAATTGTTGCAATTGTCGCATTTTTTGTATGCCACCACAGTTCGTGATAACGATTATCAGATCAAACAATAATCTGATTTGGTCCCGATTGTTAATTATGGCTTGGTACCATGTAAGTGTATGCGGGGGCCAAGCGTTGTTTCGTTACTAATTTGTTTCTCCATGATGCAATCTAGGGGAAATATGATTGCATGAGTCCACTATTGTGTAATAACTCGGCCAAAAAGATAGTAAGTATTTACGGCCGATGGAAAAGTGGAAGTAACATTACAGGGTTTCGCTAAGGGAGGCAGAAAACGTTGTTGTATTAATTGCATCATTAGTTGCAAATTTTGGTAATGGCTTGCTATCTCCTTGTTACCCCCGAGCCTAATGGTAATTCCGAGCACCTAACTTCGGTGTCGGAGTGGGAGTATGTGTAGATTTACTTCCGAGTTCACTGATCCGAGAACCACGCCCCACTTAATGGGCTAGGTATTACATCTAGAGCCGCTACTCCAAGATTCGTGGCTGGTAGCACATTCAGGCCTTTCGCTGTTGGCATGGTCTTGTACTAGAGCCTATTGGCAGTTTTTTTACAGTAAAGTCCCTGTTTCATGCCTTTATCTCCTTACATCATGACCTTCTACATCTGCTAATATCTTCCGGCCACATTATCTGTCTAAATCGTTGTATTATCTCCCTGCTTCCTTACTGGCCCTTGGCCCTAATTATTGGGTGCGACTCAAAGTAATGAGAGAAAAAAATCACGGCTCTCGCTATCAAACCTTTTCTAGCTGCATCCGAGGAACAAATGAAGAAGATTGCACCTAAAGCACCCCTGGAGAATGCAGACCACTATGTTCCCGGCTCGGATCGTAAGTATTCCCTCGTAAACATATGGGGAGTTTGTCTTGCTTTGAAGATTCTATTGGCTATTGGCTACCATTCCACCGATTTCGACGTCCACAGAAATTGGTTAGCCATCACCTACAACCTTCCGCTTTCCAAATGGTATATTGAGAATACCTCCCAGTGGACGTTGGATTACCCTCCTTTCTTTGCATATTTTGAATGGGTCTTAGCTCAATTGGTGCCTTCCTTCGTCAAGAGCGATGGATGTTTGGATATCGTTGAAAAAGGTGCTTATGGGCTTCCGACCATCTTTTACCAGAGAGCCACGGTGATAATAAGTGAAATTGTACTCTTCGTGGCCTTGCAATGGTACATTGATACTGCAACATCGCTGTCCAGCGCTAGAAGAGCTTACGTTGTTGCCTCAAGTTTGGTATTGTCTCCAGGTCTTTTCATAATTGACCATATCCACTTCCAGTACAATGGAATGATGTATGGAATATTGGTGTTGATGATCAATTGTGCTAGATTGAAAAAATACTTGTGGTGTGGGTTCTGGTTCGCCGTCTTGCTCTGCTTCAAACATATCTACTTGTATTTGGCACCAGCTGTATTCATCTTCCTCCTCAGAGCTTATTGTCTCAACTTGAAATTTGACTCCAAGAAAAACATCGTTGTCAATATTGTTCATTTGGTAGAGTGGAAGAACCTCATCAAACTAGGATCAGTGGTAGTTGTGGTGTTTACTATTGCATTTGCTCCTTTTATTTACTACGGAGTAATCCCAAATGTGGTCGAAAGATTATTTCCCTTCAGTAGAGGTTTAACTCATGCCTACTGGGCCCCAAATATCTGGGCTCTCTACTCCTTTGTCGATAGATTGTTAATCCAAGTATACCAAAGGGTTTCCCTCAGTCGTTTACCGTTACAGTCCATATTCAAGTTTGACCCCACCCTATTATCAAATCAGGATTTGTTAAATTCATCTACAAGAGGAATAGTGGGAGACATTGAATTTTTGATTTTACCAACAATTTCTCCTAAATTAACCTTTTTCCTTACTTTATTTTATCAGGTAATGGCTCTCATTCCATTATTTATTCAACCTAACTTCAGAAGATTCATGGGTGCTCTTACTCTCTGTGGCTATGCATCGTTTTTGTTCGGATGGCACGTTCATGAAAAAGCCATCTTGATCGTGATCTTCCCCATGACATTCCTCGTTAGCAGAGATAAGAAATTGTTGGGACCATTCAATTTATTGGTGAGTTGTGGTTATGTATCTTTACTCCCACTTATTTTCACCAGTAGCGAATGGCTTATCAAGGTAGTGTATACATTATTGTGGTACATTATCTACTATTTCAACTTCAGAAATGTTGTCAGCATCCCTAAAAACTCAATCAATCTAGGTGATGTTATCCTAGACAGATTCATCAACAGTTATATTCTATGTCTCATACCTGTGGTGTCTGTAGTAAGCCTTATGGACTTATTTGAAGACAAATTTGAAATATTAAAGAAGTTAGAATTCTTAAAACTAATGCTTGTCAGTGTCTACTGTGGAATTGGGATCATCAGTAGCTGGAACGGCTTCAATTGGTTGTATTTCGTAGATGAAACTATCTGGGACGACGAGATATAGTACATAGTATTAATAAAAAAGTTTTTCCTGTACATTCTTTGAACCTGCAGTAAACGTCGCACCTCGGAAAAATTGCTGCATTTAACCAGATTGCTCATTGGGAGGTTTTGATGTTTTGATAGCAACCATAAAAATATTCTATTGAGACATTGAGATAAGGGGGGCACTTAAATAAATGAAAAATTCCATTTAATATATATCTTAGATTGATCTTTTAAATTTTTTTTCTTTTTCAAATTTTTCACATTTTTCAACTTTTTTCATTAAATTACAAAAAAATCGACTACCAATTCCTCATGACAGAAACTATTAGCCTTGGAAGATACTTATTTGAAAGATTGAACCAAAAACCGCTTAATGTCAATACCATCTTCGGTGTTCCAGGTGATTACAATTTAACATTACTAGACAAGATCTATGAAGTTGATAACCTTAAATGGGCAGGAAATGCCAATGAATTGAACGCAGCTTATGCAGCTGATGGCTATTCCCGGATTAAAAGGCTTGGATGTGTGGTCACTACATTTGGGGTGGGAGAGTTATCGGCTTTGAATGGGGTAGCTGGTGCATACGCTGAACATGTGGGATTGGTACACGTAGTAGGAGTTCCTGCAACTACTTCCCAAAAAAAGCAATTGTTATTGCATCACACTTTAGGCAATGGTGATTTTACTGTGTTCCAACAAATGTCTCGTCACATTTCTCATACCACGGCCGTTCTCTCCCACAGCGTTGACAATGCCGATGAGATCGATAGGGTTATCAGAGAGGCCTACATCAACCAGAGACCAACATATTTAGCATTTCCTGCTAACTTAGTTGATATCCAAGTACCTGCTGAAAGGTTGAACACTCCCTTGGATTTACAGGTTCCTCCAAATGACTCTGAAGCACAAGACGAGGTAATTGAAAGGGTTGTGGATTTGATCAAAAATTCCAAGAACCCTCTTATCTTAGTTGATGCATGCTGTGCTAGACATGACGCTACACTAGAGGCAAGAAAATTCATCGATCTTACTCAATTCAAGTTTGCAGTAACTCCAATGGCTAAAGGAGCCTCCAATATTGATGAAGATGATGAGAAATTCGCTGGGGTTTATGTTGGGGATTTATCGTACCCTCAGGTTAAAGAAGAAGTTGAGTCAGCTGACTTAATTTTGTCACTTGGGGCTATGCTTAGTGATTTCAACACCGGTTCATTTTCCTACTCTTACCTGACGAAAAATGTAGTGGAATTTCATTCTGACTCCACCAAAATTAGAACCGCAGTCCACGAGAATGTGAGAATGAAAGAGGTATTGAACAAATTAGTTAATAATTCAGATTTTAAGGTTGCAATTCAGAATTTCCAACCTCAAAAAGCCAACAAGGACAATTTCTCAGCGGCCAAGATTGACAAGGAAGAAAAAATCACTCAAGAGTGGCTCTGGTCAAGATTATCTTCATGGTTACAAGGTGGAGATATTGTTATTTCAGAAACTGGGACGTCATCATTTGGTATCATTCAAACCCATTTCCCCAAAGATGTTTTGGGTATCTCTCAGGTTTTATGGGGTAGTATTGGGTACTCGGTAGGAGCTACTCTAGGCGCTGTGGTTGCTGCTCAAGAACTTAATCCTAGCAGAAGAGTTATTTTATTTGTGGGAGACGGTTCCTTACAATTAACCGTACAAGAGATCTCCACTATGATTAAACTCGGAACCAGGCCCTACTTATTCATCTTGAATAACGATGGTTATACGATTGAAAAGTTGATTCATGGGGAAACCGCTGGTTATAATGAGATCCAAAGTTGGGATCATAAGAAGATTCTCGAGATGTTTAAAGCCAAAGAATTTGAGACTAAGACTGTAGGAAAGGTTGCAGAACTTGAAAATCTATTCGGTAGTGAAGAATTCTCCAGCAACGATAAAATCAGGTTGATCGAGATTATGCTTGAAACAATGGATGCCCCAACCAATTTGGTCCAGCAAGCAAAATTGTCAAGTGCAGCCAATGCTGAACAATAATACTGTCGGAATAATTAGCAACAATTTTACATAATCTAATATAATGATCCGAAAAGCTCAGGCACAAGTCGGGAAAAACCCTGTCAATGTGTCAAAATTTAATCCGATATCTCCTGGTGTGCTGACACAGACACTTTCCTCATTGGGAGAAAAGAAAATTATGTGCAGTCAGCGCCTCACTTTGATTACAAATATTTGGAGAAAGGGTTGCACACATCTTTTTTCAGCCAAGGATGCTGTCTGAAAGGGTAGCAATTACGTGTAGACACAGGGTTTGCTTATGATAAATTGCCGATTAGTAATAATGTAACCTCCTTGTAGTATATAATGCGACCAATATCCAACTCTATCCTTTAGTTTTCTTTAATTCATCAGACAATTGTACAACATCATAAAAAATGTCATTAAGAAAAGTTTTTATCACTGGTGCTACTGGTTATATTGGGGGAGAAGTTTTATACAAACTCTTGAATGGTGACGAGAAATTTGATATTACTGCTTTGGTGCGTAGTCAAGCAAAATCAGACAAGTTATTAGCCGGTACAGAAAACAAGATTTCAACCGTTATCGGAAATCTTGATGACGCTTCTGTTATCAAGCAACAAGTTGAGAATGCAGACATCATCATTAATACTGCAGATGTGGATCATGTTCCAAGCGCTGAATTGTTGTCAAAAGTCTTAGTTGCCAAGAGAGCCCCCACAACTCTTATCCATACCTCAGGAACTTCGGTAATTGGTGACGATCTTTCTGCCACGAAATCAAGAAGCACCAAAGTGTATTCTGATTCAAAAAGTATCGACGAACTTAATTCGCTACCATATAGTCAACCTCATAGACCAGTTGATGAGATTATTTTGAACATTCAAAAACAAAACCCTCTCATTGCTACCGTTATTGTCTGTCCATCAACCATTTTTGGGTTAAGTCATGGTTATGATAAAATTAACTCGGTTCAGGTACCTTACTTGGTCGAGCTTTCATTAAAGAGAGGAAAATCATTTTCGGTCTTTAGTGGAGACTATATTTGGAATCATATCCATATTCATGATTTAGGAACCTTATATGAATTGATCTTGAAAAAATTGTTAAAGGATCCTTCTTCCATTCCAACTGGAAGAGAGGGTTACTACTTTGGTTCTTACACATTCAACGAAGAAGAGGTTGTCAGTGCTGAACCAAGCTCTATAGAGCACATTTGGTATGACGTTTCCAAAGCCGTAGGTGAGTCTCTATTCAAAAGAAAATTGATATCCAGTCCTGAAGTTGATCAATTATCAGCTGATGAAATCGTTAAATTCAGTGAATCTGAATTTGCTCCATTTTACTGGGGAAGTAACTCAAGAAGTAGGGCAGATAATGGATACAAAATTGGATGGAAACCTATCTATTCTGATAGTAAATACTTTTGGGCCTCTATCGACGAGGATATTGACCACTTGCTTAACAAAAAATAGTTAGGTTTATAGTTGAGAATAAATTAGCAACACACCGTGTATCAATAATAAAAATACCTCATTTCAGTCCTCGTCAATTTCGGCGAACACCCATACGACTCTGAGTCTTAAAATGGTACAATTATAGCGATCTTTCTGTTGTGACTTCGTTAAATATTGCAAAACCGTCACAAGTTTCCTCTTTTGAAAAAAATAATTGAGGAAGATAATAGATTTTGTTAGCAATGGATCCAGATCATTTGAGTGGGAATCAAATCTGGAGAATAGAAGCTCCGAATGGGCGGAAATAGTTGAAAGTTGGCTTAAAAGAGACAACGCCGGTGACGCAAAGTGAAGCGTTGTCCGGGAAAAACCAGGAAAAATCTTTTCCCCAAATTTTCCTTTGTTGCAAAAAATACTGGACGCACTCTGGAAGAATCTCACAAACAGGATTAATTCATGAGTTACCTCGGCATAAGGACACCCAGCACCCTACTAATGAGCCAAAAACATAGACAATTACTCGAAGAGAAGGCAATTCTATTTTTACAATGCTTTAAATAACATCTTACATATACCAAAATATGATCAATTTACATTTACATAAAGAGCTCACTATTCTCCTAAGGTGTATGGGAAAACTCCATAATTATTTTTCAATTAAGGAAAAATAAGAGATATTTCAATTACTTACCCCACAAGTTTATCATCGAGAACAATAACAGTATTAAAAATAATCTGAAATGGTGGACTAAACCGACTGGGGAGAAAATAAACAATAAAACTCTAACTCTTGCGCCTTGATACACCTTAATAACAAAGCTAACGGCACCAGAGCCATGGATTTATCATTATTTTTAGACAGCATAGGGGAATGTATTTTGTGTCGGTTTTATTTGGTGGGGACAAATTCAATTATTTTTTACCACCTCCGCATACCTGGATAATCGTTAATCCTATGTCTGCACGAAAAGATTTTTTCGCAGTCTGATGAGGTAGTAAATGAAACTCAGGCAACCATAAATCCTTGTCCTTCATTTGCTACCTCTATTTATTCCGGTAGGTCCAAAATAAGAAAAAGAGATAACGGAAGACCGTTTAGGCGAGAACTGCTTTTTCAATCTATTAGAGCAGTGGCTTACAAAAAATATTAGTTGCTCAACCATCTATACACTAAAGATTACCCGAGGTACCTTTGTTTTTTTAGGTTTGAATTACCTCAAAAACACTTTAGTTGTGACCAGCGTCTTCTTGTAACTGGTTCCCTTCCAATATAATTACATGGTTTGCATTTTTTTTCTCCGTAAGTTTATTTTATAACACCCTCGTTACCCCAAACACAACAAAACGGCTATTCACGCTACGGCACACATACTTCCTTGTCCATATCTCTTCTAGTTTCTTTTTTTCTTCCACTCATCACCACCCTAATTATTCACTTTAATATTTTTAGAAGGGCTCAAAAAATATTTCCAACGGACGGCATTCGCTCGTTTCAGCATAACCTACGATAAAGTGTTGTTCGTGAGGATTTTTGTCACCCGCTAGCTGGCTTATCTGGAACTATACATCCGTAAGTCCATCATTCGTTCTCTCGTATAAGGTTCCGTAGTTATCAGTAAGTTGCCGAGGGTAGATATTCGGATTAAAGATACTACACCGCCTCTACCCCAATTTGGTCAGCCGTGCGAAGCATCATTTATTTTTCGTTTATTGGAGTAGCAAAAAAAGATGTTGCAACTTCCTCACTTAGTTACTGGGGAAAGACTAGAACCATATTTTTTGTTAACTAGATACACCTGACCCCACCACGAGATCCAAGGAAAAATCAAGAAGAGAATTTTTTTTCCTCGACATTATAGGGAAAAATTCTGCTAAAAAATATTCAGATTCACTGGCCAGTTACAAAACTAACTGGAAGAATTTTGTTAATCATACATATGTTCTCCAGTTTTACGGCTTCGTATTTTTTAGTTACGCTCCTCTTTTTCCCCGTATAGTATTGAAATTAGTAGATCATGGCCATAGTTTATCCTGCCAGCAGCCGTTTTCGTTCTTGTGGTGGCAGTTTAGTTTATCCTTACACGTAAAACATATTTTTTAACTAATGATTATTTTCTTTCTTCCCGCTTAACCAACAATGCATTTACTGGAGACCAGCTCCGCTTTTTTATTGTGGAATAGCAGAATAGAATGATTCTTCGGTATGGGGAAAGATGCAATTATAAGAGTTTTTTTGGGGAAGAATTGTGATATAAATTACAGTCAATTTCCCCCATCTTCAAGCTATATTCTTTCTCTTCATTACAATAAATTAAATATATCCAATCATTATGGGTTTAGAAGATAATCGTCTTGTACAAAAGTACATTAATGTTGGTGAAAAGAAGGCTGGTTCTACCACTATGGGTGTAGTGGTCGGTGTTTTCGCTGCCTTTGGTGGTATTCTTTTCGGTTACGATACTGGTACTATCTCTGGTATCTTAGCCATGAAGTATGTTACTGCCAGATTCCCTTCTGATAAAGTTGACTTTTCATCTTCCGAAAAATCTTTAATCGTTTCTATTCTTTCCGTTGGTACTTTCTTCGGTGCCTTATTTGCTCCTTTCATTTCTGATACCTTAGGTCGTCGTTGGTCCTTGATTATTTCCACCTTGATTATCTTCAACATTGGTATCATCTTACAAACTGTTGCTACTGCTATTCCTCTCTTGTGTGCTGGTAGAGCCATTGCTGGTTTTGGGGTTGGTATAATTTCTGCTGTTATTCCATTATATCAATCTGAAGCTGCTCCAAAATGGATCAGAGGTGCTATTGTTTCTTGTTATCAGTTTGCTATTACTATTGGTTTATTCTTAGCTGCTTTAGTTAACCAAGGTACCCACAACAGAAATGATTCTGGTTCTTACAGAATTCCAATTGCTATTCAATTCTTATGGGCTTTAATCTTAGGTATTGGTATGTTATTCTTACCAGATACTCCAAGATTCTGGGTTCACAAAGGTAGAGAAGACAAGGCTAAAGAATCTTTGAGTAGATTAAGAAAATTATCAGTTGATCACCCAGATTTAGTTGAAGAATACGAAGACATTAAGGCTGCCTATGATTTTGAACTTCAATTCGGTAAATCCTCTTGGCTCGATATCTTCTCCACTAAGAACAGACAATTAAAGAGATTATTCACCGGGGTTTTCCTTCAAGCTTTCCAACAATTAACTGGGGTTAACTTCGTGTTCTACTTCGGTACCACTTTCTTCGAAGCTGCTGGTGTTAACGGTTTCGTTATTTCCTTAGCTACTAACATTGTTAATGTTGGTTGTACTATTCCAGGTATTATCATGATGGAAGTTGTTGGTCGTCGTAAACTTTTGATGTTCGGAGCTGCTGGTATGGCTGTCTCTCAATTGATCGTTGCAATTGTTGGTGTTGCCAGTGATTCTGGTTCTGCTAAGAAGGTTTTGGTTGCATTCACTTGTACTTCTATCGCTTCTTTCGCTGCCACTTGGGGTCCAGCCTGTTGGGTGCTTATTGGTGAAATCTTCCCATTAAAGACTCGTGCTAAATCCGTTGCTGTTTCTACTGCTAGTAACTGGTTATGGAACTGGGCTATTGCATACGCTACTCCATACTTAGTTGACTCTGGTCCAGGTAACGCTAACTTGGGAAGCAAAGTTTTCTTCATCTGGGGTGGATGTAACGTTTTATGTGGTCTTTTCTCCTTTGTCTACGTTTATGAAACTAAAGGTTTAACTTTAGAACAAATTGATGAAATGTATGAAAACATCAGTACCGGATGGCAATCACCTAGTTTTGTTCCATCAGAACATGCTTTCAGACACCATACTACCGTTGACTCCATCAACTCAGTCAACAAGATTGAAACCGAAGTGGACGAAAACTCCGTTTAAATCAAAGAACCTGTTATTCAATTATTTTAATTCTTCATCAGAAATTATTGCTCCGAAAAGCTTAATTTTAATTATTTAGTTAAAACTTGTATACTTAATTTATGAAACTAACTTTCAATTGAATTGTAGCCAACCAGTGGTTAGTATTAAATATGTCTATATTGTAATAATTAGAGCTTTTGTTGCTTGGCCAATACTTGGGAGATAATATCAACTACGATTTTTTCTAATGGAATGAATTCAAACCCTAAGATTTCTCTAGTTTTGGCATTGCTGACTTTACCAAGAGTCTTAATATGTTCAGGGCCAGTACCTGGTTCACCCACAGGAATTCTGCCTCTCAAGGATTCAAAGTTTTTATTGATGTAATCAACCATCATTTGAGTACTGAATTGACCATTAGTCATGAATAATCTCTTGCCAATGGTGTTTTCCTCTTCAAAAGCAGCAAGATGGGCCTTGGCGACATCTCTGACATCAACAAACCCACCCTTATCAAGATCAAAAGAGTCATTTGGACCAAGTTTGATTAAAGTGTTTACCAATTCGTTAGAAGTGTTCAAGGTTTCCTTAACTTCGCTATCGAAGGCTTGAGGTCCAAAGACGTACACGGGGTTAACAGCAGTCAATTTAGCCTTAACATCAGGATTTTCTTCCATGAACTTCCAGGCAATCTTCTCGGCGAATGATTTGGCCCCATAATAGGCAGCAATTGGGTCTTTGATGGCTTCTTCATAGGTGATGTTGTTCCAACTAGTTTCGTCGAATGACAAGGCACCATTTTGCTCATCTTCAGACGAATAAATAGCAGCATCCGAGGAAGTTATGACGATTCTGGTGATTTGAGGAGCATACTTCTTAACTGCATTCAAGATATTGGTGGTACCTTTGATGGCAGGAATCACCAAATCGTTCTCTGGGTCAGTAGTATCGTAGAAGAATGGAGATGCGGTATGTAACAAGACAGTTACTTCTGGATGGGCCTTAATGGCTTCATCAAAACAACCATCAACACTAATATCAGGAACAATCACGTAAGAAAACTTAGAAGTATTCAACGAAGCAGCTAAACTGTCTCCTTTAGCAGCAGATCTGACTGAACCCACAACGCTGTAGCCTTTCTCGATCAATAACTTGACAATGTGTTGGGCAATGAACCCAGAGGCTCCTGAAACAAATACAGTGGTCATACTAACGATTATAATGAAGCTAGAAGTAAACCTGGTGCCAAATAGATTGCAATGGTCAAGAAATAGTGCCTTTATAAGCTGGTATCTGGTCGATTTTCCAGTGCTAGCAAAACTTCGTCATATTAGGAAATCGGGTCCGACTTCATTTTTTGTCCTGGTTTAGGGCCAAATTACGAGATGAAGGGAGCGAATGCCTCAAATTGTGTCGAGAAAGAGAAATAGGGTTTTGCAGTCGGCAATTTGATTACAGGGAGGCTTGTGGAGTGCATGACTAAAAGATAGAGACGCCCGATGAGACGCTGTAGGATTAGTTGACGATACGGCGAATCCAGTAACAACATGGAATGAACATACGGCAAACTCACGGGTTATAGAAAAGGAGAAGTGGCAGTGGTTGGATTTGTTGAGGAGAAGAATATGACCAATTTATAAATAGCGAATAAACAGCGTATAAATAGCGTATAATTAGCTGCGAGAGTGCCATTGTCGAAAAATGACCATCATGAAGCGAACAACGAAACTTATAGTATTGGGCCTGGTGATATTTGCCGTGGCTACTGGGTTGGGTGTCGGGCTAGGAGTAGGCTTGACAAGGAGTAAGGACACAGACAATGAAATTACAGCAAGCAGTTCCAGTGAAGCGAGCACCTTAAATGGCTCTTCCACAGCCATCAGCTCTAGCAGCTCCACGGGAGGTGGTTCTGGTAGTGACTCTTCTGATACTAACCGCTGGTGGAAACCGTCTAAGGAAACCACCTGGGACTATTCGTTGCGGTCCCCACCTACTAACCTTAATTCTAGCATAGCCGTATACGGTGTAGATTTATTCGATACTTCTGCCGAGGATATTAGGCAAATAAAACATGCGGGCCATAAGGTTATATGCTACTTTTCTGCGGGAAGCTACGAGAACTGGAGACCAGACAAGTCCAGCTTCAAAGATTCTGATTTAGGTAATGATTTAGTTGGCTGGCAGGGCGAAAAATGGATAAATATATCCTCTTCATCTATAAGGAACATAATGACTCAAAGAATTAAACTAGCAGTAAACAAGAGCTGTGATGGAGTTGATCCTGATAACTTGGATGGCTACGGCAATGAAAACGGGCTAAAATTAACGGAACAGGACTCTGTTGATTACATCACTTTTCTATCGCATGAGGCCCACTCCAGAAACTTGTCTATAGGCTTGAAAAACTGTGGGTCTATTGTAGATTCGGTGATAGACCATGTGGAATGGGTGATACAAGAACTGTGTATTCATTACGATGAATGTGAAGACTACACCAAGTTCATTACTAACAATAAACCAGTATTCAACGTCGAATATCCTAAAGGGGATGATACGAATAACGATAAGAACGTTAGTACTTCAGTATACGATCGTATTTGCAACTTCAAATCGGCAAAATCCTTCTCCACCATCTTGAAAAATATGGATCTAGATTCTTGGATTCAATCCTGCTAGCCTTTTGTTTACCAATCTCTACGGAAGTATTCATATCTTGTCTATTCATAATTAATTAAAGTTAGAAGAAAACATTAAGCTAACTTGGGTAACACGTTTGAAAAAAATTATATACATGAGTTAATAAACTTCCTAATTAGCGTACTTGGATCTAGCACGTAACTTTGGTCCGTACATGTAGAAGAACACAGGAATAGCAATCATGGCCATACTGAGGAACATCAACACCATACTTCCCCATGCAACTGGGTATTTCTTGGTAGCTAAGTTACCAAATAAGTACTTACCAATAATTGGGAAGAAAGCTGCGACATTAGATCTCATCAAGTTGTTACTGGCAAAAACGGAAGCTAAGTATCTCCAGAAACTGAATGATAAATAGTTAAATAAAGTTTGGAAAACACAGAAAGCACCAGTAGCGAAAACCATGGCCCCGATCAAACATCCAATCCAATGAACACCATAAGCAGCAGTCCAGGCAAAGATAACTAAACCAACAGGCATACAAATACTTCCAAAGATAGCCATTGGGATGAAAACTTCAGGCACAACAGAGGTAGGATCGTTCATCATTGGAATAGTGAACTTCTTGTAGATGATTGGAATATAAATAACTGCACCTAAACCAATACCAATGATAATGGAAAGATAAGTAACCCCCATTTCAACCAAGGTGAAGTGATAAACATTAATGAAAACTTCTGGAAAAGCTTCGAACCATAAGTACATAATGGAGTAAATCAAAGCAATGTAAATGTTAATAAGAAGGACAACTGGTTCAAAAATCATAACTTCAATTGGTCTCCATAAGATATCCATAACAATTTCTTTAGTAGTCATGTTACTAGTTTCAATTTCACCTTCACTGACAATGTTTTCATTACCAGTAATAGCTCTTAATCTTTGAGCTTTTCTGTATAAAATAGTTTTACCGTAAGATTCTGGTAAGAGGAATCCCAAAACAAGGAAACAACCTCCAGATAATGCACACATGAACCAGAAAGTAGCACGCCAGTTGTAAGCATTAGTCAAAGCAGCACCAATTAATGGACCCAAAGAAGGACCACAAACGGCAGCAAGACTCCAACTGGCAATACCAACAGGAATGTAAGGTAAAGGAACAACATCACCAACAGAAGCACCACCAGTACCCAAGGCAACAGATGCAAATAAACCACCAATGAATCTTAAAATACATAAGGCAGCAATACTTTTAGCAAGGGCAGTTGGAATTTGGAGAATGAAAAAGATGAATAAAGTGATGATGTAGATAGAAGTTCTTCCCACTTTAGCATGTTCTGATAATGGAGAGAAAAGATTAGTACCAGTACCGTAACCTACAACGAATAATGATAATGGTAAAGTTGCAACAGTTTGAGAAATGTGGAATTCTTCCATAATTTCATCAATACCAGGAGTGTAAATGGCAGAACCCATATACACTGACACGGTTAAGAAACCAACAGAGAAGACAAAGAAGATTTTTTGATAAAGTGGCCAGTTATATGGGTTTTCTGGATCATCTTCACCATCCCAGTCAACAATGATCTGCTGACTGCCACCCCTTTCATTACTGATAGTACCACTAGAAGAAGAAACAGAGCTTTGTTCACTTCCGCTAGGGTTAACAACCTCAGCTCTTTCTTTAGACTTAATAGATTCATCATCAACGATCTTATCGTTTCCATAGTATTTTTCAGGGACTATGTAACCTGGTTGTTCCTCTTTATAGTTAGCAAACTTATGCTGAGAAAGGTGGTAGACCACTCTTCCCCAAAAACTATCTCTAAAAAATCTATAATGCACCATGTTTGAGATATACGGTTTGTGAAAAAAATAAGGATTAATAAATAGCTTGTTAGTAAAACTTGCTGGTCTTCAAAAATGAAATCTTCATAATTTACAGGGGTACCTTACGTATTTATACACGTTTAGCAGCAAGTGGCTATAACTGGAATACGTCGTTTAAAACAGAACATTAACTCCGCGATGCACATTGATTAGTAACCTATAACCACAAAGTAAGCAAAAAAGTACGACCAGAGATAAAGTTTTAGGCGTCAATTTCAGAGGATCCTGGGAGAACTCGTCCCAAACGGGAAATGCCCGAAAAAATTTCGGAGTTTATTCTGACAATTGGAAGGCATCGCAAAATAGAAAAAAAAAATGTGGTTGAAAATTTGATTCCCGCCATCCGAAGCTACGAAACGTATTTGGCTTATAAATCGGATCTGAGTATGCTGTCAATATCACATTCGCCCCCCTCCACCTCTCTCCATGTGGTTGGAAACGACGTTTTAACATTGTTCTACAACATGATGGACATTGAAGCTACCACTACTGTCAGCGCTGACTACCAATTGATAGTGGACCACGCCTGGCCAGCTGTCATCAAAGGTTTCTCAAAGTCATGACTGAAGACACACGCCCTGTTTCTTCGGCCGTTTTGTTGCCCTGAAACGAGGTCTAATCATGTATTTCATTACAAGACGGGCCCTCATGCCGGGTCCGGTGTTAACTTCAGGCATCTTTCCTAATGGGGAAAGTAGCCGTGTTCTGTCTGACTAATTTTGTTTTGTGGCCGGAGCAAGGGAGATACGGACGGTCATAACTGAAGTTCATATTTAGTTTGCTACGACTTATATCTCCGGGTGCTTGAACCTATGGACATGAAGTTTCAATGGCACATAACATGATGTAATCATGTTGCTACGTTGGTATAGGTTTGCATTCCTATAATGTGAATTGTCATCTTAAACATCGGTGAGAACGGCTACTGAAAGGTATGGCGTCGTATATGCATTCTACGAAAAGGGCCAATCCGATATCTTAACACCGGCTAAGAAATTCGAAGAATTTCCACAGTTTATATACTGTTATTAATAGGATTTTGTCAACAACCTTCGGAACACGTCAAAGAAGTCAGAGATGTTCCGTTATGTCGCACCGGAGTTGCCCAAAAGGGGTAAGATCCCATTTATTTCCGCCGAGGAGCCCGCATGTAAGCAAGGTATTGTGCCAAACCAGGAAAGCCCTATCACCGCAGCCTAAAACCGTTAGAATTGTTGATGCACTAATCAGATGCTGCTACGGTTTTGTTGTCATCGCCCCTCTTGCCGTTAGCTCCTTTGGCTTCGTATTTGAACCCTATTTTGTGTCCAATTGTTAGTCATAAAATAAGTACTGGGCAAAAGCCACCATTGCTAATATGTTTTGATCCATTGAGAATTCAGCTAGAATTTTGGAATAAGAACCAAGCCCACACGAAAGTATTACTAGATCAATTGGCCACGATGGTGCAGCCGCTACACTAGTTAGCCCGTACACCACGACCAAGGGTGCGGAATGCGAGCCACGCCTCGGAAACATTTACCCAAAACGGCTGATTTTGCGATAGGCCATAGAAAGAAGTCAAATTAGTCATATGAATAGATAAGATATAAAAAGCTAACAGAAGAATCTTCTTTAGATCATAGATAGCACGTAGAACATGTACATTCCAAAACATTATAACGAAGAAAACTGGGAACAGCAGAAGCTGATCATCCAGCAATACCCATTGGGTACTGTGATAACTACTGGTGAAGACGGAAAGATAATTGCTAACCACATTCCTTTCTTCTTACACGTTGATGAAAATGGAAAGAAGTTCTTACAGGCCCATATTGCCAGAAAGAACCATCAGGTGCCATCATTGACAGAAAATGATAACGTTTTGGTGATTTTCCAGTCTCCAGATACTTACATAAGTCCTTCCTACTATCCAAGTAAGCAAGAAACACACAAGTTTGTTCCTACCTGGGATTTTGCCAGTATTCACATCTACGGTAAGTCCAAAATCATCAATGATACCGAATTTGTTAAGACTCAATTAGAGAATTTCACCAATCAGAACGAATCCAAGAGAGAATTGCCCTGGAAAGTATCTGATGCCCCCGAAAAATACGTCAATTTGTTAGCTAAAGCCATCACGGGTTTGGAAATTGAGGTTGACTCTATCGAGGGTAAGTTCAAGTTTGAACAAAAGATGGCTAGACAAGACATTGACGGGGTTGTAGATGGTTTGGCCAAAGATAATTTGCCAATATTGTCCAAATTTGTTGAAGAAGCCAACAAAGTCTGAGTCAATTCTGACTTCTTTTTGTTATTTATTAAGTTCCAGAGCAGTGGATTTGCGGGACATATACTATTTATTACATTTACGTCTGGTCTATAGCCGTTGCAGTTATTTGTTGCAGTTATTTATTACGTAATACTATACTATTTATTAAACAGCTTCTTTCGTAGTCCTTTTTGTCTGTATTTAATACAGAATAAATTACAATAATGTACACTAGCTTTGTTTCAGCTAATAAGGCGTGAATCTACCACCAGGTGGAGCTCCTCTAAAAGAACCTCTGCCTCTACCTCTGCCTCCTCTTCCTCTAAAGCCTCCTCTACCTCTGAAACCACCTCTTCCACGGCCACCTCGGTTGGTGCTACTAATTCCTGGAACATTGGTCCTCTTAATGCTCACCACGAGTTCTCTTTCTCTAAAAAACGAACCATCCAAAGTAGCCACGGCTTTGAAAACCGCTTCAACATCAGCAAATTCCAAATAAGCAAATCCTTTGGGTTGACCAGTGAACTTATTCGTAAGAATTGTCACTCTATTAACTACTCCGGCACTGGAGAAGTGTTGTTGCAACTCTAATGGAGTAGAATCATAGTCTACATTCCCAATATATACCGATCTAGAGTCGATATCCTTCTTTTCTTTGTCTGTTTCCGTGTCTTCTTCGTATAGCTTTGAATGATAGGCTCTGAGTGCAGCGGCATCACTTTCCATTTGCGCCATACGGGCTCTGAGTATTTCAGCTTCTTCATTTTTATCAGGTACTATGTGATAACTGGCAAATTCGCTTTCAGTAATAGTCCCCAGATCTACTGGCTGCTGTTGGTCCTCTATTGGAATCGATTCCGACATCTTCTGTTATAATTACCAACCTCGGATCAAGTAACTGTGAGTGTGATCGTGCCATTCATAGTAATCACAAAGGTTATGGTTTTTCGTTTACATGGGTTACCCGCACTATTAGTTGCAAAACTATGGGGAAGATAAATGAAGATGGAAATGAATGATAGATACAACATTGACAACACCTTCAATTCCTTCCAAAAGGCTCCCATTACTCGCTACATATACGTAATAAATAAACTATGCATTAATTTCATAACAATTAGGAGTTGGCGGATTAATCAATCTTGACAGCTGCCAAATTTACGTCAAATGTATTTCTTTTTTTTTTATCGGATTAATTGTTTTCAAAACCCATTGGGAAGGTTGCGATCTCTATGCAAGTTTGACATGACGTTGTTCCGAATCGATCTCGGGGCCGACGTCTGGTTATTCTGGGCTGAGACATTGGTAGGCTCTCGTGCTCCCAATACCCTGGGATGTCCCAGGGTAGTACCATATCGAGGAACTCCTCTCTTCTTCTTACCATGCATGGGTAATAAGAACTCTCTTTCGTTTCTAAGCAAATCGTCATCGTCAGTCTCGTATCCTCGGTCGAGGATATTAGGGGCTCCGTTGTCATCACCTGTAACTCTCATGTAGCTCGGTCCCACTCGGCCAAATATGGCATCTGAAGGATCATTGAGACCAGAACCAGCAAAGTTATTGACATCCGTAGATTTAGATTGTCCAAGACATAATACTACACCTAGCATTACCGCTCCAAATAAGATCAACCCCAAAATTATACCAACCCCAATACTGATGAAACCCAAATGAATGTGGAGGAAGTTGTCATCATCATCATTCTTCAACCAGTTCAAGTTTAATGGTTTGTCAATCAAGAACACACATGAAAGGGAATCCAGGTCTATTTCATGAGTTTGATGCAACGAGGTACATCCATGAGACAACAATCTCACCTGAGCATCTTTATTGTAACCAGCTATTTCAGCAGTATTGTCTGAGTTGTACAATTGAAGGAAATTCTTACCGTTCGAATCATCATGATAACATTGAAGCTCAGTATCGGAGTAGTTTGTCTTGATGATGTAAGGTCCTAATGATTTATTATGATGAGAGCCATGCCAAGGTTCAGAAATGCAGTCAATTAACGGCTGGAGTGAGGTGTTTGGCACCAAATGAAACTCAAGGAAATTAAAGAGCTCTTCGAAGTTTCGGGTAATATTAAAGTCTCGAAGTGACTCGGCTGTTGGAATCAATAACGAGTATTTACTGGTTTTGTCCTTCTTGCTATTGTCAAGGCCCAAAACATGCTTTAACTTTGGATATGATTCGATTAAGTCCAAAAATGAAAAATGGGAGTAGGACTCATCTTCAGTTGTTTTAATTAAGTCATAGAAAGACATATGGAAGTCATCTGGTAAGAGAACTTTGTTAATAATATGAACCACACCCTGGTTAAAGAATATGTCCGAGTTCAAAGGAATGGAGAGAACTGTCTGATTCAAACTAATGAAATGATTGAAACCACCGTCAAAATACGACTCGCTGACGTTGATCTGGTCCCCTCGCAAACTTTTTGATACCATGGTAGTATTAACATCATCAAAGAGTCCAAAATCAGAATAAATAGTGTCCTCGATGAAAAAGCCACGAAGAATCTCCTTAAATATCTTTGGATGTGATTCTAAGTATTTGAGAATTAATCCCAAAGAATCCCATGTTCCCTGTGGACCTTTCTTAGAAGCAATAGACGTATCTTCAAATACTGTATCTCCACAAGGTAAAAATACGGTGTAGCCCTTACCATTGTCATCGAGCAGCAAAAGGTCGAAATCGTTCAAGTAACTCAAAGTTGCTAAGCATGATTTTTTATCAATTGCAATGTGTTCTAAATGACGTTGGATGACCCCATTTGAAATCAATGCACCCAAAGAGTGTTTAAACGAGGAAGGAGTATCGATTTCTTTATCCAAAATGTAAATCATGTTGGTATTTTCGGCTTCTATAGGTTCACTGATAATAGAAATATCATCATTAATTGTCGCTATGGTACGGTCCTCCTCGGTATCTAAAGAAGCTGAAACTTTTAGCCTGAAACATGACCCAATCTTACTCTTCGAACAAAGCCTAGTATCAAAAAGACGATCATAACGGGGTTGCTGATGAACTACTTCGTTAATGTTCAAATACTCATCAATGAACTGGTAGAGCAATGACTGTTTTGCACTAAAAGATTTGGTATTGATCCCTTCGATCATGACGGAATCATCTACATCTTCCTTGTCAGTTAGCAAAACATCTTCATCATTGTCATACAATAATCTCATTGATGAGACCGCCTCATCTTGAGTATCATCTTTCTGGCTCTCGTCGATGAAAAGAGTTTGGTTTGCCGTGGTTCCATCAATGAGGTGGATCAATTTTCTGAATTTCAACTCTCTGACAAAGTTCGAATAATGAAGAGCATAAAGTACTTTTTTAGTTGTTAATTTAATGACGGGTATTTTGAGAGTGGTAATGAAATTTGTTTCTTCTTCAATTGGATTGAAGATATGGAGTATACCATCTGCTAAAGTCGTTGACTTCAGGGCCGTGAAGTTATTGTTCAAGACCAACTCATGAGTCAGATGATTCAAATTCAAATTGAATGTGACTTTATCTCCTATGCTAGTATAATTTGCATTATTAGTACCGTTTACACCTCCCACTTGCTTAGTGATCATGAAGTTCTTTACCAAAGCCAAAATGTCGAGACGAATATCTCTGATGGCCTCCTTTGATGTAGAAAAATTGGCATTTTGTATGGAATGGTACAATGTTAAATAGTACCGGAGATGAGTGTCAGAGAGTGATGACCTTAACAAGTTGTTTGACGGTATTATCAAGGTATTAACATTCTCGAGAAGCTTGTCACATGACACAGGCAATAATGCATTCTTCTTCTTCTTCTTTTTACTACGTATCTTTTCGGTAAGTGTTGGATCAAACAACAGAATGAACAACTTTTGAATAATCAGGAACGAGTCTGAATCATCATCATTGCCAAAGCTGTCGTTGAGCAAAACCTCACACATGGAGGGTTTTTGGGGTAATAAATGATCAATGGCTTGAATATACGACCTCTGGTGTTTAGCATAGATATCTGATTCGATAATGGCCGCTTCATTATCAATAATGTATTCTCTAGAATTGAAATCAGGCCGGATTGAGATAGGATACTTGTGAGTGCCGTTTTTGAAGAGAGTATTGA
The DNA here is from genome assembly GCA_003708205.2 of Isabelozyma gotoi. NCBI lineage: Eukaryota > Fungi > Ascomycota > Pichiomycetes > Serinales > Metschnikowiaceae > Isabelozyma > Isabelozyma gotoi. The sequence continues at coordinate 530,959 of PPNP02000008.1, read as the reverse complement.
AGATAACTTCATTTTTATTCAAGTAGCCTACGCGAAACACTTGATTTACAACGTATCTTGATAGTAAGTTCTCGTTTTCAAAGTCGTGGGGGTTTTTGTTGACTGCAAATGCCAGATTCACAGGCGCCAATAGGGTGATGTTACGTAAAGTATTGATTATAGGAATCATGCCATTTCGCTGGAGAATGCGGAGAAAATAGGAATATTGCACATCCGAGGATAGTATGTCTATAATGGACGACGGCGATGGCTCGGGTTCTAGCGAGGAGGACGAGGTAGTTGCTGCCATGTCTATTTGGGAAGCTACTGACGAAGTAGCTAGTAGAAGCCAAAACCACCAGTAGTGCAACCACATTGAGGATTATGAGGCGAGGATTAATTGGAGGGTTGTTCCCACGGAAGAGTCGCTTGCAGGGGGTCGGACGGGATCACGCTATAGGAAAAGAACCGAGATTGAGGGCGTAGAAGCTGTTTATCACCAAATGGGACCTCCTCATAATACGAGGAGAATCAAAATGTCGCCGAACCCTGGCCGTGTCGCGCTAGCGGCCACAACGTGCGCGACATGTCGTGCCAACTGATAAGGTCAGTGGGTGCACGGGTATATTTTGAGATGTACGGGTTTTGAAATTTGGTTGCAAACGGCACCCGTGCACCCGGGAGATAAGCTACTGGGTACGGGTCTTGTTTTCAGAGTTGGTTTTGTTCCGTGATGCACCCGTACACCCGGAAGATGGCCCTGGTCTCGGGATTAAGCGCACGACTTAAACTAGGGAGAGACACGGATCACAAGGTTAACAGCCTTGGATCATTAAGCGGTTGTCGGACAGGGGCCGTGGGGTTGGCAACGGCTACCCAGACCCAGGCCCGTTTTACCCCATTTCTTCCCCCTCCGTGGAACTCATTCCTCCGGTACGCGGCCGGAGTAATTATGTCGAGGGAAAAATCACAATTGGGTAAATGATGAACCGAGACAGATCTTCGGAGAATAATGCTCGATGAGAAAAAAATATCGGAGCCGAATGGGTTTGGCAAATTGCAGTCAAGAATCCGACCATGCAGCACGGTGATTGTGACTCGCTGAAACTCCGGGCAGAGGACAGGAAGATCATAGGCAGACCAGACCTGACCAGACGAAACCATAGGCAGACCAGAGGCAGACCATAGGCAAAACTACAAGCAGATTGAACAGGAATTATTAGCTATACAGCACCATGAAAAGCAAACCGGTGAAAATCTATAAGGAGAGAAGTGAAAGTAGTAGCATACAGTGAAGTCTAGGCTTCTTTTTTATTTCGTTTCAAATGAGCAGTCGTGTCCCTTTTTAACACACCCTTCACACTTGTTCAACGCAGGGTTAAACACACACTTGACCTTCCGTCTACGGCAAGACCCACAGGACGACTTTCTCGAGTTAAACTCGGAGGCAGTTGGCTTTTTGGGCGAGAGAAGGGTGCCGAGAAGGGTTGGGCTGGTTACAGTAATGTCTTTTTTGGCCTTGGTGATCTTGTAGTCGTTGTGGCCAACGGTGGGGCTGATCATTAGAGATAATGATTTGTATTTTCTGGCCTCCACCTTTACGGGACTAGCACCGGCGTCATCGGACTCGCTGCTGGAGCCGGTGGCCGAGCCAGGAGTCGACTTTTTGTTGTTTAACATAATGTCTTCCTTGGTGTAACCTTTGGAGAAACAGCATGCGATGGACTTGGCCCGGCACGATTCGCAGGGCTTGAACTTGATGAGTTTGGCGTTGGACACAATTAAATTGAACTCTTCGTTCAATTTAATGCAACGGTTGCTGGCAACCAAGTCATCATGTTGGGTCGACGACAAGCTAAACTCCAGTAAGTCCTTGGCCGGGTCGAAGAATCGCGATAACACCACGATCTCGGCGTTACACTTGACTTTTCTGGACCGGCACGAGTCGCACGATGGGCCCAATCTCTGTCTTCTTTTGGGCTGGGCCGCGGCGTAGGCAGCGGTGGGCTGGTGCAAGTGCGCGGACGACAAGTCGGGCGACGACACTGGCGACACCGAGGTTGTGGACGATGTAGAAGAGGTAAGAGATGGCGGCGAAGATGATGAAGGCACCTTGGAGGCCGCAAGGCGATGGTGGGCCAAGGTGGTGGTGGCAAAGTGGGTTAAGTTGTTTTCGGTGAGGGTATGAATGTAGTTGCCGTTAATGGGGGGAAGGGTTACGGGTAAATTGTCGTTATTTTGCGACAAATTGTTGTTGATGGGGATGGATTTGAGAGGAAGTGGGAGCGGTAACGGCAAGTGGTGGTTGTGGTTCAAGTTTTGGATACTTGGGTACGACGACACCACCTTGTCGCCTTGATGCATGATAGAGTATGACAATAAATCGTTGGAAGACATGGCGGCACGGACGTAGCCAGGAAACGGTTAGGACAAATCGAGGAAATAGTATAGAAAGGTAAAACAGTAGGAGACCGGTAGTAAACCAGGTAGTAACGAGACCAGTACGGTTGCGGATATCAAGTAGATATCAGGTTAAGTCTATTAGATATCAGGTAAAGGTGTCAGGATTAGACACAGAATACAAATTTAGGAAACAGAAGTACGTACATCCAGAAAGAAAAACAGGGTTGACAGAAAACTCTTCGTATATATATAAAATGGTAAAAGCGACATTCGAGGCCTGAGTAATTGCAAATTCTTGAGCCACTTTGCATTTTTAGAGCGAGGTTGAATACGGAACAATTTCCTGGGGTAAGTCCAGCGCTGTAACTGGCAAATCCGCATAGGACAGGTGTGAGCCATCATAGGCCAACGGTAACAAAGCCAACGCACTACCATTTCGGAGTAGGCTCCGGACTTTGCTGAGGGCGAGGAATTTGGCCCCAACGCAACCAATGGCGGAACTCCTGGGGAGCCCAGGGAGTTTAGTAACCAACCCTCCCTCTCTCGAGTCACTACTTCTACATATACATTTACGGCGGTGTCACTTTCACCACTCCATGACTAAGGGGGTTTTCTTAGGCGGTGTGGGCCTGGCCCCCATGGAGGAGAAGCCAGAGGAGGAGAGGAGGAGGGAGGAGATTTTTTTTTTTTGGAGCAACAGCGCCAGAGGCAGAGAACAAAGTGCGTCCTGCACACAGCGAAAAAGAAACATTTGGTACTAGCGAGGGAAAAACCTACCCCTCCTCTTCTCCGATTTGGGCAGCGGGATTCGTACCTGTCGGGGGTCAGGCTGCTGGGACTCTGGCGAGTAAGGAATCAGCGTATGTGTGTTCCTGACTTGGCAGTGAGCATATTGCTTCTCCGTTAACCACAACCCGGCGACTGCTGCCCCGTTATTGGCTAACTCCTGATGGAAAACCTCGGAACAGTGAACCACGCCAAACTGCGCACCTGAGGCAAAAAAAGAAACCAAAAAATGAGTCGTCCTGGTAATGCGGGTGCAGGCTCACGATAATCCGAGCCTTCTGTGCAGGCGGTATATGGCCGTGTCGCTACGGAAAGACTCGGGTGCACATTTTGGAGATTGTCTCCTCTTTTCTCCTCTTGCCACATCGCTGGACCCAAGTCCCCTGACTCACTCCGTGCTCGCCTGGGCTCTCCCCAGCCGTCGGCCTGTGTCAGGCCGTCCCAACTCCTCCGCGGCCTGCTACTACCCTGTGGTGCTGATTACTCCAACTTCACCTCCCCCCATCTAGTACTGTCTACTCCTCACCTCCTCAGCCCTCTCTACCCTGTGGTCTACGGTCCCGTGGGCCCATCTACATCGTCCTGTGCTACATTTCCAATGTCCGTGGCAAGGAAGCTGCAAACCCGTCGTCCGATCGCATTGTGGTGCGAAAGTTGACAGAGTCTTATCGGAGCACCTTATTTTTGGCTAGGCTTCATCCGCCAAAACCTCTCCCCACATCAGTCCACTCCTTATACGACCGAGGAAACATGGGCTCAGTTTCAGAATCACGGCACTGTCGGGGCCAAATCTGACGATTTCGTTCGTGGTGCAACTTCCCTTGCGGATATTCAAATGCTGTCTCCAACTTTTCCTGGTGGAACGAGGGGAACGCTGTGACTTTGGTCGTCCTGCCAAAAAAAACACCGGTGGTTTTGTGGCTTCCTCGGAGTCCAGTTGCTCGAGATGAGATCCATCTGTCCGGGAGCGCTTTTTACCTAAATGGCTTATTTTTGTCCTTCCTGCATCCGGGACGCTGGCAACTCCGACTGTGGAAACGGAAATGCTTCGGGTGATTGAGTCATCGTGCGGACTTGATGCCCGAAGACATATGATATTTGTCCATCTCATCGACTGGGACCAGCGGAGCTTTTTGTTACCAGGCGAGGGGGGGGCACTGGGGGGTACACCTCGGATTGCACCCTGGATACGGACCTAAACCTTCAGGCTCTTGTTGTGGCTGGCCACAAAGCTGACGATGTCTCCTGATAACCCTTTCATCTTAATACCGGCATCGACCCCGGTGCAAAATGCTCCGTAATCAGCCTGTGTTTTCATTTACATGACTACGTTACACATTAAGACCAATGGTGTCAATTCTGGTGTGATCGGATTTGCACCAACATAAAGGTGGCTAAATGCCGATGCGTGAACGCACATTTTTATTGTCACCATCTTAACTCCAGGGAACGGCTTGATCTGATGACTGGGTTTTATGGAGTTAGCTGCTATGAGTTTCGTATTTAATTCTCCGAAGCCGCCACCGATGTTCATCCCACGTTACCGCCTGCTTGATTACCTTCGGCGTTCAGCCTGGGCAAGACCGAAATTGTCCGGTCATGGGACTGTAGCGATGTCGTGTGATGGCTACAGTTAAGGAGAAGAACTGTGGTAAACAAAGTGCTGTAGACGAAGTGCTGTAGAATGAAGTGTTGTAGAGGTTGTAGAGTATCTACAGTACTGTAGAGTGTTTGTTCAACAACATATTACGATTGTTGGTGAGCTGCAAAATTAATTTTGTTGTTTTTTTACAAATTTTTCTATTTTTGGCCGATTTTCAGGTTAATTCATCTAAAATTGGAAAAAAAATTGGAGAACTTGAAAAAAAAATTGGAGAAATTGATAAAAAAATAGAAAATTTGAAAATCTATTCACCAACTAATACATCCCCACCTAGTTTCCGTCGAGTTATAACTACTATAGTTTTCTCTGTGTATTAACCTACTGAACGATACCTACTCCTAGAGGGCTATCGCTTCGTCAACATCGATACGCCTGTCTCCCATGATGTAAACATGCCCAACATCATTTTCCCGATGTTCTAGCCCACCCCATATCCACCACTTTCTCCAATTCTTTCCTCTTCTGCCTGCTCTTTCCATGCCCACATCTGTTCTCCACTATTGCTGCAAATGGTGATGAGATCCACCTGCACACAACAAAAACCCGTGCCTTACCTATTTTCCTATTTGAGATTAACAAATTCTAATCACTTTCCTAAATAGGACGTTGCTACAACAGGAAATGTAAACACTAATTAGTGAATTTTTTATGAAGTAATGAGGTTTACAACCAGTTGAACTTTCAACCCTGTAATCCATCGTACCCTTCATTTGACAAATCCGACCCCCATTCACTCCTTATCTCCTCCACCTAGTAGTACATGGACCATTCATCATGGATATTGATGTACCAGATACAATGAACTTATCGTTCTCTGATAATAACCATTCGATGGAGTTGAACACGCCCACTAAGAAGATTAGGGAGTTGACTATAGAGAGCCCTCCCAAATCCAACATCAACTTCGCTCAGCAAATGGAACAAATAACTAACCAAGACATCTTCTCCCAGATGGTTAATCGTGGCTATTCTAGAACCATCTCCAACAAGGTCCTATCAGAAATAAATCTGAGAGCCAGTAATATTTCCAGTAAAATCACGTCTCCCCCATCGATAAATTCCAATTCGACTACCAGAAGAGATAGAAAACTGACACTGAGAAAGAGATATTCCGGTATCCATAGAATCAACTTCAATAAAATGGACTCCATCTCCAGCCATTATGCTGCAACCAGACCCGAACATAACGAATTACACTCATCCCCTATCAAAAACGACTTCCTTCGCTCAGAGAACGTGATAGATATCGATGATATCGACATACCCCATAATGATGCTGGAAAGAGAAACTCCACCATTGAAATATCAAGTATGACCAAAAGAAGAAGAACGTTGAACGGACCAGAAGAAGTCGTCAATTTCAACATCATGCAACAGAAGGAACAACAAGACCAACTAATGACACCAGCCCTCATCTCTTCTCCCATTAAAATGACACCAGAATGCCAATTACAGGGTGAATCCAAGTCAAAGTTGGTCAAATCCCCCACAATTTCACCTCATCGCTCCATAAACTCCAAGAACTCATCGCCAATCAGGGGAATTTCTCCTTCAAAAGGTTCCATGAACTTGAACGGCTTGTTGAGAGACAATATCGATTTGAGACAAATTAACGATAACAAGGAGAACAGTCCTAAGAAATTCGCCGTAAGGGACTCTAAACTTCAAAACATTTATCCTACCAAACAATACACCACCCAGGACGTGACCCAACGTGAATTTCTCAAACCAGCATTACCTAGCAAGGTCAGACAAAGTTCTCTTGAGATGGCAGGAGTAAAGGGAAACTTGTCGTTATCTACTACTCCATGTTTGCAGAAGAAGCCATCGATACCCACTTTAAGCAAAAAATCATCCATTCCTACCTTAAACAAAAAGCCATCGATTCCAAATTTGAATAAGAAGTCCTCAATACCAACTCTCAACAAAAAGCCATCAACCACCGATATAAATGCATCCAAACTTAACAAAAAACCATCCTTCACCGATATAAATGCATCAAAACTTAACAAAAAACCATCCATGACTGACATCAACGCATCAAAACTCGCCAGCAAACCATCGTTGACTGACTTAAAGGCCTCGAGACACCAACCAACTCTTAACAAGAAGCCATCGATACCCGTTCTTAACAAGAAGCCTTCCATACTGGATATGAGACTCAACAAGAAACCTTCGATGACAGATTTGACGTCAAGAAAACCATCTGATACCACATTCACTCCTTCTCTCAGTAGCAAGTCTTCCAGGAGAGAACTCAGTGCTTCAGTCACCTCCCATTCCCTTTCAGAGAAGTCCACCGTCCCTGTCAGAAGCGTTTCTCATTCTACACTTGACAGCAAGAAATACACTGTTCCGCAGCCATTTTCCTTATACAACAAGCCGACGGTATCGTCATCGCAAAAGTCATTGAACTTGTACGAGAATACGAGCTTGTCATCCTCGCAAAGATCTCTCAATAAGTTTCAGAAGTTCAAGAGCCGGTTTCACTAATTGCATATAATACATTCTAATTAATACATACTAATTAATAACTCACCAATTTTGCTCAACTCCTAGTCCAGCAGCCTAAATAGTCGTAAATTGACCTTCTCTCCTCAACCTCTACAGCTCCGGATCAGGCCCTAGTGCCTACATTACTCTATTAAGGCTACTACTGTTGTGGAGTTGAATCTGGATCTGGTCACGTGCGCGATGGGGTAGATAGTGCGCGAGCTTACATATTAAACCAACGTTTTCCAATGTTTCGGTCTACTTTTACACGGAAAACGTTCGTTCTTATCAATTCAAAGCCCAATGCCAGTAGAAGAAACGGAAACTCAGGTGATAGTCACCCACCCAGCCAACCCTGACACCAAGGTGACCATTTTAAAGTACGGGGCCACCGTGATTTCGTGGTTACATGAGGGGAAAGAGCAATTTTGGTTATCAGATGGAGCCAAATTGGACGGTAGTAAACCGGTAAGAGGAGGAATTCCACTTGTTTTCCCTATTTTCGGTAAGCAGAAGGACGAGTCACATCCTACGTTCAAATTGCCCCAGCACGGGTTTGCTAGAAACTCCACCTGGGAATTTTTGGGTCAAATCAGCGAATCGGGCCCTGTAAGCGTGCAATTCGGATTGGGACCAGAGAATGTCAACAAAGAATTACTCAATTTATGGGACGAAGGTAAGAATGACTTTACATTGATCTTAACAGTCATTTTAGATGAACATTCTTTCAAAACCAGTATTGAGGTGGAAAACAGTGGAGCGCACCCATTTGAGTTTAACTGGTTGTTCCACACATACTTCCGGGTTCCAGACATCACCGACTGTTTGGTGACCAATTTAATTGACCAGAAATGCTACGACCAGCTTCTTGGTGAAGAGTACATTGAGAAATCGCCCATGATTGGGTTCACGGAAGAATTTGACCGTATTTATAAGAAAATCGACGCCGATAAGCTCTTCCAGATCGTCGAGCTCGGCAAGGTTTTGACCAATGTGAAGAGAGAAAACCTTCCTGACACCGTGGTGTGGAATCCATGGATTGAAAAGTCCAATGGAATGGGAGACTTCCAACCCAAAGACGGATATCTCAAGATGTTGTGTATTGAGCCAGGTAATGTGTCGGACTTTGTTAAGCTCAACAAGGGCGAAAAGTGGAGTGGGTCGCAAATCATCACTTTGGGAGGAGAAATCAAAGTTCAGACCAATATTTTTTGATGCCGTCAGTTTGACATATGCGCCGATATATTTATAGATACATCAATGCACGATTCTGATATTTGCACCCGATAGGGAATGGGGCCATTTTGAGAGGCACGGGTGGAGAGGATTAGGTGTACGGGCGTATATTTAGGGGGTACGGGTGCATTTCGGCGATCGAGCGGCCCCGGCAATAAACCGCAGTTCTGGTAATCTCTTGGATGTCCCATATTATCTTTGTCTCATAGTTTCTGGGTTGTACTGTAGTTTCTGAGTTGTACTGTAGACTCTGTGTTGCACTGCAGTCTCTGCCCCGTTTATCTCTATTCCATAGTTTATCTCTACTATGGCAGTCGGCACCGGTCCAATGGCCGGTCTACACACGTGACCAGACCCCTATTCCTGGAAGTTCCGGATAGCTTATTTCCCGTCCCAGAAATCTCGGTTCTCGCACTACCACGCAAAAAAGAAATTCACCTCAGCGCAGTCGCATGGTAAAAACAACTTTGTTAGGCTGAGGATTCCATATAAAGAAAATAGGAGCCTATTCTTCAAAAACTCAGTCTCTACTCCCCGTTAACCCAGGGAAATCCATCAATTAATTGCTACTGGTACCATCTATTTGTTGCGTAGTTCAATCTCCAATCACCTATTAGACGTTCTATCCTTCTTTTTATTTGCCCCCGTTGTTCCTAGGCGTACTATAGTTCTTCAATCTCCCCCATCCTCATCGGTCCCTTCTTCCCTGCCATAATGGGACCTTCCAGTACTATTCTCCGGTCGAGAATCATCCAGAAGCCGTACCAGCTATTCCACTACTATTTTCTTCTGGAAAAACAGCCGGGCTCGTCCCTCTCTGATCTTTCGTTCGAAACAGACATCAAACTCAGCATTAACAAGTTCAAAAACCATAGGTGGTCCGTTTGGGAGGTTCTCCATTATTCGTTCTTGACCTCCATCATCTTATTCGTATTTTTGATCTTTCCTATCAGTTTTTTCATCAAATTCCCCATCATATTGGTGTTTTCCTTATGTTTCGTGTTACCCTTCACTTCCCAGTTTTTCGTCCATGCCTTGCCCATTTTCACCTGGTTGGCCTTATTCTTTAGTGCCGGAAAGATCCCTGACAGTTGGAAGCCCGCCATTTCCGTCAAATTCTTGCCAGCAATGGAGACAATCTTATACGGAGATAACTTATCCAACGTGTTGGCCGAAATCAACACCTCGTTGTTTGACGTGTTGGCTTGGTTACCTTATGGGATTATTCATTTCAGTTCTCCCTTCTTTGTAGCAGCTTTCATCTTCATTTTCGGCCCTCCTACGGCCCTAAGATCATTTGGATTTGCCTTTGGTTACATGAATTTGATTGGTTTATTGACCCAGATCTTATTCCCTGCTGCTCCTCCATGGTACAAGAACTTACACGGATTGGAGCCAGCTGATTATTCCATGAGTGGAAGTCCTGGTGGTTTAGGTAGAATCGATAGCTTATTGGGAGTCGATTTATATACTACTACCTTCTCCAACTCTCCTGTTGTTTTCGGTGCATTCCCATCATTACATTCGGGTTGTGCTGTCATGGATGTGTTGTTTTTGAGCTGGTTGTTTCCTAGATTGAAGTTCGTTTGGTGGGGTTATGCCACTTGGTTGTGGTGGAGTACTATGTATTTGACCCACCATTACTTCATTGACTTAATTGGTGGTGCCGTATTGTCTTACGTCGTGTTTAACTACACCAAATACAACCATTTGCCCATCATGGACCCTACCAAGTTCTGTCGTTGGTCATACACTTCCATCCAAAAGATTGACGTGAGTCAATCTGATCCTTTGAATGCTGGATTTATGTCATCATTGAACCAATCTATTGACGTGGAAAGTAACTATCATCAATTCTCCAGCTTCCCAACCAATATTCCTTACATGACCACCAACAGCAACAGTCTTTCAACAGACAATTTCGAAATGACTGGGGTTTCTAGATCAAGACAATCATCTCGTAGTTATCTTCCTGCTACTTCCAGTTCTGCCAATAATGATAACACCATCGATATAAACTCATACAGATCCGCAGGTAAATCGACGTCAGCATTGAGTTTGGTATTACCCAATGATCAAATAACAGAAGAAGAGGAAGGTAACCAGTCTTTAACGGAGACTGATAACAGCACTGCCAATTCTATGTTTGAGAACGATGCACACGAAGATGAAGAACGTCATCAGATGAGTTCTACGGCATCTTCTACCTCTCTCGATGATTTGGAAAACCTGGCTTCGGCTTCAAATCCAAAAGTTAAAAAGTCATCCTACAAATCAAGATGATTCGTCAATGATTAACGTTCTGTTCCATAACAAATGCCTTCATGAAGATAAGTTTCTTCCCTCCTTATGATATTCGCATACATTCGCTGCACTCTGTGTTCTATAATCTCCAAAAACTTCTATGTTGTGATGACAAAAATCAAAAAAAAAAAAGATCCTGTTGTTTATTTCTATCCATTGCCTTTGTTCCGTTTGTTGGTTTATGTTGACTCCTTGTTCTTAATAATTCCTTTTTCAATCCATAAAAACTTTCATCTCTAATTCGTCAACGGTATAAACCATGTTAATAACTTAATTTACTTGTCTAAGATTTAGATCTGTTTGCATATAGTCTTATAATACTTAATTAATTAATTATGATACTCGGTGTAGGATTTTTTGGTACTTGCTAGCACTTGGTAGCCTATCCAAAGCCTACAAGTGACCATCTAGTTGATTTAGCCCAAATTCTAGTCTCCACTCCTTCGTGAAACTACAATCTTCATTTCCTTCGATGTGAATTAATCTATGTACAATATATATATGCCGATACGAGTCTAGTTAGATTCAAGAGCTCTCTTAATGGTGCTTCCAACGTTCAATTTCTTGGTTAAGTCATTCTTGATAATACTGGCTCTTAAGATTCTAGGATCTCTTCTTAAAGTTCTCAACAATTCATGTTGCACCGTAGAACTGGAATCAAAGCCCATCAAAAAATGGTACCCTTGAAAGTGTCTTTCTTGATCTTTACTGATGATTTTGGGTAATGGCTTTGGTCCCAAAGAGGTTATATCTCTTATCACCCCTCTGTTATTTAGTATTAATCTTCCTATGGTGGTGGCGATTTTCGAAGCCTCTCTGTTGGACTTCAACGGGTCCGTGATACGGGCTATGGCAAATAATTCGTAGTACATGGCCGTCAAGCTTGGATTGTATGAGCTGATGGAGGGCCGATTTTTCATAGTGGAGATTTTTTTCTTTTCATCCATGGCCTCCGCTGACATAAGCAGAGTTTTTCACTTTGAACCCGTGCACCAACCAACTGGCCACAAACGGGATTCGGTCACGTGGAGATAAGTCACGTGCAATTTTGCCATAATTAACATATTTGGCTGCACTCTGTAGTGGCTAAAAAACGGTGAAAGATTTAAGCAACAATTTTTCAGTCTTTGATTTCTGACCTTTTTCCTCTTTTCCAACCACATTTTAATCGTATATAATGGCTACTAACATTACCTGGCATCCAAACTTAACCCACGCTGAACGTAGTGACTTGAGAAAACAAAAAGGTGTCACCGTTTGGTTAACTGGGTTATCAGCTAGTGGAAAATCTACTATTGCATGTGCATTAGAACAATCTATTTTAGCTAGAGGGTTGAATTCTTACAGATTAGATGGTGATAACGTCAGATTTGGTTTAAACAAGGATTTGGGCTTCAGTGAAGCTGACAGAAATGAAAATATCAGAAGAATCTCCGAAGTTGCCAAATTATTCACCGATTCTTGTTGCGTTACCTTAACTTCTTTCATTAGTCCTTACCAACAAGACAGAAGATTGGCCAGAGAATTACACGAAAAGGACAACTTACCATTCGTTGAAGTTTACGTGGACGTTCCAGTTGAAGTTGCTGAACAAAGAGATCCAAAGGGTTTGTACAAGAAGGCCAGAGAAGGTCTTATCAAAGAGTTCACTGGTATCAGTGCTCCATACGAAGCTCCAGAAGCTCCAGAAATTCACTTGAAGAACTACGAAGGTGTTTCTGTTGAAGAAAGTGCCGAAAAGATCATTGACTACTTGATTGAACATAAATACATTTCCTAATTCATTTCTTCTGATCGTAAATAGATTATTGTAAAGTTACTTATTTATTAATGAATTATCACTGATAGAATACATTGGTAGAGGGTAGGATCAGAGATTGAAAGCTCATTGCAAAGATAATGATCAAGCACGTTGAAAAGACTATAATCAAGCACATACAGGCAACTTCATAGCAATTTGCAACAAATCAGTCACACTAATCAAGCACAGTCAGTTCATAGCTATTTGTACAAATAAGTAATCTAGCTCATCCCAAATAATCTGCAAATGCTCCCTCACCAGTCTACTTCTTCAAGCTATCTAATCTTGCCTGTAAATCATCTTCATCGCTGCCTCCATGGCCTCCTATGGCCTCAGCAACTCTACCATTACTCACAGCACCCTCTGTATCAGCAGTTATTTGCGTAGGGGTGTCTTTCAAGTTACTATTCAAATCAACACCAATTTCATCTAATACTTTAGCCAAAATTTCGTCAACTTGCTCATCTTCACCCAATTCGTTCTCATCATCCATGGCCATGGCATCATCAATAGCTTCATCCATGAAATCTTGCTTTTGGTCCATCATGTCATTTTCTCTTGCGAATTCCTGGGTAATTCTCGACAATTGAGGCAAGTTCATCGACCGATTCATTCCTGATAACAATCTTGTAGCATCTCTCATAGAAGTAGCCATTTGCTGGTTACTACGAACAGACTGGATTCTTAACAGAATAGCCTGTAATTGCGCCTTCATAGAGTTGAACTTAAGAATATAGTTTTTAGTTCTAATCAAGTCTTTGGCCTGAATTTTGGCACTAGCAATCTGGCCCAGTTTGGCAGACTTTTTAATTTCACTGATTAACTTCTTTTCTTGCTGTTGTAACTTGGTGGTTTCTCTTCCAAGCTCTCGCTGGGTCTTTTCCAACGCCCGCTGATTCTTTCGAAGCCTCTCCTGAGGAGTGAGCTTCTTTCCAAACGCCCATTCAAATAGCTGTGACATGGCTGGTGGTCAAAGAGGAGGAGATAGTGAAGATAGTGATAAGGGTTACTTTTAGTGCGAGCCGAAAAAAGCCAGTACATCAACGAAAACACCCGTACACCATTAAACATCCGTACACCTAACTATACACCTAATTAACCAGCTCTATCGTAGGCTACAGCCGTTCTAAGGCTTCAACTGGCAGTGGAAGGACCTCATGCAGCTCTACAGCATAGTCTCGATCAATTTGCGCACTTGTATTGCGTGCTATTTACAGGTCTCGGCTCATCTCTATAATTTCAGGGTCCCAGACAACGCCAACGACACCGCTTCGTGCCCCATTCCAAGCCCGGACTGGTACCCGTAGCCACTAGCCCCGTAGTTGTGTACGAGAAGCTTACCTGGCTCCACCTGGACCCGTTCAATTCTCACACCTCCATGTCTACTGGGTCTTAACCCCGAAACCGTTCTTAAGATCTCCAAATCTTCAAGTCGGGCCCCCCGAGGGTTCTTGGTAAGAATCTCAGGGAACAATGTCGTAGTTCTTCTCAAAATGTCCTGGGTTTCGTGATAAAACGTATCCGCAGTCCAGTTATCCTTCTGCATGTACCCTCCCAAGATCAATTGGTCATTGGAATAGGGTCTTTTGATGATGTAGGTGGCATAATCGTCTCCCCAGCGCATGATGTTCTCGTTCACATGAGGGGCTTTGATAACAACCACCTGACCTCTTGTAGGATACACATTTACGTCATTTACTCCCCCCAACTTGTGAGCACCTATCCCCGTACAGTTGAAAACGGTTTTGGTGGAGGTGCCTACGTAAGCCTGGGTGATGTGGGTGAGTTTTCTCTTTACAAAAGCAACCCCTCGAGACTTCAAGTGCTGGTGGAATTGGAAGAGAAATTTGGGACAGTTGAAACTCCAGGAAGTGAACGCAATTCCAAACACGGCTCCTGGTGCTCTGGCCAATTCTTGTGGTGTCAACTGTCTGTAGTTCTTGAGGTACGACTGCAACGAAGACACTTTGGCAGAAGACGGCATGTTGTCGAAGTATTCCGTTGATTCACAACGTTCTAGCCCACATGAGGCCCCTCCCCCCAAAACGGCTTGGATCTTTTCTAAATTGGTGTAGGTGTACTTGTCGAAGAATAAGGTACCAGAATCATCACCGGTAATACACGAAAAGTTACCTCCAGCGTAGGGAGAGGTGTAGTTGATGGACTCATCTCCTGGAAAATGTTCAGCAATGATGGTGATTTCGTCAGCTTTTATGCCCTGTTCAAGCAAATTGAAGGCTGTGTACAACCCGATGATACCCGAGCTAATTGTTAGTATGAACTGGTGATTCTTACCGATTGAACGTACCCTACTACTACGTATTTGGTCATTGCGTGGAGAAGAAGAGTAGAATTAGGGTGCGAACCAGACAGAAAAGATAAGCTGCCAAAATGAGATTAGCTCATTGGAAGAGAAGGCTACGCTTAGTTAGGCAACTATGACTAATATATATTATGCGACAAGAAACTAGACACTCTTACTCTTGCACTTGCACTCTGCTACTTACATTTGCTACTTACAACTCTGAGCCAGTCTCGGCTCAGCTCTCAATTCAGCTCTCTGGTTCAGATCATCACACTTATTTGTAACTTTCATCTTTCAACTCGCTCACGTTCTTGCTACTCGCTCGCCTTCGCTGTTCAAAGTGAACATCGTAGACTCCTCTTCGCTCAACGCTCCGTGCTCCTGCAAAATCAGGTACAACTTGTTGATGAGGGCTTCGTTTTCATCAGAGTTCACGTCCTCCATTCCGTACTTGAAAATGGAATAAACCCCGTACAAGGCAATCACAGTACACAACAAGAATGCTACGTAACCCTTGGTAGTGAAACCCTCAGGTAATGGCTTGAATTGCACTGGTTCACCAGCTAAATCGAGCCAGCTGGATTCCGTCTTGCCGGATTTACCTGCTGCATTACCAACAACTGGAATATCGAGAACCTCACAAGCTTTCAAGTTCTCCGTTGGAATGGGCAACTCGTTTTGTTGAAGTTCAAGTGGAGCCTCCACCAAAGTGATTGCAAGCCCTTGTTCCAAGTGCCAGTCGACATGACAGTGGAAGAACCACACTCCTGGATTGTCTGCTTTGAATCTAATGACAACAAACCCATTACTATTCACCAAAACAGTGTCTCTAATAGTAGGATACGTAGGGTACTTGGTATGTTCAGGATTAGAAGGGTCGTAAATATCTGGATCATCATCGTCTTCACTTCCTTCTGATCTGGCAATCACTTGGAAAGTATGACCATGTAAATGGAATGGATGTTTTCCAGCATCCATGTTGTTAACAACAATTTCGATAATGTCGTTGTGTTGCAAGATGAAAGAGTTGGTGTTGGATCCATACACCATTTCGTTGATGGCATATTCTCCAGCAGATAATGCGGTTAAGAGGGTAGGCACCTTAGGAGCTACGTAGGTGATGTTGTTGAAAAAAGCGTAGTTGACCCCATTACCCAAGTTATCCATGGTGAAGTTGAGTTCAATAACTTTATCTGGCTCAGGAAGAAGTTCTTCTCTGGCAGCTGGAATCAATTCAAAGTCGTCGAATGGATCTATAGATGCAATCAATGAGTCAAACGATTTTTTGGTGTTCTTCAAAGGAGTTGGAAGTGGAGTGTAGTCATTATATTTGACCCAATTGGTGGAAATAATCTGTAAATCCTCCGGAAGCACATCCAACATTTCCTGATCAATAACATTAACGAACCTGTAGTTCTTGTGGGCCGATTCCTTGGTATGGACCAAAACTCCTACTCTCTGAGCAACAGCGATAAGCAAGGAGTCAGTTTCTTGTGGTTCTACGTAAACACCATCGATTTCCACAATAGTGAACTTATGATCCTCAATGTACAAGTACTGGGAGACAAACATTCCCAAATTAACGATTCTCATGAAGTAGGTGGTGTTGGGTTTGACTTCCCAGGTAACATTTCTAGTATCGTTGAACAACGAGTTCTGAGGAATAGGTTCTGCTCCCGTTGGGTTGTAACGGTTCAAGAATTTACTGATCAACGCTGGACTTTCCAAATGATACCAATCACTAACGGTTAAAGTGACTTCTTCATCATATTCGTACGGCACCAAACTTTCGTCCTTTTCTTCAATGATAAATAACCCTCTTAATCCGTCACTATATTGCGGACCAGTGTGAGAATGGTACCAGTAAGTTCCTGCTTGGTCTGGCACAGTAAAATTGTAGGTAAAGGTGTGGCCTGGAGGAATAGGACATTGGGTAACCATTTCTGGACCGTCCATGGACACGGTATTACGTTGAAACAATCCGTGGAAGTGCAAAGAAGTGTTCTTATCTCCCAAGCCATTGGTGAAGTAGATGAGAACACGATCACCCTTCTTCACTCTGATTTCAGGCAAGGGCCATTCGTTATTGATACCAATTACCCTTCTTTGTTGCACGCCATCTGGCGATGCCTCCACGTAGGTGGCATTAAAGTTATAGGTGTGGGTTTTGGCACTCACCGCAGCGATAAGCACCGAAAACCAAGCAGCAACGAGTAACAACATGGTGGTACTACTTACTCTATGAGATGGTGTTGGAAGAAAAGAAGAGAGAAGAGAAGACGAAAAGTTGGACCCAGATCAGCCTTTTTGAGGAAAAAATCTGCCTCGCGACAAACTCCAACGAAACAATAGAGAAACGGGGGGTGCTGATGGACAAAAGATTAAAGTTTATAACCGGGGGACGATACGAGGGGGGAGAAAAAGAACGGAATTAACCCGACCAGGAAACAGGGAGTGCAGTAATACCAAGTGGAAAGTGTATGAAAGTAGCCTGCAGATGCATGGGGTTTGGTTTCCCAAAAGGGATCGACTTACGGCCGGCCTCGGACTAACTTAGTGTTAGGTTTGAGACCAAATAATTGGAGAGATGATTAAGGGCACCCGAAGTTACAAAAGTCCACATGAGTGCCGAGGAATTACTCCTGGGGCTTTTACGGCATTTTCTACTCGGTACCCATCTATGCAACATGCTGCACGATCAAACGATGATGATGCATACTCTTACTGGGGGCGGGAAAATAAACCAAAAAGCGCAATTCGGAAGCATCATTTCGCAACCACGATATCACCGACTCATGGCTTAGTGTCAATTCCTGGCTGAAATAGACCACAGTTTACGGTATCGACTATCTATAATGTCCATTTTTGGTATATATGTATTTATCAGTGTTCACCGAAAGTCTTGAGTTGGATCTCTGGCTCTGCGGCGTCACCATTTTCAGAGTTCTGGGTCTGGTTTTGGTTTAATTTCACTAGGGCTTCGGTTTCAAGTCTTTGACTATTGGTCAATGATTGGTTTATCACCGCCTTAAACACCGTAGGGTGCTGGCCAATTAACAGGAGTAGCTTTTCATGGAGATAAGTCGAGCCTAACTCCTTGTCTCTGCTACCGTTGTACGAAAGGAGCAATGGGATAATCAACGAATACAATGCTGTAAGCTTGGCATCGTCGAGAGTCTTGGATTTGGCGAAAAGCAAAAGAATCTCAAAAAGTACTTTGATGTCAATGTCAGTTTCTTCGTTTTTGGCTAGTAAGACAATAATCTTACTAATTAACTCTTTCACCACCAAGATATCCTTGGACTGCAAGGAGGAGTAGTTGATCAAGGATTTGATACATTGAATTCCGGTGGCTGCTGATTCGTTTTTGCTTAACATTAATACTAACTCCCGGCTCAACGTCTCAGAGTCTTCCTTATTGATTTGAATGTCACCGCTAGTGATCAAAATCATGGTAGTCAACACAGAGTAGTTGTTTGAAGATGTAACTGTATAGTACTGTCTGATGATGTTGTAGAACTGAGATACCAAACCTCCATCGAATTTCTTGGAATCTTGAATGATTTGTTTCAAATGAGGTAAGATAATAGCAATCAATAACTCATTTTTGAACTCATAGAACTTGGCAAATATGAACAAGATACATGAGTACAAATCAACTTTCACCACGTCAGGGAACTTATTGATCATATCAACAAAATTGGAGAAGACAGTCTTCAATATCAATAAGTTTGGAGCGCTATCACAGTGCTTCAATAATAGTTGATGAGAAGGATTGTTAGGATCGAAGTCTGATTTTAAGAATGGAAGAATACTAAACATAGGGGACATAGTAACCCTGATTAACTCAAATAACTTATCAAAAGAGTTCGTTAAGTCTCCCTTATGGCCATTCAAGAAGGTATGGAAAATTGAATTAATGATTTCAAGCACATTGCATTTAACTTCAGTATCATCATCAATTAAGATGAGTCTATCAAACAAGTCAATCACTTCACCAAAAATTTCATCATTAAACAAGATCTCCACAAGCTCTGAATTCTGTACCAAACTCTTAACACAAACTAAAATTTCCAGCACATTCTTGTTCCTTATCAATGATTCAACACACTGACTAAAGAGAATGAAGAAGAAACTACTTTCATCATCTCCAAGATACTCTCGAATGTAAGCATCATCTTTCTCTAATTGCAAACTCAATACTGTCACAAAATTGACCCAGTAGTTACCGTAAAGTTCTAATTCTTTTGTTGAAGTTTCGTTGTACTTCAATGAAGAGAGCTCTCGTAACACCAAAATCCATAAGGAAGTCAAAAGGGTAGAATATTTACTTAAAGTTTCTTGGAGCTCAACTTCAGTATCAGATTCTTCGGAGTCTATCTTCAATAATGCCCAACAATTAAGAATTGCTAGTTGGATTGATTTTTTACCATATTCTGACATATGCTCTAAGAATCCGAATTTGAGGAACTTGTTCGAAGAGATTTCTTCTAACAAGTAGATCAATGTCTTTAATATTCTTTGCTTAGAATAGAATTTGATTCTAGGAAGGTTAATGAACTTGGAACCCACATTGATGGCATTGACAATTACTTCAGAATCACTATCAGCGCTGAAACATGGAATCAAAGCACTAATAATTTGAGCCTGTTGTTGCTCCAAAATAGAAACTCCTGGATAGAGAGGGTCTGCCATATGACCGAAAAGTCCTAAAGCTTTGTCTAAAATATTAGCACCACGTAACTTAATGACTCCAATTGGTGCTGTGGAGCCAAAGAAAGATATCTTCACAATTTCTTGAATCTTAGGTTTCAATTGTTCGACCAACTGACCATTCTTGGAAGCTTCTTCAAACAACCTATCGAGTAAATGATAAATGAATAACTTGAATTCCCAAGTAATAGGCTCGTTTTTATCTCCAATATCCTCACTATCACCCACAATATTTTCAACTTCTTCATCTTTGAAGTCAATATTTTTACTCGAACTCTTCTTCAGTCTTTGTTGTAAGGGTAAAAGTTTTTGCAGGTAGTTTACATCAATGAAAGGACCGACCAACTTCTTGGAAGATATCTTAAATAATGCACTAAGCTGGACAAACCAGTTCATATCCAAACTTAAATCTAACCATAATTCTATTAAATCCTTCAATGGCTGGCAAGGTTTGAGGTCCATAGAAATCCACAACAACTTAACTGTTTCTTTGTTCAACATCAGTACCCCGAATATCTTAATTAATTCCACATAACAACCATAAGCTGATTTATATAATTCGAAACTAGTATTAAATGGGAAAATAGAATCCCTATTAATGGAGGTGGGGTAAGGAACAAGCAAACCTGTTTTGATATTTTTAGAGATGATAAGATTTAATAAATCAGTAAAGAAGGTGACTTCACCATCAAGTAAATCCGGATCGAAAATGATCAATTCTTCTAAAAGCCTCAATAAGTTACCAAAAGTTTCCAGATAGTCATCAATCGTTTCACATCCAATACCAAAACTTAATGAAATAATCAACTGTTTTAATTTTGACTTGGAAGCTGCAGGCCAATCACGCAAATTTGGACCCAAAGCTGTCACTGATAATTTAAGTAATGACGTAACCAAACCTATAGAGCCAAATTTGACTTTCAAATTGACGAATACCTTATTGGAAACGTTATAACTAAAACTGTCATTAAGGTAGTTATCATATAAAGTATCCAACACAGATGCAATAAGATGATGATTACTCAAGTTATTCTCCAAGATGAGGGCTGCTGCTTTTAAGGAGAAGTAGTAGACAATAGGATGAGGATCTTTAAGTAATTGAGAGACCACATTGTAAATATCATTGAACCCTACATGAGCATGTTCATATATCTTTCCCAAAATGAGCACATGCCATCCTCTTTTGTAAGGGTTCGTATCATTAATGATAAGGTTAATGTACTTGGAGATACTGTCTATGGCCACTGCTTTAGGGCACAATGAAGTAACCAATCCAAGAGAGTCAGCATTAAGCGATAAGAGATGTGGGTTTTCGGTTTCAAATTTATCAAGAATATCAACAATGACATTAACGAGCTCCATATTTAGCGAACCCTCTCTTTTTACCAAATAGTTCAATAATCCGTGAATTGCAACCGAAACATTGACCAAAACAGCCTTGTAACGAAGTGGATCGATATCTTTTGCAGACAATGAGTTACGTATTTGCTCTAGTAATGAAAACTGAATTTTCAAACTCAAATAGGGGAATACTAACTGGAACAATTCGATCGACTGATCTACCAATGTTGTCAACAAACTGGCAGAGAAAGTATGGTTCAAAGAGTAGGGTTCCAACAAATAAACAGTAGGATCATAGTTTATATCATGGTCCACTGATTCCATAATGATATTCTCAAAGACATCGAACCAGCGATCATAGCTTCCATCCAAGGACCTTTCAATAGAACCATTTGGATAGGTTACGTAATTTGGCATAAAAGTGTCTTTGTAGAAGAGTTGGCTCTCTTTGGAAACCCCAGTTTTATCGCCATTGAATTTGATCAGTAACTCATCAATGTTCGCAGTGAACGCTTGGAATTTACTGGTGACCCCAAACGAGTAATTATAGTCTTCTCCAAGCAAGACGTTACTGTTGTCATTATCATTCAATTTGACACTGTTGATTTTATTTTTGGCTGATTTGGCAAGGTCCTTAAAATCAAGTGATCTAATTCTAGAAAAGGATTTGGAATCACTAAATATCTTCAACAAAAAAATTACCATATGAGAATTGACATCATTTTTGAGCACGGTTGCCAATTTAGAGAAACTTTCAATAATGATCTTTTTGGCATAGAAAATCAAACTTATTAAGCTTCTAGCAAATGGAAGCTTTTTATTACCTGTGTAATTGGAATAAGCAAGATTATTTGTCATATTAGAGTTAAAGTCATTTTCATTGAAGTAATCTCCATTAAAGTTGGTGATCGCTCCGACTCCCTCGATATTATTTTCCAAATAGGTCAAATAGTTGAAGGATTTGGTCAACAAGAATTGTACTTGCTTTAATGATTCTGGAGACAAATCTACTGTTTTCAAATAGTTCAAAAGACACACCAAACTAAAATTTCTAAGTTTCAAGTTGTCTAATATTTCTCGTTTCTGAGTGTCATGACCTGCTCCAGACACGGAGGTACTGATGAACTGAGAAGTCAATAAGTTTTTCCAGAACACTAAGAATTGAGATGAGTTCAATTTAATGTACTCCGACTCGTTGTAGAATGTGACCAACGATGATAAGATGACCCAACATGAAGAGTTTTTCAAGTAACTGGTATGAGAGTTGGAAGTATTGTGCTTCAAGTTTTGAGTACAGAAACTTAACACCTTCATAATGGTTGCTGTCTGTAATGACGTGATATTAGTTTGTTTAATCAAACTTGAAAGGGCAAGGGAATAACTCATTAACTTTACTGCTGGAAGAGTTGATATGTTTTCATCACTTTGAGGGGGTAATTCAGTTTCTGAATCGAGATGAGAGTTGCTATACTCGCCATTAACAAGATCAAAAACTTTCAAGATAATCTGGTTGATTTCGACCTCATTTACTGAAGCATACCATAATAGGGTCTTTAAGGAATAATTTCTGATGTATTCATTCTTGTTCACCAAAAGCTTCAAGAGCAAGTCACTGATGAAAGAGCCGTCTCTTCGTGATTGACTTTCTTCTTCATCAACAACCGAGTTCTCCTGATCTGATTCTTCCTCTATCACACGGCTGTTATCATCTTCCTTATTGCTGGAATCTATATTGGTTCCAAACGGAATCAAAAGCTCAGCAATGTGCAATAATAACGATGTTTGGTAGGGATTCACAAAAGGAAGGATAGATTTTGAGTTACCATCCTTAGACTTTGTCTTAGAACTGCTGGAAGATTTTGCTGATTTGAACCCAAGAATAGTCGAATCTCTTTTCCGTGGTTTGCTTATCGATGATCTTGGGGTTGATTCACTGGCTCCACTATTTGCTGTAGACGTTCCATTAAGGAACTTCAAATAAATATATTCAGAAAGAATTTCATGACAGTTTGAACCACTTTCTTTGACAAGGAAATCAACAAAAAGCAGCCATTGTTTGAGACATTTGTTCCATTGTTGGTTTTGGAAATGGTTTGGAATGGTGTTCAATTCAGCAAACTTGTTTAAAACGGCATCCAATATAGTAGTAAGGTTATTGGAGAAAAAGTCAGAGTACTGGAATTGCTGGAGCTGAATGTAGATGATCAAAGTTTCGACCACACTAGTCTGAAAGAGGAGAAGAGCGGTATCTGAATTTATGATGCTTTCACTGTCATGGCTAACTAATAGATTTTTTTCCTTTCTGATTTCAATAGTTAAAGAATCGTCAGCACCAATGGTAGCACTGAGTGATTCATCCCAACAATTAGGATTGGGCAAGCAGTATAAATTGATCAAATACTCTACGGGATCAAATTTACCGGTAGGAACGAAATTCATCAACACCTGAGACAAGAGTTCGACGGCTGCAATTCTAACTTCCTGGTTAGCATTGGAAAGGCAGTAATTGATGACTTTTTCATTGGTGGTAAGTAAAGTGGTCTGGAATTGATGCTGCTGTGCCATTATGGCCTCTGGTTTAAGCTTGGAACCCCCAGAGGATGAAGTGGAGAATTCTAGCAAGTGCTCATAGCTAGTTTGCAGTGATAATATCAACACATTTTTCAAACTGGAGATGTAGTTTCTCTTCAAAAGCACCGTGGATTGCGAGTCATTATCAATGGGAGCCGAATCTGAAGGGAGATCATAAGTTATTGGGAGAGTTAAGATGTTTTTCGTTAAGAGTTTGATCAATTTTTGCTGGAATTTATCATCTATGTCTGATTTGAGAGCATTTTTAGTAATGGAATTCAACAAAAACAACAAATTACTATTAATCCCGGGGTACTTCTTCAAGATTTTATATATTTGGTTAACTGAGAAGTTGATTAACGAGTTTAATGAGTTGGGATAAGTTTCAAATAAGTCAATGAGGAGCAACGTGGACAACTTGGCAATGGGAGGAAATTGGCCCCAATCATTGACATACAAATGGTTGAGGAGCCCATTGGTGAAATCATATATCTTATTAGGTATTTTGGCAAAAACCAAGATCAAATTCCTCGATACAAGCTTGAACAAATTAGAGGATAATTTTTCATCGAGTGATTTATAGTCATTGGCCGCAGGAGACTCGTCATTGGGCTGCGATTTGGAGAGTTTGGAAGGTTTTGCTGGAGGCAGCACGTTGAATCGCTCCACTAGCTTCGTCAATTGATTTAGAATCACCTGGTAATCAGGTTCGGTGGTGGTGGTGGAGTAATTGGATAATTGGCCATTTAACTGCACCAAATAGTCGAAAATTTCCGCTTTTTCGAATCGCTTGACAACCTCCTCACGAAGAATGGTATCTGACATGCTGGAAACAGGTAACGGCGCTGGTTGGAGGGTGTTGTGAGCTGAAGTGGTGAAAAGTTTGGGTTGAAACGGTTTTTACATGTTGGCATATTGGCAGTAGCGCGTTACAAAAAAATTCAAAAGACCCGTACATGCGAATGTAAGTATATAACCAGAAGAAGTGAAAAATGAAGGTATCCCTTAATAGGGAAGATACAAGGCTATGAAACGAGTAGAGAGAGGACAATGTGTGATTAGGGCATTGAAAAAACCAGCAAAAAGGCATATGAGTAGCCAATGACTTTCTTTTATTCGTCATTCAGATTGCTTAGACTCCGGTCTCTGTTAATTGTAGCATTACACCACTTGGAGTGGTTTGGGCACTGATTTCTTGCTGGACCTTCGTGTTAAGTTAAGGTCTCTTATTTTGTTGCAAGTTGGTGACCCCTCAATTGGCTCCAATGTAGAAGACCGCTTTTGCTGGTAGCTATGACGGCGAGACTTACTAGACAGACTCCCAGGCTTGGATTTGGTAGGTCCGTCATTTGCAATCTTTTCTGACAAGTTAAGCATGGAGGGAGACGGAGAAATTCCCTTTTTGGAGGAGGAAATGCTGGAGGAGGATAAAATAGAGGCATTGTCACCTTTAGTAGACCCAGAATATAATGAAGTGGAGGGTGTTCCATTGGAAAGTGTGGTGTGAGTAGTAGATGATGACTTAAGACTTGTATCTATCAGATAGAGGGCGTTATTCCAATTATCGAATTTCTCGTTGAGAGCCAGGAAATTTAGAGTAAGATCATGGATTTTATGCAATGAAGACGATTTGGGCATCCTAGGAGTACCAGGAGCTCCAGGGGGACCATTTCTTAGTACTTCTCTGATAGTTAGGAAAGTACTTTCAAAGTCATCTTCCCCGACTTCGTCCTTGTCAGAAGTACTTGAACGACTTTCCAAAGCCTTGATTTTCGAATTGAGTTCCTGGATATCGTTCTGGTAGTTGGTGACGTGTAATGAGTGCTCCAAATTTATCTTTCGTTCGAATTCTAGATCATTTTCGGTGATTGCAAGCTTTTCAAGAAGCTCATTGTTGAATTGGTTAGCGAGATCAAGTTTGTTAGTTAAAACCCGGTCATTGGACTCCATGTAATCATTATTTATCTCAACAGATACCAATTGCAGTCTTAAGGTATTGAGCTGGTCTTCATAGAGCTTGACCTTGGAGTTAAGCTCATTTTGAGTATCGATCAACTCTCCGTTTATTCGCTTGTTGTCTTGTTTCAATTGCTGAAGTTGCTTGTCTTTGGCCAGTAATGTATCCGTGAGCTTCTGGTTCCGCTTCTCTTCGGCCACAAGCTCTTCTTCCAATGCTTTTTCCAAATCTTTACTCGAATCCTGAAACTCGGTTAGCATTTCCTCTAGTTCATAGAACCGTTGCTCTAGCAACTTCCTGGGCATAGCTTCGATTTCATGTCGTTTCGAGACCCCAGAACCGGGATCACCGCTGTCGTTAACCATACTAAACGTTGAATATCTGAAGAATAGTTAGAAGCTAGTAGTGAAGCTGTATTAAGATGATGATGGTTTATTTACTTATTGGCTGCATTGGGCTGCATGCAGGAATGACATCAATAAATGATTTACACCCGTACCTCTGATTATATGGGGTACCAGCTGAAGCTGGAGAAACTCTCCGGAAAAGAGGAATGAATGGCTAAACTGGATGAAGTAGGAGTAAACAAGATGATGATGATGTTGTTATTGAGTTCAAAGTAGTGCTGGGATTTGAACAAACTGTTACCTTGAAATAGGTCAGCGTATGGCAGGCCTTGTAATTAGGATTAAGGCATGTCCATCAATAACAGATCAGCTCAGAAAAGAAAAGAACACTGGTAAGACTTTAATTATCAAGTCCTTTACTAAAACCAATTGATTTCATCTACTTCCCCCTTCCCTAGTTTTTTACAGAATGTTCCCTATTTGGCAGTTTTCTATTTTTTGCAACTTCTCCAAGCCAATGTTATATATCACATCCGCATTATACAGTCAAAAGAAACTCTAACCTGTCAACATTGCATATTGACGTGACACATGCAGGCAGTCAAGTTTCACTTCTTTTATCCTTCAAAAACGTCCCATATTTGTAGCAACTTATCGTTTTATCGTTATATCTCTAAACTGGTCACGTGAGCCATATGAAAATTTTCACCACAAAAAAATCATAACTAACAGAAATCACCGGGTAACCCTTTTTATCACAGCTGCAAAACTCTAGTGATTGTCTAACTACCATGGAAGACCAACAAGAAATTGGAGGGGCCCAGGCGCTTTTACAGCTAGGCACCAAAGTTAAGGCAGATGAAGAAGATGGTCTTATTGAAGAAAGCGACCACAGTCGGATAATTGACGGCAATAATGACCATAATGACATCAACAGTGATGTTAATATTGACCAACTCCAGTACGATCATAACGATCTCCCCAATATCAACCTCGGAGACTCCCATTCACACCACCAGCTAGATGAGGACGAGAATATCAAAGCCACCAACCAACAAATCAACGACGCTGTGGAGGCAGCAGTGATGAGATACGTGGGAGGTACTCTTGGCGATACTTCGCCCAATATCAACTCCCGTAAATCCAACCAGACTAATGGTAAGCGGAAGTTAAATACAGAGGATGTCATTTCTAATATCAATGAGTACCAGTGGGACAAGTTCTTGGAGGAAGAAGTAGATCATAATAATCATCATAATCGCGATCTTCTTGACAACTATGTAGACAATTCCATGAGCCCAAAACGAAGAAGAAAGAAGTTGGATGATGTGGATGTGGACGGAGGTATTGATCCAGAACTTTCGGCCCTCAACTCTACGTCTGAGCACGAACAGTTAGTTCAGGCTGCTATTATGGGAGCCGGAGAATTGGCCAAACAACTTGGAGATCACGAGTCCAGTCTCCTGAATTTGCATAACCTTCCACCACATCAGGCCCAGCAGGTCATTGCAGCAGCTACAGCTGCATTTCAAAACCATAATAACAACCAGCCAGATTCTATTGCTGCTATCAACCAACTTGCCCAAGCAGCTTCGTCGCTCTCCAACAAAAATAAGTTCTCTAAGAAGCCTGCTGGCAGAAGAGTGGTCAGAAAGGATGAATCTAAAGCCATCAATATGGTAGAGCCAACTTCAATGGAAGCTCTTATCAGAGATGCCTCGTCCCAAGCCTGTGAATGGTACAACTCCGTCAGTTCCACCTTCAGTGACCAGAATGGAGCCAGGGCATTTCTGCAACAAGAAATCGATGCCGTCGAGCATTTTGTAAATGGCTATTGCCACCTCAACAAGTTGAGCCGTGACGATGTGTGTCACCGAGTGTGGGCCCACGAAAGAACAAAAGACAGCTTCTGGGAGTCGCTTACCAAGGTGCTTCCTTACAGATCAAGAGCCTCAGTATACAAGCACATTAAGAGACAGTATCATGTGTTTTCCGTGCGGGCCAAATGGACCAAGGAAGATGATGACTGGCTCAGAAAACTAGCAGAAACCAAGGTGGGTAACTGGAAGGAAATCGGAGAGACTATGGGCAGAATGCCCGAGGATTGTCGAGACCGGTGGAGAAACTATGTCAAATGTGGAGACAACAGGCTCTCCAACAAGTGGTCTGAAGCAGAGGAGATGATGTTACGAAATATCGTCATGGAAATGCTCTCTACGGGTACCAAGGATAATAGTGCCCCCATAAACTGGACGTTGGTGAGTGAGAGAATGAATGGGCAGAGATCCCGTATCCAATGTCGTTACAAGTGGAATAAACTACTCAAACGAGAAGCAGTGACTCGGTCCAAACTCATGAGTTTAGATACCAAACTCTGGTTATTCCACAATTTAAACGGATCCAATTATACCAACACAGACAGCATCGATTGGAACTACGTCTACCAGCAATTTACTCAGTATTTGAGAAACAATCCTAACGAGGCCAGACAACTAAATAATCCTGATTTCATGTGGAATGCTAATGATTTCATGCTAACCTTCGAACGGTCCAAATCCACCATTAAGGGCCATAAAAATCTCTCGTTACGGCAATTGCTTCTTGAGTTAATCGATAAAATCTACGGCTCCAGCATCGCCTCCGGACCCTCAGAGCCCGGAACTGCTCTGGTGTTTCCCCTTGACAGTAACTCCATCAGGGGTCTTGAATCCGACTCCACTTTGGCCAATGCCTTACCCAAAAAAGAGCCTGTCAAACGGGCCATTGCTCCAAAGAAAAATGGAGAAAGCCAGAGTGACGTCGAGGATGCTACTTCGATAGTCAATGCTGCTGTAGCGGCTGTTTCGGCAGTGAATGAACAGGATACTCAGCAACAAGAGTACAGCTTGTGGCGATAGCCAGGTTGCTAAGACCCGAAATGGTTCCAAAATATAAAATACAACCCAGGGGAAGTTAAAATGAGGACACTACTTTATAGATCATGCTGGTTAGAATACTAGCATACAAATAGATAAGCATATCAAGCATACATAATAGTAAGTATATACAGAAAACAACATACTGTAGCCATACGAATAGCCAAAGCTGAGCTTAGCACATACAAACATACATAGAGCAGCTAAATGAGCACCAGAAACAACTCAGCGAATGACATAGCCCATAACTTAGAAGATAGAGGCTTTCACTCCTCTATAATCAATTTTCAATTCATTTCATACAAGAAGCCCGTACATATTTGGTTCCCCATTTTATTGAGCCTCTTCTTTTCAGTAGTCGCGATTTCTCAAAACTTCTCAAAACTCTCCTACTTCTCTCATACTACAAACACACACACCAACCCGGCACCATGTTGAACTTCGACGATTCGGATCAAAGCGTGCTTGCCTTCTATAACGTGAGCACTCTACAGCCGCAATCGCTCCAGGATTTGAATATCCCCAGCAAAGAATCGTTCAGCATTGATGTGGACGAATTGGAAAAGTTGTCTACAGATGACCAATTCAACATGCTAAACGACATTGTCAATGCCTCCACCCATTCTTTGGATGATCCCAATTTCGACTTCACTGAGGAAGACCATCATGATCCATTGAGCAGAAGTCGCAGAAATGTCGTCCAGGATCTTCTCCAAAAGAATGTCATCAAGTCCCCGAACGATCCATACTTGAAGAAGTTCCTTATCAGCTCACAGAACTTCGATTCTCTGACGTTTTTATCCACAGTACACGAGGACTCTACCATTGATGAATTGAACTTCTCCTTGCAATACCTCGAAAAGAATATCGAGAGCCAGACATCCGAGTTGAAATCGGTGATAAACGAAAACTTCTTGAATTTCATCAACTGTAAACGTGCTATTGATGAAGTTTTGGTTGGGTTCAAGGCCCAGAAATCCTTTGCGCAACAAGAACGAGATAAAAGTAAGGTGTTTAACCCCCAAAGAAACGTATCCCGTTCTCTCACCAAGAGTGAATCTCTTTCGTCTAATTTGGAGGAATCGATTCAAAACTTGAACATGGCATCATCTCTTTTGATTAGACCAATCATGGAACACAACGAAAAGGAAATAAAATTAAACAAACTTATTGACTTTATATCGAAGAATCGATTTTTCTTTGATCTTCCAGGAAATTTGATTCTGCATATCTTGAAATACGATCACAATCTGTTCATTGCCGACTACAATCGGTACTTGAAAGAGAAGAGGCAAATCACTGCCTTTCAAGAAGAAAAATACACCAGGGAAATAGCCCAATTGGACAAGGAAAAGGATAAGGATTTAATAGCAAATCTCAAACTAGAACAAACTATTAGCAACAGTGCTTTGTCAAAGATCTTCAATAAAGTTCACCTCATCATAAATGAATACAGAAAAAAGATATATAAAGAGTTGCTATCCATGGACCATGAAGCTGGTTTAACTAATGGTTCCTACACTTCAACTGCTAAAAACGTCTCTGACTCCAAGTTTATTTCCTTGGTGGATCGATTATACGAGCTTGATGATCAAAGTAAGATTTCAAATCCATTATACGAATTCTTGTCAGCACAGTTGGCCAGTTTAAAGAAAGACTTGGAATATCAAACCAATAAATTTAATGCAAAATTCACAATGATGCAAAGAAAATTGCTTGATTATGTTAATTCCTTGGCGGATCATAGAGAAGGAGGATCATATATAAGGCATATTGCTGAGAAATATCATAATATTGAAGAAATCTTCCGGGCCTCTTCTACCACTGTCACCACACCAAGTAATGAGGAAAGGCAAAAAATCATCATAGAGACTTTTGGTAGTAGTGATAGTTTGGATTTATCCATTATTAGTGAAACATGGTTGGTATTAACTAACTATATCAACTACATGGATGACTTGTTTTTAAAGAGTGTTGCAAAATTTGTTAACAATTATTTGCATTATGCTGATCCTAATGGTAAATTCAACATTGACACTAATGGTAAATTACGAGAATCGTTTGTTAAAATAATTGTCGATGCTTCCCAGAAATTAGTGAAAATATTTAACAACAATGAAGTAGTTGATCAGATGACTTCATCCCCAGATAACTACAACCATTTTCTTCCATATCATACCAACTCTCTCTCCACCATATTCTACTTGACAGATATATCCACCAAGGTGAACCACTGGCTTACAAAAATTGGAATGTCTGTGGTTGTTGTTGGAAATACGTCGAAGAGTTTAGACACTAATAAAATAATTAAAGCATTGAGAGATTACTCGGGAGTAATTGATCAGAAAGTATTGGAAGCAATTTGTTCTTCGTGGGTGAACGATTGTTCCCAATTTTATGATATCGAGAACTGGGAAAGACATTCAGATGAGCATACTAAGTTTACTGAAAGAGGAGAACCAACAGAACCTATTCATACCAAGGCAATGAAAATCTTAGAATATTATGAAACTTATGTGTTGACAAAATTATCTGATCTTCTCTTAAATAGAAAAGTTAACCTTGGTGAGGAATCTGAAGAGAGTATTAGAGTAATTGCAGCCTTCCCAAGTAAAAGAATCCTTGTCAGTCTTGAGATCCAGTTTATGAGAAGTATGAATGTATTAATTGATTCAATAATGAAGAAGTATAACCTTGAAAAACAAAGAAGTTTATACCTTGCAAGTTCAAATCCTAAACAAGTTGATATCAATAACAACATTGAAAATGATTTGTATAAAGTATTAACAATGAATAACTTTGATGTTTTATCCAAAGCCATATTTCCTCGTCTTATTCATAAGTTTGATATTTTATTCACCAAAAATTTACTGGACCAAAACTTAAAATTATATGTTGATATTGACAAAGCAGTATTAACAATTTTGGACGATATTTTGGTTAAAGAAAAGGAATGGATACAAGATAAAATCCTTAAACATTTTGCCAAAATCTCACTTCAATCCACGTTACCCAACAATAAACTGGAGTTAAGAATAGATGGATTTATCTATGAGATATTAATTCATTTTGTCAAATTGATACACATTGTGAAACCATTGACGGGTATTGAGATCTTTGTCACTGTAATCAATGACTTACAAACATTTTTCTTGAATACGTTTTTGAGTGAATCAAGAGCCATTAAGGAGAATGAGAATTATTATGATTACGGTAACTTGCGCTTAGATATAAGCTTTTTCACAGAAGTTTTTGAACCAAGTGAAGCGTTTAGATTGAATGATTATTGCATGAGTTTGGTGGATATTATTCACAAGAGTATTAATGAAAATGAAACAAATCCTCAATACACTCAAACTGATCTTGATAGAATCCTAACGAAAAGTTTGAAGCAAAGTGAAAGTGAATTTGTGTTTAGTGAATAGAATTTATAGTAGCTAAAAAAACCCGTATATTACAATCGACCCTGATATATAAAATAGTAAGAAAAACACATAAGTAATAGCTAATTGAACGACCCGGCTCTATAAGTATTTAAATTTTGACCCCAATAATAAAAAAAAATAATAAGTGATAGTGTGATAACGAAGGAAATTGAAGAAAAGTTGCAAAAATTCACCAAAAGTTTTTCCCTTGTCTCAGACTTTTTTTGCATCCATAAAAATTGTGTGTGTGTGATATTAGGAATTTAAAAATAAATTCCTATTTATGGAACAAAGTTAGTCATACGACAACAAGATTTCAAAACCAAGTAATTATCCTGTGAAATTCTTTAAAAGTTAGTAGCTTATTGAACTTTTTCGGTGGAAGAAGTTTCTTCAGAATTAAACTTTTCCACCTTTTCAAGGGTTGAAGAGCTTTCTCTTGGTTCATTCTCTTCAACAGCCTTGTGGTCAAGAGTAATCTCTTCTGGTACTTTATCATCTTGGTACAATGGTGCAGTCTCCACTTTATCAACAATTTTATCAATGGAAGCTTCTTCTGGCTCATGAGATTCGTTATCATAATGAACAACATTCTTGTGCTTCAACTTTTGGAATAATTCATCCTTTTGATCCTCAGTTAATTCATGTTTCTTCTTGTTTTTGATATGATACATTGGATTCAATTGAATCAAAGTCAAGGATTTACAGAATGGCAAGTGTCCTTTTCTTTCTTCGTAGAACATCAATGCTAAGGTGACAATAATAGCAAGCCAATAGATATTGTAAGAAATCACAGAACCGTAGGTTGCTGAATTTTGCCATCCCAACAAAGCATTAAAAATATCCCAACCATTATCTTTTTCAGGATTGCAACAGTTAACATGCCAAACTGACTGTTTAATGTTGTAAGTACCAGGACCAGATCCATTCTCACTTGCATCTCCTCCAGTTTTCTTACTATATCTGTAATTTTCGAAATACCAGATACCTCTGGAAAAAAGACCGGCAGAAATCAAATATAAGATACAAGTGGAGATAATCAAGAAAATCTGCATAGAAACAGAAGAACCGGAGATATATAACAAATAACCGACAATAATACCAGCAATTAATCCAACAATGACTGGAATTGGGAAAGAAGATGCTGGTTGGTTAATTCCAACACCCCCCACGAAGACGACAGCTTCCAAACCTTCTCTTAAACAAGTAATAAATGGTAAAATGAACATACAGTATTTTTTACTCAAGTATCCAATTCTGAAACGATCTCTTCCTTTTGGAGGAGTTCTAATTAATGCTTGAGCTAATTTAACTCTCCATTTTTCTTTCATTTTATTGATTCTTAACATGGCAACACCCATGACTGAGATCAATATGGTTGCAATAATACAAAAGATACCTTCCCATAAATCTTCAGAGCTTGCCCAAATATCTTTCTTCAACGAGTAAAAAGCACCAATGAAACCGGCACCGATGACAAGACACACAAACACCCCCAATATCGCCCCTAGCCAAACCTGTATGAGTAACCTTTTATAGGTTTTTGGATCTTCTGTGACCCCACCTAAACCTTGCTTCAAGAAAGCCAAAAGAACAGAAACAACAATAACTGCTTCTAAAGATTCTCTGAAGACGATAAAGAAGATCTGGACGTTAAAAACTTTTACCATTTTTGCAGTTTAATGCTCCCAAGTCAGTATGGCTCCAAAAAAAACAGAGAGCAGCCAAAATTACTGACAAAAGATGAGAAGCTTGGTATGATGACTCAAGTGGCTATTCAAGAAGGAAATAGGTCAATTTATAAATCCATATGAATTTCCCTACAAAATTTATTGAATTAAATTTCAATTAAAACTCTAATTGACAAAAACGCAATAGCGACTAAAGAAGCCAAAAAACCATCGAATCAAAGGCCGTTTAACAAATTAATATGCAAACTATTACCGGTGTAGATAGAGATGAGTAGGTGGAGATCCAATCATTACAAGTTAGGATACATAAATGTGTCCAAAAGAAATTAAAAGTTACCAAAAGCATGAGGATGGCCCCCCCATATGCATGGTGCAAAAACTATTTATCAGATTAATATTTGAAAATTAAAGTTTTATAATTATGTGAAGTCTGTCAACGAAAGGCACTCAGCACTATAATTAAAGTTGGTTTTGTCAAAAAAAATAAAAAAAGAAAGACACAAGGAAAAATTCATGGGATGTAAAGAGAGACAATATTGAGTTTTAGTAATTTGAACAATAAAAAGAAAGAAATACAAAAACTAAGAGTGCTTCTTGGTGACATTCATTGCTAATATGCATGGACAACTTATCAGATAGATCAATAAGATGTAATGTAAATCAAGCCGGCTACTACCACAAGGAGAAACGGGGCGCCGTAGGAAATTGTAATAGGTAACCAATGTAACTGATCCGTAATGTAAGTTATCAGAAGAAGGTTTAATCACGCAGCTGAGTCTCGTACTTCCATGGTACATATAATATCTAGGTTATGAGGATTTCCGGAAGGGAGCGGCCAATAACAAGTACAGGAAAACGAATAGGCTGGCACGAGTTGGATGGGTTAAAATTAGTTACCTAATATAACTACGGAACGTTTTAAGAATAAATTAGCGGCAGATAAGACAAAAAGAGGACTGTCGACGTCTGCTACTTAAGCGACTATCCTCAAAGAGATATCCGATTGCGCCTTACATTAAAGAAAAAGGACCGCCGGTTGGTTGTAGATCTGCCGAGATAATAATTGAACTTGATACAAGCGGATGATTCTGAAGCCCTGTCAATCGGTTAGTGAGAATGTGTCAAAACGAAAAAAATAACCTGTCAAAAGTTACATTTCCGCCTTGGCGATTTGAGAGATTATGAAGGATGAGTAGAACGTAGCAAATAGACAGAAGGCAAAAACAAAATGCTTATGGTCTAGAAGACAAACACAGGGGATACAAATTGGTGCATTGGCTTACAAAATTAGAGACAGCCGAATATGCAGAAGATCTATTATACTCTATTCTCCATAACGAGTAGCCCCAACTCTCATCAGGGAATCCTTGAAGATCTCACAAAGCCGGTTACTTCGTACCATCTCTATGCAAGGTGTAGTCTATTAGTGGCAGCATCCCCCAAAAAACAGAACTCGGTGGTATTTTTCGGGGTTTTTGAGGATCCGAATGCTTCCATGTCGCTACCTATGTCATCAGAGGCGCCTCAAGCGGTTGGAAACACTTGCCCGGTAATTATGTTATCTTCCTCTATCACCCCATTCATCACCTCTACACGGCCATGGCTGATAATTACAGTTTTAAGTTTTCTTTCCAACCCCCCAAGCCAGTATTCCTTTTTAAGGAGTTAATTTTGGGGAATTTCTGGCTTAGGTTTGAAAGTTTCGAAAAATGGCGTT
This sequence comes from Isabelozyma gotoi, assembly GCA_003708205.2. NCBI lineage: Eukaryota > Fungi > Ascomycota > Pichiomycetes > Serinales > Metschnikowiaceae > Isabelozyma > Isabelozyma gotoi. Next base: position 495,312 of record PPNP02000008.1, on the reverse strand, counting down.
ATTGCATTTCATGTGATTGGGAAATTGGTTGTAATAAATTTTGCTTGATTGGCTCAACCTTATGGACCCTTCATTTTATGGTTTGAACCTGAAGCCAGTTTCAAATCGCAGTGAGCATCACCAAAAATAATATGGGGAAAGTGAAAAAAAAAAGGTTGAACAAGCAATTGCCTCAGCCTAATCACTACCAATGAATGTAGCCAATGAGGTTAAGAACGTATAGGAAGGTAATAGATGGTGAATAATAGTACGACCCCGAAAAAGTTATTTACCTTGAGGAGCCACTCGTCTCCCATCACCTGTATTGGACAAATACGGCCACTCCGAAATTCCAACCTTCATTCGATAATAACTGGTGATTTAGAGGGTGGTTTGGTTTGGTGGGATATCAGTGTAACACATCGACCATTTAAGATTTGGAAGGGGCATGAGGGTTCTATAATCACCATTAAGCAATTGAATGACCGGCCAAATTATATCCTTACCCAAGGGAAAGACCATACCGTCAAGTTATGGGACATCGATGATCTAAAGAATGATGGAAATATCCCTAATTTCATTGAAATACCCGTAAACACACTCAATTTCTGCAACGTTGACTATTTGGATAACCAGCTACTTAATGCTGCCACCACAGACTCCAACAACTTCGATATCTACACTTTGTTTGATAGCTCCGGTCAGTTTTCTTTGAATAGAATAATTACTAACATGGACCCTTACGCTCTTTCAGTCAAAAACGAAGGCATTGAATTTGAAATCAATGATGATACTATTGGTGATAAACGTGGGAAGTTTGGTATTATGATGAAGGTGGTTTTTGTTCTGGCAAGTCTATTTTTCATCGGATATGAATCGGGTCATATCTTGGGATTCAACTTAAATAACTCGGATCCAATAATCAAGGAGGCTTCCAGTACCAAAATTAAGGATAAAATGATTATCAATAAGTCAGCAGAAGTCAAATTGGTCTATGAAAATGACTTTCATAAACCCAGTCCCATACTATCTTTGGATCTCAGCCCTCTTAACAAGACTCTTTTGGCTGGCCTGGCGGATAAGAAAGTTTTGGCTATACATCTAGACAATGTTCCAGGCTATACCACCGAAAGCTTCAATACTCATCATTTGGGGAGTCAATCCATTACTGTCTCAAACAATAACCAAATTGGAATTCAAAGTTGGGATGGCGTATTGAGAGGTTATGATTTTGAACATAATGAAGTCTTCAAGATTCAAAGAGATTCGGAAAGAATACATAAAATAGATACTTTTTCCAACAATGATGATGTGAACAAAGATAACAAATCAAAGAATAAGATAAGTGCTATAAAATTCTTTAAGTTAGACACCGTTCCAACTGACACGGCTTTGACCTACAAGCAGTTGATTAAATCCAGAAAGAAAACCATTAACAACAATTTACTCTTCGTTGGGTACAACGATGGTATAGTCGATGTTTTCGATACTGGTGCATGATTACGAATTACATTGTGTTGTGGGAATCAAATTTTATAGAATTAATATTGTAAATAAGTCCAATGTATATAATTGAAATGAACCATATATAATTCCTGCCTTTGTCCCAATGCACCCTTTTATTGATTCTTTTTACAAGTGACAGACAGATTATCAAAAACAAGCCCCTGAAAATAAAAATGCAAATTTAATCTAAGTATTTAATGAAAGGGTATCCAACTGTTGGGAGTTTTGTCTACTATGATTTCCTCTAAAGTTATTTAAATTGTGGTTATTATTATTGTAGTTGTTCCCATACATAGATCTTCTTTTAGATCTATTGTTCCCATTGCTTGGATTTCTAAATCTCTGGCCGTTGTTGTTATTGTTGTTATTGTTGTTGCTGTTGTTGTTGGAGTTACCGAAATTGTTGAAACCTCCTGCACTATTATGTCGACTATGAGAAAAGTGTGAAGAGTTGTGGTTATTATTATAGTTGTTGTTGTATTGGTTCTGGTTTTGATTACTTCCAAAGTTCGAATTGAAGTTCTGATTATTGGACGAAATATGTCTGAAGTTATCTTCAGGAGGGGTTGGAGTTCTTACTTTTGAATCATGGAATGACGTAACAGGAGAGTTAGGCAACTGTTGATGGTTGAAACTATTTCTTTTGGAGACATTCAATTGACTGTTGTCATTATTGAAGTTTTGAATTGAGTTTGATAAACTGTTAAAATCAGAATTCTTCGAATCGAATCTAATTGAATTACGTTTATTCTTTCTCTTTTTCTGGGACATATTTCTGGAAACTTGAACATTATTAGCCATTTTTTCGTCACCTTGCAGAGGATCAGGGGAGTTAATCAAAGTAGCCTCTTCATCAAAAGATGAATTAGATAATGTTTCATTTGTGTCATTTAAGATTTCATCAAGATCTAAATCAATTTTTTCGGTTTCAGTAATTTTCAATGATAAATCAGGATGCTTGGCAACCAACTCATTAATGATACTAACATTATTTTGTAAAATGGCTTTGGTATCCTGTCCATGAATTTTGGAGAATTTAGCCAATTTTGATAATAATTCAATGACAAGTTTATTCTTGTTAACATATAAGTTATCCATTGTTTTTCTCTTATTAGTCAAACTGTCCAATAAAGTGTCAATGTCTTTATCATTACTAGATAACTTAGACGATAAGTTTTCAAAGTTACTAAGGTTTTGTTTCTTATATTCTTCAAATTGGTTAGTCAAGGTATTCAATTCCTTTTGATAATGCTTCTTATATTCATTCTGAGAAGCAATTAGGGCATCATAAGCAATTTTCAATCTCTCAAATTCAGCAGTAGATGACGCCGATGATTCTTGTAAACTTTCACATCTTATCTTCATATTCTTATTATTTAACTGTAACGATTCGTTACTGGAGCAAAGCTCATTATACTGATTCTCCAAATCACTGATTCTTCTTTCTTTTCTCTTCAACAACGCATTGATCATATCATTTTCATGTTTGGCATTAGCCAACTGATCCACGAACGATTCGTTTTTTTTGGATGATATAGAGTACTTCTTCTTATAGTCATCATGCGATATTTTAACCGATTCCAATTCATTCTTCAATGAATCAATTTGGGAATGTAAGGAATCGATAACTTTGGAAGTTGGCTTATGCTTTAATGGACTACTCTCTTCCATTTTAAACGTAATTGGATCAAAAAAAGGTTAAAAACTAGGGGTCTAATGAGAAAAAATAGTCTGAAGTAAGCTAGTAGGTGTCGTCTCTACAACGGTTGGGTAGGGGCCAAGTATGGTACGGGATAAATTATCAGCTGAAGAATAGGACCAAATAAGTTTTTCGATATCAGAATAAAATCTTGTGGATTCTAGTTGAATTTGAAGATTAAGTTCGTCAATTGAAGGGAGAAGAGACGTAAGTGTTTCAACTTTATGGGGCGTATTCTCAATACAATCTTTTTTTTTTCTATAGAATTTTTTTTGTTCGTCGTCTTAAAACTTAAATTTCTCCTTTAAGTTACAACCACAATCATGTAAAATACATTCAATTTACCTAATCTATCGGTTATTGTTTAGTGGTCGTTTGTGTCTTATGGTACTAAATTACCTACACGTTAGCAATGTCCAATTGTTTGTTTATTTTGATTCCTATTAAATTTGGACACTTTTGTTTTTCGGTTGTTTCTTTGTTTACCTTTGATCTCGTCTACTGAGGTACGGGTGTAAAAATAATACCTGGTGCACGGGTGTGGTATTAGCCGAATCGATATTCCAGGCGGGAATGAAACGAATCACTGGATAGGGAAAAGAGATGAGATATCAGAAGATTGACATATGCTGGAGCATGTGTTTAGTTTGTCTTACTGTAAATAGATCGCGGATTAAAATAGATCTCTGATTAACCAAGAAATATGGGACCAGACTATTCTCATAATCGTAGAGTAAGACATGATGCAAGATTCAGATTCAAGGCGCCTTAAATCCTTTTAGTTGGGCTCTAATAGACTTCTATTGCTTTAAGTTCATCAAGTAAGAAGGTTAGATGTTTAATAGGTGAGTTTTAAAAATGCAAAAAAATAGGTCGTACCCGGATTCGAACCGGGGTTGTTCGGATCAAAACCGAAAGTGATAACCACTACACTATACAACCCGAAATTGTTATCAGATGAGCCCACCCGATAACTAAACAGACTCAAAAGACTGTAAAACCTTGAATTTGCTGCAATAGAAGTTCAAATCAATTTACAATATATGAGAGAGGTTAAATAGGAATTTTTATTAGTACTGAAAAAAAGCAGAGCAGAATCAAAAACTTATTGTTTCTTTGATATTTTATTTATTGTCCTCACTAGCCTTGATGATAACCTGTAGAACAGAGAAATACAATTAGAGTATCTACTTGATAATTCCCAAAAAGAAGGCATTTTTTACATTAAAGTATAGTAACAATTTGATTCCAAATATGTACCTATTTAGTAGCTTAACTGCTCCCCATCATAGTTGAATAATTTACCGTTGAAGGTTTCATCAGAATTATCCAACAATTTTAAGAGATATTCAGCACTCTGATCAGGGGTTATAGCGTATTCAAAGAAATAGTTTCTGGTTTCTTCTGGAAGGTAGTCAACATACAGGAGAGCGGTCTCACTTCTGACTGCCCCAGGATGAACAGAGAGAACTGTAAAGTTCTCTGGAGCGAGCTCAAAACTTAAATTGTAAGCAGTGAAGTTGTTAGCAGCTTTGGATTGAGAATAAGCACCCATGTTAGTTTGTGGGCCACCATTCATTGAAGAAGAAATAGTTGAGACGAATAAAAGCTTTTTGATAGTGCTCTTTTCAAAGAATTTGATAATGTTTTTCAAAATTTCAATTGGAGCCAAAGAGTTGACAATATAACTGTCAAGATAAGCTTGTCTAGATACATTGAGAACCTTATCAACTCCTTCAAAGTTCACGGCATTTGAGATGAAGACATCTATGACATCGGTAACCTCGGAGACCTGTTTTGGCAATCCTTTTATAGAATTTTCATCAGCGAGGTCAAGGGTAAGAATAGAAATATTTGGATTTGCTTTGGCCAAATCCTGTAATTTAGTAGCACGAGATGGATCACGAACAGTAGCAAGGACTTTGTTGAGAGGGTTGGAGCTTAATTGCTTTACCAAAGCATACCCAATACCTTTGTTGGTACCGGTAACAAAGTAAGTAGCAGAAGTCGACATTTTTGCAGCAGTTGAGTAAGATAGATGAGTGCTTTGTTTGTTAATCAATGATTTTATTCGCTGCAAATATCGATTACGTTCTATCCTTTTTATACCCAGGGACTATTATTTGGCAGCCATTATTGGGAGAGTTGTTGGAATTTGGGGCGGAGATAAGTTAACTCCGTCCCGTTAATGATTTGGAGATTAGGTGAGAGTTAGTTGCTGTCAATATTGGCGGAACTTTGGCGGAACTGTGTCGGAACTTTGGCGGAACTGTGTCGGGACCTTGGCGGAGTGTAGGATGTCAAATAGAAATGGATCAACGAACAGAGCACACGTGCTGATAATTTATGACTGCAAAATGGCTAAGAGAACCACTGAGAACCATTGAGAAGAAATTAAGGATAACTTAATGTATACTAAAGTGACTTGGAAGAAGGTTTGCCGTGTTTTTGATTAGAAATTGGTTTTGGCGCCATTGAAACGTTGCTTAAGAATGACAAAGCTCCTAATAAGTGTATACTTGAGTCCATCAGGAACACCGGCACGCCACCTACAATTGTTTAGTTTGACGTTCAGCTACTAAGTATTACTTGAATTTAACCAACTCCAATAAGTACTGGTTATGGTCTAGCTATTTGCAGATGTGCTCAGTCAATAGCTTAACTCTTTAGGCCCCAACAAGGCTCTAACTATCCTCAAAACTGATACGTATCCCAGTTTAACTTATATACCATCCTAAATATCTCAACCTCTATAACAGATCTTATATTCGCATCTGTTACTTCTATAATATCTTCAGGTAGTCGTGCCAAGTTACAGTGGCCGAGTGGTTAAGGCGACGCCCTGCTAAGGCGTTGGGATTTTCCTTCGCAGGTTCGAATCCTGTCTGTGACGTGGACTTATTTTTTTTTTTTGCTGTTCTTTTCTCTTGTTTCTCTAACTGTATGTTCCTTAACCCCAGCCTATTGTAGGTGACATATTGGCAGAGGTCGTGGCGGTGCGAAAGGTCCACCAGTAAGAAGGCTACTAAAGTGAGAAAGTGGACTGACAAGGGGGCGTGCGCGCACCGTTGCAACCACGACAAAAATAGCCAATGAGAACAATTGTTTTGTTCAATTATTAACAATTTTTCAACCCTATGCAGGAGGTTCCATCAATTAGATGGACGAAGTGGATAGAAAGACGAACCAGGCCCCAATGAAATGGGTATGAATCGATAGCGCTAGCGATGTAGAATATGATGGCACCAGTAGTGTTGTCTCGGAAGTAAGACCAAAAAACGTAGACGGGCCAAAAGCACCCGGATCTCAAGTCTCACTATCTAGAGTTTTTTCAGTTTTTTTCTTTTATTGTCTGTTTTTGGTTGGTTGAATTTTGTTCATACCGTTGAAATAAAAAAAAAAAGTTGAATTCTACACCTGATATATATCATATTGAAATTGTATAAATTGTGCTTTTAAAAAATATCAATCACATTTGAATCAACCATCTTATAGGTAGCAGTATCCTTCCATCCGGCTTTCTGTAAGATTCATTTTTTTCAACCCATTCATTTTGATCGAATAAAGAATACGAAAAATTTTCTAATTTGAACCATTCTGGATTTTTTTATACCTCCGTTTTTTTTTATTTTGCATTGATTTATTCATCTTTCTTATAATAGCATATTCATCATGTTTAAATCAGCTGTTAAGATATCAAATCCTTTGATTCAAAAGTTCATTGCTGGTGGTGTTGGTGTTACCGGATTAACTGCATCTTATGTCTTATATCAAGATTCAATCACCGCTAATGCCATGACCGCTGCTGAACATGGTTTACATCCTCCTGCCTATGGCTGGTCTCACAATGGGATGTTCAGCACTTTTGACCATGCCTCCATTAGAAGAGGTTTCCAAGTTTATCGTGAAGTTTGTGCTGCTTGTCACTCTTTGGACAGAATTGCCTGGAGAAACTTAGTTGCTGTTTCTCATTCTACTTCTGAAGCCAAGGCCATGTGTGAAGAATTACAATACGATGATGAACCTGATGATGAAGGTAACCCAAGAAAGAGACCAGGTAAGTTGGCCGATTACATTCCTGGTCCTTACCCTAACGAACAAGCTGCTAGAGCTGCTAACCAAGGGGCTTTACCTCCAGATTTATCATTGATTGTTAAAGCTAGACATGGTGGTTGTGACTACATTTTCTCATTATTGACTGGTTACCCAGAAGAACCTCCAGCCGGTGTTGTATTACCAGTTGGTGGTAACTATAACCCTTACTTCCCTGGTGGTTCTATTGCTATGGGTAGAGTTTTATTCGATGATTTGGTTGAATACGAAGATGGTACTCCAGCTACCACCTCGCAAATGGCCAAGGATGTCACCACTTTCTTGAACTGGGCTGCTGAACCAGAACACGATGACAGAAAGAAATGGGGTTTGAAAGCACTTATTGTTCTTTCTTCTCTTTACCTTGTTTCCGTCTGGGTTAAGAAATTCAAATGGCAATCTGTTAAGAACAGAAAGATCAAATTTGACCTTCCAAAAAAGTAAAGGACCCGTCCCCCTCCTCCTTAGTTAACAAATTTTAATCACGTCATTTATTTATTTAAAAAAACTATTTTGTTGAAATAGAATTGAAGATAATTAAGAAAAAATTGTAATTGATATATGTGCTTATCAGTTTGCTGTCTAACTCTGTTATTATAGTTTATTTATTCCTTTTTTTATTGTCTCATTTATATCATTTGTCTATTTTTGTTAACTTCTAAATTATTAAATATACAACAAGTAATAAATGCGATATGTATGGAGATTAAATATTCAACAAGTAATAAATGTTGATATGTATGGAGATTGAATATACAACAAGCGATAAATGCTGATATGTATGGAGATACAACTAGTTATAGAATTCTGTTATGTATAGAGGTGAAAAGTTGCGGTACGGGCCTCGAGAACTCAGGAGGAACGGGTCTAAATATGATGTACGGGTGTTTCCCAGCAACGGCTCGGTAGCTGGTCCTTCTAACCTGTTCCTTTCCTATTTGGTATCATTCGAAGCGGAATTTCTCTCCTGTTCCAGCGCCCTTCTACCGACGGTTCCCCCACTTTGCAGGCATTTCGGACGCCCCCTAACAAAGCCGTTTCTCGCCAAAATTTCCTCTTGTGCAATGTTTTTCCGGCGAAAAATTTGCCCAGTCTAAGCCCGCGCACGCATCTGGCTAACAAATTGACCACCCATTCGGCGAAATAATGCAGATTTTCTTTATTAGATAAAGTTTGGAATTTGCTCGAAAGTTTTTTTTTTTAGAGTTTGCTACTACTCTTCTTTTACGAAATTTCATATAAACCATCGGTTTTTGCAGACATTTAGCAGTTTTACTTCGTCCTTCATCAACTAAATCGAATAACACGTCTAAATGTCGACTCCTTCGCTTGATATAGATAAGAAACTCACCACTACTCACAATCAGGTGTTGACACTTGATAATCAGTCAGTAGAATCCACCTCTTCGTCAAATGCATTGCTTGCAGAGGGCGCCAGCTCATCGTCGTCGCGTAATGACAAGACCAAACTTCCTCGGACCTCGACGGAAACCGTTAGTGAGGCTGCTTCGTCGTTAATGACAGAACTGGATACCGGACCCAGTAGAATGGTGATTTTGATCACTTTGGCATCATCCATCTCGGGATTCATGTTTGGTTACGATACCGGTTACATTTCTTCGGCATTGGTGCAAGTGGGTACGGATTTATCCAACAAAATCTTGACTTCCGGTGAAAAAGAGTTCATTACCTCCGCCACGTCTTTGGGGGCATTGCTAGGTGCTATTCTTGGGGGAATCTTTGCCAACTTGATTGGTCGTAAGAAGGTGTTATTGGGTTCTAACATATTGTTTATCATTGGTACTATTATCCAACTTGCGGCCAAAACAGTGTGGACCATGATTGTAGGAAGATTTGTGCTTGGTTTTGGTGTGGGGATTGCCTCGTTAATTGCTCCACTTATGTTGAGTGAATTGGCCCCTTCAAAGTATAGAGGACGGTTGATTGTTACCAATTGTATGTTCATTACTGGAGGTCAATTGGTGGCCTACTTCATCAACTGGGGGTTGACCAGAGTAGCTCATGGATGGAGAGTATCAGTAGGACTTTGTATGGTGCCTCCTGTGATTCAATTCGTGTTGTTCTGCTTCTTACCCGATACTCCCAGATTCTACGTCATGAACGGCGACTATAAAAGGGCAGTTGAAGTTGTGAAATTGACCCACAACAACTGTTCTGACACTTTCGCCAATAATGTTGTGCAAGATATGATTGCTTCCAATTCCACCGTTCCAGGAGCTACTCCATTACATCAGTCCTGGAACTCCATCAAGGTTATTCACAAAACTCCTGCCAATTTCAGAGCCTTGATCTTGGCCTGTGGGTTGCAAGGTATCCAACAATTCACTGGGTTCAACTCATTAATGTACTTTAGTGCCACCATCTTCGAAACCATCGGTTTCCATAACCCTACTGCTGTTTCCATCATCATTGCTGCCACCAATTTCGTGTTTACGGGAGTGGCTCTTCTTATAATTGACAAAGTGGGTCGTAGAAGAATCTTGCTCTTTGCCATTCCTGGTATGTGTATCTCCTTGGTTGTTTGCGCCATTGCATTCCACTTCTTGGGTATCAAATTCGACTCCAATGCCTCCGTGGTTGTTGAAACCACCGGAATCAGTGGCTGGGGGATCGTTGTTATCATTGGTATGGTGTTATTCGTGGCTAGTTATGCCATTGGTATTGGTAACAGTGCCTGGACCGGGGTGGAATTATTCTCTGACATTAATGTGAGATCCGTTGGAGGTATGTATGCTGCTTGCACCAATTGGGCTGGTTCATTGGTTATTGCTTCTACTTTCTTAACCATGTTGGAAAACATTACACCAACTGGTACTTTCTCGTTCTTTGCTGGATTGTGTTTAATTTCATTCTTCTTCGTGTACTTCTTATTACCAGAAGTGGCAGGATTGGAGTTGGAAGAAACCACCGAGTTCTTAGCAAACGGCTTCAACGTCAGAGAAGCTTCCAAGCTCTCAAAACAAAGAAAGAAGAACTCCAAGTTCTTGCAAGTCCAACCTCAGGACTCTGCTTAAGCATTCACGATATTTTCAATTCTCCTTTATTTATTACTAGACTGTCTTAATACCCCGACAGTGGTATTTTCTACATAGATAATGAAATCATTTCCGACAAGTCTGTAGAGGCAAACGCCAAACCCAGAGACCTTAGATAGAATGGCTCTGGTCTTCTACTCTCTGGTTTCAATATGGTATTTTTCAGAATAATTACACCTATATATCCATCCGTACCTCTCAAGACTTCATACTCTTCCCGATACTTCCGGAACATCTCGGGATCCGTTTCATAGGCGGTTCCTTCTCCCATTTTCACCCAAAACCTTTCCTGTTACTTCACTAGCCTTGGGTGGTTCATTATCGGGGTCGTGTCTCGCGCCATTTTGGTGATGGGTTCTGGACCCAAAATATCGCATACACCAGCTGCCAATTTCTACAACTGCTTTCTTCGAGTCCACCACACGATTACTAATCGTGGTTACGTATATCGAAAGTTCGTTGATACCTCACTTATCGTCTAGGTTATTGTTTTGTAAATAGTTGATATCTATCAGTTTTGACTGATTTTTGCATATATTCTCATTACCTTGTCCGCTGGGCAACTGCCAACTTATAGACATCGTGGTACCATATTTATACAATGAGTTCGGTATCATCGAACGGTAACTCCAAGAAGGTGCCCAGGCGCCAGAGTATAAGTCACTTTCAGGACATGAATAGCATAAAAAACTACGAAATCATCCAAAAATTGGGCCAGGGAACGTTTGGAGTGGTTCAAAAGGCACGAAATCTTAAGACCAAGCAGTTGGTGGCCCTCAAACAATTGATAAATCATTCGGCCAAAGAGGGATTTCCAATTACTGCCATGAGAGAAATCACCATTCTCAAATCATTGCACCATAAGAATATTCTAAAAATCACCGACATGATCTACGAACACCCCAAAATCTCTAATCCCCAGGATCTCGTGCACTCTCGTGGGTGCTTCTATACGGTTAGTCCCTATATGTGCTCGGATTTGGTGGGATTGTTGGAAAATCCCAACATTACTTTGGATTTACCCCAAATTAAGTGCTTTATGATGCAATTACTACAAGGAATCGAGTTCATTCACGAAAACCACTTCTTACATCGTGATATAAAGGCCGCCAATATCCTCATAGACTTCAATGGTACCCTTAAGATCGCCGATTTTGGACTCGCAAGAAACTATCACGGAAAAGCACCAAAACTAGGAGAGGGTCCCGGTGGTGGAGAAAGAAACTATACTGCTCTTGTAGTCACCAGGTGGTATCGTCCACCAGAACTTCTTCTAGGGGAAAGAAAGTACACTACAGCAGTGGATTTGTGGGGGGTTGGGTGTGTTTTTGGAGAATTATTCTTACATCGTCCAATACTAGCAGGACAGTCCGATTCTCAACAAATCCAAATCATTTTCGACCTTATCGGACCTCCTAACCAGATCAACTGGGCCAAAGCTAGTGAATTGCCTAATAAGAAAGATTTCAGCATTGGGTTGAGATGTCGTAGAACTTTAGAATTGAGATTCTCCAAATTTATGAGTAATGATGGGCTTGATCTAATGTCTGGGTTATTGACTCTTGATCCTTATAAGCGATTGAACGCTGCCGATGCTTTGGACCATCCTTATTTCAAAAATGACCCTAAACCATTGCTACCTCACGAACTCCCTAGCTATGAAGAATGTCATGAAATCGATAAAGAAAGATTCAAAAAACTTAGAGCAGCTGCTGCATCAAATCCAGCCGCCGCTTCAATAATTAAGCCCATTGCGCCAAGCAATAGTAAACCACCAGTCAATAGTTTGCCGCAAATTCCTTCTCATGCCATCAAACGGAACAACAATATTCCTAGAACCGACACCTATATTCCCGGAAAGAAAGAACCGATGTCTCGAGATGACATCAATAAACCTTCGACATACATACCGAAGAGCAATCCTCCAAGCCGGGATCGCCAAGAGTCTCGAGTGCACGATATTCGGGGCAATTCCCAACCATTGAAAAGAACGTATCTGGAATACAATGATGGAGATAAAAGTAACAATAATCATGAGGCGATGAAACGTACTGCATCATCTCAACAAACCGAATCTCCAGCACCGGCAGTCATACAAGCAGCCAAAGCCAGTGGAATCTTCATGACGCAATCTAGGCTCAAGGCCAAACCAGGTATACCGAGAAAACCGCATGCACTCACAAAGAGAAGAAAGTTGCTCGATGACACGAACGACAGCGACTTGACAGACTTTGATGAAGACGTAAAGGGAGAAAGTGCCTCAAAGCTAAATACCTTTTTGGACTGGGACAAATATTCCACCACAAACGACTTTCAAGACTTAGAAACGGCAAAAAAACAATACGGCAATGATGTCAATTAGTCTTTAAGTGCTTCCGGCGCCCAATTAGGATGCAATTACGGAATTTTGGTTTGTATTATCTCCTCTCTTCTCCTGTATAGATTATTAGATTGAATCGATAAATTTCACGGCATGGCGATCGGCACCGAAAAGGGATCGAATTACGAAAAAAGTTTTTCCAATAACGCAACCCCGAAGTCGCACCTTTTTTCTTTCGAGGGTGCCAACCGGATCAACGACCGGAACTTAAACGGTAACAAAGTTCTTTAGGGGCCACGAGCTATACTCCACTTCTACCGCTAAACCAAGCCTATTCCCCTTTTCAATAGTCGCGATGCCATCATATGCCAAGGCCCATTTATCGCAAGGCACTTTTTTTTGCCTCCCAAGTGCGGCTTCAAACCCCGGTGCCCCCGGAAGTCTGATGGGGTTTCCTGTACGAGCACCCGATTGATCATTTAGATAAAAAACGGTATGTCCGCTGATGAAAAATTTTATCATTCAACTACAAGATAAGGAAGCATTTCCGGCCACTACTACAATTGGTAACTGTCTACGGAGCGTCATCCATAGCCCCAAATCCGTTCACACCAGAAAACGTATATAACCTTTACGCGAAGACTACAATTTTCGTGCAACCATATCTTTCCACGAGCAATTTAGGTGATTGAAATTGGAATTCTGATCCACGTCAATTATGTCAAAAACTTTCGATGACTACTTCTCCGTCCAGGTGTTCCTTATTGTGCTAAGGGAAACCTTGGAGTCTGCTATTATTATATCGGTGCTTTTAGCTTTTATTCACCAGAGCTTTCTTACCAAACAAGATACCAAAAAATCCAAAACAGATAAACCAGCAGATACCCAAGAAAACTATGCTAGCTTGGAAGAAGGCACTTCAGATGCTTTGTTAGCCACATCCACCAATTCTGACGATGACTCTAGTCAAGAATCGTCTGATTTGGCATCCACATACAACTACTTAAAGGTGCAAATTTGGGTTGGAGGATTGCTAGGATTGGTAGGGTGCTTGGTTTTAGGTTCGGTGATTTTAGGAGTATTTTATATTGTTGGAAGTGATTTATGGTCCGTAACTGAACACTATTGGGAAGGTTCGTTTTCCATTATTGCCAGTATCATTATCTCAGTAATGGGTATCAAAATCTTAAGAGTTAATAAAATGCAAGAAAAGTGGAAATATAAGCTCTCTGCTATTATCCACAAATCAGACTATTTGAATAAAGTCATGAAGAATCATGACCATAGTGCTGCTACTACTTTAAGAGAAAAGGCAGCAATTTGGTCTGAAAAGTACTCCATGTTCATTTTACCATTTGTCACCACCTTAAGAGAAGGTATGGAAGCAATTGTGTTCATTGGGGGAATTGGAATTAATGAAGATACCTCTGTATGGGCTATTGTCAACTCAGTAGTAGTTGCAATTACCATAGGTTCTGTTATTGGTGTAATGTTATACCGTTCCGGAAACACCTTGTCATTGCAATGGTTTTTGGTGATTTCTACCAGTTTCTTATATTTGGTAGCAGCAGGTTTGTTTTCTAAAGGAGTGTGGAACTTTGAATTACAGAGATTCATTGATTTGTGTGATGGATTTGACGTCAGTGAAACTGGTCATGGTCCTGGCTCCTACGATATTACCAAAAGTGTTTGGCATGTTAATTGTTGTAACGGAGAATTGCAAGACGATGGGGCTTTCTGGATGGTTTTCACTGCCGTACTTGGTTGGACTAATAGCGCAACTTACGGTAGTGTAATATCCTACATTGCTTATTGGATTGTAATTACTCTTACGTTCACCTCATTAATTTATGAAGGAAAACATGGCTATTTGCCAGTGATTCCTATGAAATGGCAATCTAGAAGAATCAAGAAGAGACTCTATACAAAAGTAAGACTCCAAAGCCCAGAGCAAGACGTGGTGGATAATATTAGAGAGAGTATTGACTCAATTAACTCAGAAACACCATTAACCAATTAAAAGCATCCTTTTGGTAATTCCAAAAATTATGTTACATTAGTTGCAGAAGTTCCAAGGCATCTAATACAATTGGTTGCTATTCTGTTGTTCTAGTTGCATCTATTTTAAAATTCCCAAAGTCTTTAAAAATATCAATAAACTCTAAAAAATAACAATCGACATGACAAGAAATTTTCATTTATTATCATCCTACGGAATCTTGAAGTTTTTAACAGATTACATCAACTTGCCGATAAAGAGTCTCATTATAATACCTTATTCAAAATTAATGACTTACTAATGCTAAATAGATACTAATGAATGAAAAGACAAAAAGCAAAAAGGAGCTTTCACTGGAGATCTTCGATATTAGAGCCTCAAAAAGCAAAGTGTAGAAGTGTCCATATGGGATATTAATTTTCATGGCTTAACGTACATCATGCCTTCTAAACTACACTAATTTCAAATAGCAATTTTTGCCTTATGATTTTCTGTGGTTAGAAGTAGCATTAAAGAAAATCATTTCACAATTTTTCATTCACCTTTAATTTACGAAGGGGAATATGAACCAATAGTACTTGATTAATTATTTCTGATTCAGTATCTACAATAGGCCAGATAACCGTTGAATATAAGGTACACGGCATAATTGTAATTATAGCATATTGTTGGTAGATTATTGTTCAGTTGTTATGGTAGATCATATGAAATGGTAATAGGGAAATATGTGGCCTGAAAATGCAATTTAATGCTTCCAAGATTGATCATAAAATAGAGTCATAATTTAAAAAAAAAAAAGTTCAAACCACTGATTGATTTGATAATTCCCTGATCAAAATTATCAAAACCATCTTATATCCGTGCTAGTGATGCAAAAACTTGAATTACGAAAAAGTTGACAAAATCATTATTCACCAAAACTATAAACTGCTACATGAATAAAAATACACTTAACTAGAAGAAATATGATCTAATATTTAAAATGGATTAGCATCACCATGAACCATTTCTCTCAACGGCCCTAGAATCCTGATAACGAAGAGTTTTGGCTATTTGATTGGTTTTTCAACAGTTACAACAAAGCATGCGAAAATAGCACAAATATTCAACAATAGCCTACAAAAACCAAGAAAAAAACGTACAGTAAAAATATCGTTCATGTAAAAAAATAAGTCAACAAACTTGCTGCTATTGTTCAATTTTTATCAGATTTTTATGATATCCGTGTGCCGAATACAAAAGCAACGTAACTTTATTGGTCTTTTAAGTTGGGGCATTGTAGGTAATATTATTTTGAAGTAGTTTGCCAGCCAATTATTTTGAGTTAATATCGTTATTTTATTTGGCTGAAAAAATACATCGTTTTGCATTTTATCTGATTAAATCTGTGACTTGGGGTCCTCTCAATGATTTTAATTCTTGCTCGATACCGATTCTTGCGATGACTATTTTGTGATAGTCATATTAGTGTTTGTGTCTACGGCTTCTTGAATTGCATATCAAAATTTTTAAAAAAGGTAAGGTGACTGAAAGTGTTCTCAAGTAGTCTGCTGCTCTCTTCCTTTTTTTTTTTTGTATTATTGTAACAAGGCGGGGGCAGGTATAATTTTAGTAACGGTGACGATTCGCTGGTATAAATGTGTTCGGCCAATTAGCCTCTTAGCATTTGGCGTTTACGGAGATCTCATCAGCCTATTGATTCGCTATATTTTCACCACCTGTCCCCACTCTAAAGTCAAGATTGACAAGAAGCCAAGCGGAAAGTGTCAGTGTCAGTGTCAAATTGACACGCAATATCTACAGGGGAAAGTCGTTAGAAAAGTCTTGTCCTGATGTGAGAAAAGTCTCAAAAATCTTTTTTAAGCCACCAATGCTGAATAACGGTCGAAAAAACTTCAAGTAAAAGAATGCTTTTTGAGAGATTAACTTTGGTAGCGTAGCATCGTATTTGTAACTGAAAAGAAAGAAAGTTCAACCTAAAATGACCGGTCCCCCCACTTTCCTCCACCCTGACGAAGCTTTTTTATTGATCACAGGGAAAATTTCACAGTCAAATTTTCATTTTCCCAATTATCTGAACCAACTTATTATTGGAGGCTGTAAGGGTATGCCATAACTCCAGCGCATATCCGTCATCCGGTTAACAAGGGCAGATCTTTTCACGAATTATTTTTTCACGTACTATCCCTGGAACGTCACAAACCTTACCTTTCCTATTTGAATCCCGGTCTTAGCCTGGCGCTAGTAATTAACATTGTATTTCAAACATGTAGGTGTAGTTACTATAAGAGTTTGACTTAATTTTTTCCGCCTTTTGCATTCAAATTTTTAATTGTTCTCTCGGTCAAATTTCTTTTTTTTGTTCATGCTTTTCCCTCGCCTGCGTATTATCTGATCGCATCAGTCATGAGCCATAGAAAGCAAATCAATTCTTTTTTTTAGAATCCAGATTGTTAACGATGTCCTACGAAACGGTCATAGCAGTCACTGTATCTACCCACTGATCTTCCCCCTGTTGGTATAAAACAGCAGGGTAAATCTTAGGTGAAGATGCATTAATTATGTCCAATAAGGAATAGATTAAGAGACAAAAAGTGGTTGACAATACATGTGCTTTTGAAGCTTGTCAATAAAGCCTTTCAGACATCAATGTACTCCACAGAAACTATGTAGAGAACTTAATGTAGTCGTATACGATCAACAAGATTACATCTGAATCTTCCACTTAGAACAAAGCCTCTTTACGAACAAATTGGACATACCTCGATGATGCAAATTGACCATTTTCTCAAATAGAACTCACCTGATTGGAACTAAGTTGCTCTAAACCGGCGTTTATTAGTTACTGAGTTTCTTTTAACTTTTTCTGTTTGTTTGTCAATTCCCCTTATTGTTAAATACTCGATTGTTATTTTCTCCATGTTACATTATTTTAACCTTGAATTTATGTAGAAGTCCCTTGTCTATGTGAAATTTACAAGATTAAGGTTCTTTGACTCACATTTTTCCTCAATTGCCTTAGAGTTGTCTCCTAGATCTGATTATAAGCTACAAATAAAGTTAACTTTGTGGACGCAAAGGGACCATAATTCAGATATTAAGTCTTTTCCCAATTATTCAGGATCAAAAGCTTTTGTCACTTTATTTTTTATTGCAGTAACCATTGCTAGTAAATACTTCCATTTGTCCTGAGTGGCATCTGTCTGTCAACTGTTGGTATGCCCGATATTATTTTTTCGTTAATATTTTCCATTCAAGATGTAGGCTCTTTGTATCCAAATTTGTTTCATGCATATTCCATGAAAATGTCGCCTCCCTTTCAAATTAGGATGTCGCAGAGACTAGTTAATTTAGAGATCTCTCTTTATTTATGGTAGTGTGTTTCTATTGAATATAATCCATTCATCCTGAATGGTTCGAAACTAGTACAATATAGATATATAAGTAGATCTAGCACCAAATTTTTGCGCTCAAATTTCGACTGGCACACTATTTTCATGGAAAGTAAAAAGCCACTTCTCAAGTCCGTCGACTCTGGTACAAATTCCGTGAGTGATCACCTTCTTTTTCTTTCGCCGAATATTTTGCCTTGGCTTTCTTTTGGAGTAACTTACGACATTAAATCCTCATAATGAAGGTTCACTATGGATCCACATGCAGTGGCTTCATCTCTTCATGAGAAGGAGGCACTTAAGAGAGTACCTTCAAAATATTGGTATTTTTATGCAATGGCAGAATCCTGATTGGTTCCACATTGGTCAACTCTGTAGATCTAAAACATGCAGATATACGCAATTTTTTGCAGAATTTTTCTTTTCCGGTTGGAGATACATACTGAAATTTTTTCTTGAAGAATCAATTTCAGCAGTATAAGTAGTATTGTAGCTGCCTTTAAAATACGTGAAAATGGGAAGGATGTGAAAGAGTTGTTCTGAATTATATTCTATTATCAAAAGTCTCTCAGGAAAATTCTCAATTTTGGCTGCTAAATCCGAAAAACAAACTATCCTTTGGACGAAACTCTATTTATGAAAATGAGGGTGATATTTGTAAGTTACTTAATTGCTTCTTTATCAATACTTTCGACAGTGACTGCGGCTAAGGGGGCGCCTTACGAAAAGTACTCAGCAGGTCATTTTGCTTTTTATTCTTGCAATTATCAAACTTATTCTCTTGCCCCATTCTGTGAAGGTGCAGAAGATGATTACCTTATTAGATATGGATGCTATTGCAGTAGCCCTAATGCTATGGCAACTATTTCTGGATGTCTTCACTATAAAGGCAGAAATAGTACTGAAGCTTACGAAATTGTAATCGAAAACTGTGCTTTGGGTAATACCACTGCCACCCCAGAACAGATCGAAGCTGCCTATGCTAACTATACAAAGTATGCTAAATATACTAGTGAAATTGAAGGCTATAATGTTTCCAAGGTTGTCGATGTCCCAATCAGATTAACTGATGAAAGTATAAAGCTGTATATGGATGCCTACGATGTCTACTTAGGAAACTATAATAACTCATTATACTACGGTGCTGCTATGCTTGGTTATTGGTTACTTGTTTTTATCGTTACAGGTGTTTTCAACTGGACAAGATACTTGTTCCCGAACTTCACCAAGTACTTCTCTGGACCTATTACCAATACTTACAGAAAATATATTAGTTTGCCGGCTTTGGGAAGAAGAAAGAAGACTAATGAACAAAAAATTTTAAAAGTTTTCGATTGTCTACTTCCTTCGAGACTAGAAACATTAATCTTGATTGGATTCATTGGTGTTACAATTGCTTGTTCTTGTAATGATATTTATTTTGTTAAGAATGATCCGATTTTTGACAGTAAAAGTGAGGCTTTGCTTCGTTATGTTGGTGATAGAACAGGGATAATTGGTACTGTATGTGTTCCCTTGTTAATCTTATTTGCTGGCAGAAATAACTTTCTTATGGGAGCAACTATGATCAACTTCAGTACTTTTATCATGTACCATCGTTGGGTGGCTCGTGTAGTAGTTCTTTTGATTATTGTTCATTCCATCACTTATTCAGTTTACTTTGGAGCTTACTATAAAGAAGACATGAAGGAAACTTATTTGATTTGGGGTACAATTGGTACTCTCGCTGGTGGTCTCATTATGATACAAGGTATGTTATACTTAAGAAGAAAATGGTACGAAATATTCTTGTTAGTTCACATCATTTTAGCTGTGCTTTTTATTGTTGGTTCTTGGATTCATGTTAATGACTTAGGTTATGTGTGGTTCTTCTATGCTTCTATCGCTGTTTGGTTATTTGATCGTGTTGTGAGAATTGCAAGGTTGGTATGGTTTGGGTTCCCTAAAGCTGATGTGATCTTATTAGCTGATGAAACTTTAAAGGTGGTTGTTCCAAAGCCAACTTATTGGAATTCGATTCCTGGTGGACATGCTTTCATTCACTTCTTGAGACCTTCTTGTTTCTGGCAATCTCATCCTTTTACCTTCACTGACTCTGTGGAAACCAAAGACAAAATCATCTTGTACTGTAAAGTCAAAGGAGGTGTAACCCATGGTTTGTATCAATACTTAGCTACTCATCCAGGTAAGACCACCAAGATCAGAGTTGGATTGGAAGGACCATATGGTGAAGCTACTGCTGCTAAGAAATATGATACTGCTGTGTTTGTTGCTGGTGGTAATGGGATCCCAGGTATTTACTCCGAAGTTTATGACTTAGCAGTCCGCTCCCAGTACAATATTAAGCAAAGATTAAGATTAATCTGGGTTGTAAGGGAATATAAGTCATTATATTGGTTCTACGGAGAATTGATATCCTTGAAAAATACAAAGATTGAAACTACTATCTATGTGACTAGACCAACTTCAACAGAAGGTATTCAAGAATTCAATAAAAGGTTGCCATTAATTGATGATGAGCCTGAATCAGAAGATGTCCAAATTAATGAAATAAAATCAGAAGAACGCAAGGACGGTGACTTCAACGTTGACCATTATAAGAAGAATAATAGCAGTAATAGTGGCAGTGATGATGAGGAAGAACACAAAGAAGATTTCGGTAAAATTGTTAGTAAAATCCACACCGAATTGTCTCACATTCAGTTCAAAGAAGGTAGACCTTCCATGGAAGAAATTGTACAGCAAGAGACTGAAGAATCAAATGGTTCTGTTGCATTCGTCACCTGTGGACATCCAATTATGGTTGATGATTTGAGATACAGCGTCGCTCAACATTTGGACAAGGCTGAGGGGAAGAGACTTGATTTCTTCGAACAATTACAAGTGTGGTCTTAGTCAGTCAACTAGGTTCAGTAGACACTTACTTTTTTATTTATACTTGTCAATATACAATTTTTATGTATTCCACATGGGTAGACCCGTTATGATCTGTCAATTAAGTGTCAAAAGTTTTAGTTGCAAAATTTGCCTGGGTCTTTTTCCCTTGGCTCAGTACAAGAAAGGTTTCGCTATTTTTAGTTCGCACGACATTTTTCGTGCTTTATCTGATGCCATCAGTGAAAAAATACTCCACAAGTTTTCCTCGGTGATTTCACTATTACTGCACCTAACTAATAATAAAAGTGGCATTATTTTACCTCTACATCCTAATTTGAGCCCATGTCTTTAGTCTGAAGTTTCCAGGTAGAGCAAAGACTATCAGAACCCACTTCATACCAACCAAGTCGGAGTAGTGAATGTTGAAGTTCTGCTAGTAAATATCATTCTGCCGTTTCTGATTGGCTCTGAGGCTCCGGTCGGCCGCTTAGTCTAATTCTTCAGGGGGTGGGGGATGCTGGAACAGGCATATACCTTATTCTAAATTGAGCAGTTTAGTTCGGGAGATTTTAAGAAAGTTGCCTTACGAAAAAGTTTCAAGGCGCTGGAGGTGAGCACACTCCCGATTGAAGGGGTGTGAATACAATGTAACACAAAACGTGGTGTACCTTAATGTTGCAAATTAACTTTTCGACATGGGCTCAATTCCTTCATCGCAATTAAAAACCCTATTTGACGTCCGGTTCATTTCTTTTTATTTCTGCCTACTGCTCTGTCGTATTCAGACCTAGCATTATATTCAAAATGTATTGGCATAGTGCTCCAAAATTGGTAAAGTGGCAGTTGCCTGTTGTCATGTGTTATGTGTCATGCAGGCTGCGCAGGATATGAAAACGTTTCCACTCATTTGATGCATAAAATTCCATACCGAAGATTTCATTCTCGCTATTGCAATTTTTGGTTAAAGTTTTGTAGCCAGTTTTAAAGCAAGTCCTCGTTTGATGTATCAATTGTCTTGGCCACCGATTTGTACATATTCTTCATTTTTTTTAAATTATCGATGTACCCTTGGCTAATGTGGTTTTTTTTTTATTTTTTGGTATTTTATTAGAATTTCGTTCACACAGAAGATGTGTTTTCTGGTTATAGTTTATTTTTTAGGGTCTTTCTGTTAAACCTTTCACCCTTAACCTGGAATCATGCATTTAAGGCCTAAAAATAATTTCTATCATCCACTCGATTTGAAGAATAGGGCACAACTTACCTGTTCTGTAATAAGTCCTAACAGTCGCCTTATTGAGTAAGAATATCCTACAATACAAGGCACCGTTATTTTATTGGCTTTCTCCTTTTGAATCGATGGTGATTGGATTATTTTATCGTTTGATAGGTTTGGCAGTATTTTTTAACCTTTTTTTTTTCAGGAATTTTCATATTAGATCTAATCTATCTTTGGGGTTTCAGAAGAGTATAAGTATCCTTGCACCCCCCTTCATATTTCCTTAGATCAACTTCTTCATAATTCGTTTGACTCTATTGTAAATTTACCTTTGTTTAAGTTTACATTACTGCTAAGTTACTTTCTTTTTCTAGTGTCTTAGGCTGCCAAAAGTCTGAAGCTTTCTATTAGCAAATTTTCAACCACTTAATATCACACAGCGAAACTTTTAATGAAACACTCATACATTAATTTGAGTTCTATACTCTTCT
Organism: Isabelozyma gotoi; assembly: GCA_003708205.2. Taxonomy (NCBI): domain Eukaryota; kingdom Fungi; phylum Ascomycota; class Pichiomycetes; order Serinales; family Metschnikowiaceae; genus Isabelozyma; species Isabelozyma gotoi. The sequence goes on along the minus strand of PPNP02000008.1, from coordinate 472,682 downwards.
TCTTGTCTGTTATTTCGTTGACAGCAGGGAAGAACGCTCCATACTCAGGTTATGACGCAGCAAAGAGAGCTTTCTATGCTTGCAATCTTCAAATAAGATCAACAGCAAAGTTCTGTGTTTATAATGCAACAGATTATATGGCTGCTCAAGCTTGCTACTGTAATAACCCTAATGCCATGGCTACTATGAGTGGATGTCTTCACTTCCAAGACAGAAACATCACTAAGGCTTACGAAGATGTTATCAAGAACTGTGAGGAAGCCAATGCTACTGCTACTCCTGAGCAGTTTGAAGAAGCTTATCTTAATTACACCAAATATGCTAAAAGCCCTTTTGAGATCCCACACTTCAACAAAACCATTCCAGTTGACGTACCAATCAAACTTAATGAAACTTTAATGGGATTATATTCCAAGAGTTACTCTGTTTTCTTGGGTAATTACCAAAACTCATTATACTATGGTTCTGCTATGCTCGGATACTGGTTACTTGTATTTATTGTTACTGCTGCCTTCAACTGGTCCAGATACTTGTTCCCAGGTTTTATGAAGTTTTTTACTGGACCTATTACCAACGCCTACAGAAAGTACATTAGTTTACCAGCCTTGGGTAGAAGAAAGAAGACTAATGAACAGAAGCTTTTGAGGGTATTTGACTGTTTGGTTCCTACTAGATTAGAAACCTTGATTTTAGTCGGGTTTGCTGCTGTTACTATTGCTTGTTCATGTAATGATATCTATTACATAGATAATGATCCTATCTTTGCCACCAAAAGACAAGCTTTGCTTCGTTTCACAGCTGATAGAACTGGTATTGTTGCCACTGTCGTCATTCCTTTATTGATTTTGTTCGCCGGTAGAAACAATTTCCTTATGAATGTTACCATGATCAACTTTGGTACCTTCATAATGTACCATAGATGGGTTGCCAGAATTGTGTTCATCTTGGTATTTACCCACTCTGTTTGTTTCTCTTTCGCTTTAGGTGCCTATTATAAAGAAGACATGAAAGAAACTTATTTGATTTGGGGTACAATTGCTACTACTGCTGGTGGTATTATTATGTTCCAAGGTTTATTGTTCTTGAGAAGAAGATGGTACGAAGTCTTCTTATTAATTCACATCATCTTAGCTGCTTTATTCATTGGTGGTGCTTGGGTTCATGTTGATGATTTGGGTTACGTGTGGTTCTATTGGGCTACAGTTGCTGTTTGGGGCTTTGATCGTTTGATTAGAATTGCTAGATTGTTCTGGTTTGGGTTCCCTAATGCCGATGTGATTTTATTAGCTGATGAAACTTTGAAGGTTGTGGTACCAAAACCCAAATATTGGTACTCGATTCCTGGTGGACATGCTTTCATTCACTTCTTGAGACCTTCTTGTTTCTGGCAATCTCATCCTTTTACCTTCACTGATTCTGTGGAAACCAAAGACAAAATTATCTTGTACTGTAAAGTCAAAGGAGGTGTAACCCATGGTTTGTATCAATACTTAGCTACCCATCCAGGTAAAACTACCAAGATCAGAGTTGCTTTAGAAGGACCATATGGTGAAGCTACTGCTGCTAAGAAGTACGATACTGCTGTGTTTGTTGCTGGTGGTAATGGTATTCCTGGTATCTACTCTGAGGTTTTCGACTTGGCTATTCGTTCTCAAAATAACATCAAGCAAAGATTAAGATTGGTTTGGGTTATCAGAGAATACAAGTCATTGTATTGGTTCTACGAAGAATTGATATCTTTGAAGAACACCAAGATTGAAACCACGATTTACATCACCAAACCCAACTCCATTTCATGCATCGAAGAATTCAACCATAGACTTCCATTAATAGACAATGAACCCAGATCTCCTGATGCTGAAATCAACGAGATCAAGGACGAAGAACGGAAAGAATTGGACTTGGAATACAAATCTGAAACCTACAAGGAAAAGAACAGTACCAGTGGAAGTGATGATGATGAGGACTACCAACAAGACTTCATTAGAATTGTGAACCAGATCCAGGCCGAATTGTCCCATGTTCAATTCAAAGAAGGTAGACCTTCTATGGAAGAAATTGTACAACAAGAGACTGAAGAATCAAATGGTTCTGTTGCATTCGTCACCTGTGGACATCCAATTATGGTTGATGATTTGAGATACAGTGTCGCTCAACATTTGGACAAGGCTGACGGTAAGAGACTTGATTTCTTCGAACAATTACAGGTATGGGCCTAGACTACTACGTAGTGTTTAACTCTTATTTTACTAATTAATTTATATGCGTAATTTCAACTTGCTGTAGGTCATTGCGTTTATTATCATATCTATATGCGTTACTGTATAAGTTTTCATTAGTTGAGGGTCTTTTCTTGGGCTTTAGCTTCATCAATGTCCTTGAACATTTCATCTACAGATGCTCCAAGATAGACCTTTAGTGTTTTTCTAGTAGCAGGTAAAATCTTAACCTTTACCATGGTTTCCTTCGTTCCGTTGTCGCTTTGTCTGTCGTAAGCCTGGAACCTATGGCAGCCTCCGAAAGCAAAGTAGTAGTTTTTACCCTCTTCTCGTACTTTGAAAACATCAATGGGAGGCAATTCGCCTGATGTGATCTCTTCTAATCCGCAGGTGGCGGAGGCCATAGGAGTTCCATTCAAGGTTGATACCATGGCATCGATTTTCTGAAAGTCCAATACGGGAGGAATGGGCCTTCGGATCTGATCTAGAGGCACGTAATCGATTTTTAAGTTAGTAGATTGCATAGACATGGTGATGATGTTGATGGAGAGAGAAATATGAACCTACAAAACGAGAATTGGCTGAGATTTATATAGTTGCAAATAAACCAACGGGATGGCAGCAATAGATGACGTTTTTTCGGCCGCTTTAGTAATTGCTGCTCGGTCCAGAATGGCTGACAGATGAGGTCACGTGATATGAAAGTCACGTGCACAGACTAATTGGTTTTCTTCATGGGCTAAACGTCGTCATATGTCCCCAAATCAAGAGTAGGCCTGTCAGAGTAACAGTAGTACCAGCTGGGCAGGCTCCTCCTCGAGGACAGCTCCGTTTTAACTCCGTCGCCTCTGCCAGCCTCATGGGAACCCGTTGTCGTTTCAAAGTCCGGGTCGTGCGCTGCTCAGCAAAGCTTGTGCGATTATCTAGATAATCACGGCACTAATCCGAACTCGGCAGCGATACCTCCAGAGCCAGACGGTAGGAGGGGCGGTCGCCACACCGCCGTGATTACCCTGTTACCTGAGCTCGGAACTTTGCTGTAGCGAGCTCCACTGTTGCTCAAACATAGTTTGCGGCTTACTTCTGTCATACTTACGACGGGCCATGTTTCATCTGATAAAACGCACCACCGGATCGACCCCCGGAAGTAGTGGGGCGTTTTTGCCGGACTGCACCTGGCGATGGGCCTCGGAAGTGTCCTAAACCGGCCAAGGATCCCAAACAAGAAAACCGAAAAAAAAATTGTTGACTTAACTCCCACAGTTTAACTTGGTATTACCATTGTGAAATAAAATAAAAAAAGACTCATTGCAGGACAGAACTGGTGCATCCCCAGACCAGGAACGGAAGTGAAAGTTATACGATTTTTTTTCAGGCTTTTTTTTGTATTTAATACCTTCTTCTGCCTCATTATATTGTTTGAGATCTAGGGTATACTGAAAGATCCACCTACCTGTTTCGTATCCGATCTAGTTGTTCCTTTCATAGTGGCCTAGCTCGTTACACGAAGTCTTGTTCCCCATTTACATCGATCCAGATCTCTTTGTCTTACTGTTTCGCTGTATATATTGAATCAAATCACTCCAGAACTCATTAATTGATTTAGATCCCTCCTACCAGTGGTTTTATTTCTGCTAATTCTCTACATCAGATCCCTCCAGACCACTTCCATACGTCGTGACGTTTTTCTGGCCCATTCCATTCGTATTATGCTTCTCAGCTGAGACTCTATTTTATTGGTACCCACAATGTACTACAACTTTATTTATATCTCCATCATCTTGGGGCTCGTGCTAATACCTTTCCTCATACCCGTCCAGTTGAAGAACCCTGTGCTTCGACATATCCGGAACCTACTATGCTGTTTGCTCCTTATTTCGTGTATCATCACCTTAACTCCTAAACAGGCTGTGGATGGAGCTCCTCTTCACAAATTTGGCCAGCTGAAGGTGGCATTTCTTGGATGTAACTACCAGATCATCCAAACCGCAACCTTCTGTAGTAGAGAGCCTCCTTACTTTGGCACAGACTGCTACTGCCAAAACCCTAACGCAATGGCCACAATTGCTCATTGCTATAACGTATCCCACGACTCCCAGGTCGATTCGTTCCTCGAAATGTGCCTGAAGTCATTCAATATCACCGTCACCCGTCACCAGTTCGATGACGCATTGATTAACTACACCAAATTCGCCAAACCCGTCAGCGAAATAGACCATTTTAACAAGTCTGTCCCAGTAGATTCTCCCATCAAATTGGACGACAACGTCATCAGAACCTACAAGAACGCCTACGACCAGTTTTTGGGCAACTACGACCGTTCCGTCAACTACGGAACTTATCTTGTGATATATTGGTGTGTAGTTTTTGGTTTGGCAGCAATAGGAAATTGGTCTAAACTCATCTTCCCCAGGGCCTACAAATTCGCAACCGACCCCTTATCCAACTGGTTTCGGTCCACGGTAAGTTTGCCAGCCCTCAAGGGCAAGAACAAGACCAACGAGAAGCCATTCTTGCGATTTCTCGACATGTTAGTGCCAACTCGGGCAGAAACCTTGATTTTGGCCGGGTTTTTGGTGCTAACCCTCTTCTTCGCCCACTACAATATCGAGTATTTCCACGGAGACCCGATATTCCGAACCAAAGCCGAGGCTCTCTTGCGATACTTCGCTGTCAGAACCAGTATTTTGACGTCAGCAGTGTTTCCTCTCTTGATCTTGTTCGGAGGAAGAAATAACTTCCTTCAATGGGTCACCAGATGGGATTATTCCACTTTTATAACCTTCCACCGGTGGCTCTCGCGGTTGATTATGGGTTTAATCACCATCCACGCCATCTGCTACTCTCTCATCATGAAGCCGTACGGACAAAAGATCAAACAGGCCTACATTATCTGGGGGATCTTTGCTATTAGTGCTGGAGGCTTAATTATGGTGCAGGGATTATTGGTGTTGAGAAGAAAGTACTACGAGACTTTCTTAGTAATTCACATCATTTTAGCCTTGGTATTCGTGGTGGGGGCATGGGTTCATGTGTTGAACCTTTACTGTCTCTGGTTCTACTACTACTCCGCAGCCATTTGGCTATTTGACCGGGTGGTTAGAATCGCCCGTCTCTGCTCGTTTGGCTTTCCTAAGGCCAAGGTGGTGCTTTTGGCTGATGAAAGTTTGAAAATCATCGTACCAAAGCCTCAACATTGGGACGTTGTTCCCGGTGGGCACGCGTTTATTCATTTCTTGAAACCTTCTTGCTTCTGGCAGTCTCATCCGTTTACCTACACGGTGTCTGTTGATCCTAATGAGTCCAATATCATCCTTTTCATCAAGGTTAAGGAAGGTGTCACCAAACAACTCTACGATTTCTTGAAACATCATCCTCATCGGTCTACCGAAATCAGAGTAGCTATCGAAGGATCATATGGTGAGTCTACGCCAGCTCCAAAGTATGATTCTGCTGTTTTTGTTGCTGGTGGTAATGGTATTCCTGGTATCTATGCCGAAGTGTACGATATGAACAAGAGATCCCCTGACAATGGCAAGCAACAGCTCCATTTGGTGTGGGTAGTAAGAGAATTCAAGTCGTTATACTGGTTCTACGAAGAGCTCTTGTCATTGAAAAACACTAGGATTCATACTATCATCTACGTAACCCGGCCTGAATTGTCGTCCTGTTTGGATGAGTTCAATAAGAGATTCCCGGTCCTTATTGAGGATCATTCAGCACCCTTTTCCTCCGACGATGAAGATGACGAGGCTACTCATGACGAACCATTTGATGATGAAGTCACTCAGCTCAACAAGCCACTTTTCAGTAATGCCACGCAAATGCAAGACTATAATTCCATTCATAGCTCATCTACTATTGAGGGCAATAGTTCTTCGGCTGCTAATCCATTAACGGTGGAATCAGTCACGAAAACTATTCAATCGGAATTATCCCACATTGAATTCAAGCTTGGTAGACCCTCGATGGATCTACTCGTTGCACAAACCATTAAGAATTCTTCGGGATCATCAGCATTTGTGACATGTGGCCATCCGGTTATGGTGGATGATTTGAGAGCTGCTGTGGTGCACAACATTTACAACGACGAGAAGAAGAGAGTGGATTATTACGAGCAATTACAAGTATGGGCATAAGAAATGGTGTGATTTTTTTAGATAAATTAATAGATTGGGTATTTATCTGTATTCTGTTTAGTTCTCCATGTCTACGACATCAATAATACATTAATAGTTTCACATAATTGTAGAGATGAGATTTGTATAATTTTTGTCAAAATTCAGCGAAATTGGCGAAAAATTACAATAGTTGAAACGAAGGTGTAGGAAGGAATTGGATACGTAATACTTCTTACATGTTTGATTTGAATAGTAAGAAACTCACCTTTACAAGTACTGTTGCATAACTCAAGGCAATATTTGAAATTGTCTATTATAGCAATAGACTGGATTTGCAACATCCCAACAGTAGTAACCAGAAAATCATTTATTTTCTCGTGGAAAATCCAAAAAAGCATTTCTTTACGACTAAGATTATATACTGTTATATAACCTATGTATCGGTGGAAAATGTTGTAAGATAACTATTCGTCATTTGCAAATTTGGTAGTTTCCAAAATAACATAGTTCTACAATGATCTCGATTATCACAACAAATGGTTGTATAGTGTAGTGGTTATCACTTTCGGTTTTGATCCGAACAACCCCGGTTCGAATCCGGGTACGACCTATTTTTTTTGCCTTTTTTATATCATCTCAGTTCTGCTATGGCTCAGCTACTGCCCCTGCTTCCGGTAGAGCTCTTTTTGCTTTTTTCACGAGGTATTTGCATCAATACTGACCATGAGTTGTTAGTGAGCATAGTTTTTCACAATTATGAGGAATACAACACCCAATATCTATATTTTACAGCATTGAATATCAGTTCCTTTCCGATTCCTTAGTAAATATAAATGATACGCTGAACCTCTGAACCCATCAATTATGTCACCATCAGTTATCTCTATCAGCAATAGTCTCTTTTTTTATCATAATTGTTAACCATTTTGCCATGGGTTCGATTCCTGACAGTTGCTAAAAATTTCAGTCCTGCACACAACTGAGAAGAGCTATTTTTTTTTAGGTTACGATGAGCTAAGTAAATTTCCAGTATTCTTCAGACAAATCAGAACAACTCCACGTTATGATTAGAACAGTTAAACCCAAGAACGCTCGTTCTAAGAGAGCTTTGGCCAAGAAAGAAGCCAAGTTGGTGGAAAATACCAAAACTGCTTTGTTCGTTCCTGGTGCTACGGGAAACAAGTTTTTGCACGATGCTATGTGTGATTTGATGGCTTTAAAGAAGCCTGACGTAAAGAAATTCTCCAAGAAGAACGAAATAAGACCATTCGAAGATGCTGGTCAGCTTGAGTTCTTCTCCGAAAAGAACGACGCTTCGTTGGCTGTGTTTTCCAGTAACAACAAAAAGAGACCTAATACTTTGATCTTTACCAGATTTTTCAACCATAAAGTTTTTGATATGATCGAGTTGTCGATTCAAGAAAACCATAAACTCTTACAGGACTTCAAAAAATTAACCTTCACTGTTGGTTTAAAACCAATGTTCACCTTTAACGGTCCAGAATTCGATACTCATCCTGTCTTCCAACATCTTAAGTCTCTTTTCCTTGATTTCTTCAGAGGAGATGAAACTGATTTACAGGATGTTGCTGGTTTACAACATATTATTGCATTATCTGTTGGAGAAATAGAAGATCCTAACTCCTCTCAATTACCTCTCTTGCACTTCAGAGTCTATAAGTTGAAAACTTTCAAAAGTGGACAGAAAGTGCCTAGAGTAGAAGTTGATGAAATAGGACCAAGATTTGACTTCAAAATTGGTAGAAGAGTTACTCCTGCTCCAGAAGTTGAAAAGGATGCTTACGCCAAACCTAAACAATTGCAAGCTAAGGTCAAGAAGAACGTTTCTACCGATTTCATGGGTGATAAGGTGGCCCAAATTCATCTTGGTAAGCAAGATTTGGCTAAGTTGCAAACCAGAAAGATGAAGGGTTTGAAGGCTAAGTATGACCAAGACAGTGAAGATGAAGAAGACCAATTTGAAGATGCCGAAGAAGACATTATTCCTTCCGAAGATGAAGGTATCTTTGACGACGAACCTCAACCCAAGAAGCAAAAGGTCTAAACCAGGATAGACCAGACTACAGCTGTTTATCACATTGTATATTAAGTAGTAATAGAACCGTATTCCAAGAACCGTACTCCAAATGATTTACGTAATCGCAATAATTTAACTGAAAAGCACACAACATTGTGGCCACTTCCCCAGGGAGTAACAAAACCCTTCTTACGGCTTGTTTAAGTCACTTTGCCAGTGTTTGCTGACGTTGACGGTGGTTTCGTCACCATCATCGGATGTACGGGTTTGCACCCGTGCACCAAAATCTCTTTTGGCATTTTTTCGAGATATAAACATCTTTACCGCAAAGTTTGATCTTCTTTTCACTCTTCATTAACGGCCTTATATGTCCATCTTTAAACCTCGGCAGTCAGGTGGGTCTTCCACCAACACGCCTGTGCCGGCAGCAGTTGCTGACTCCAACATTTCCACCATTGATACCCCCAAGTCGTCTCCTCATGAGTTAACGAAGAATGAAAAGTACTGCGTTTCCACATTGCCAGCTTTACCTCCAGTTTTACACAATGCTAGTGAATCGAATATTTTGAATGGATACACAGATTATCGTTCGAATCACGCAATTGTCATTGATTCTGAAGAAATATACGTGTGGAATTATAAATCTACAGATCCATCTCCATTATGTTTCCAATTTCCATTAGAACCATTAAATGGGTCCATTCCATTGGCAATATTAACCACTCCTTCCAACGGGTCTACTGATGATCCCGGATTGGTCATTATCAACTCAGAAACTGGTCTAGTGAAGTTCTACGAGAGTGTTCAACATGCCCCTGCGTTGGGCTTAATCAACAATAAATCCCTTGAAACGTATGTTAACATTCTGTCCAATCATGGAGAGTATATAACTTTGGCAGAAAACATCGAACCAGCAGGAATTGCCATTGCAACATCGTGGAAAAGAGTTGTTTTGGTGACTTTAAGAGATTTCAAAGGTAAACCACAACTTTCCATGACTCAACTCATAGGCCCATCTAAAAGTAGTAGCATTTTCTCTGGGTTCTTCTCAAGAGGCCCTAGTGATACCAAAATGAACAACGAGATTGTTAGTATCAAGTCAGGGAAAGTGTCTAATAATGGCTCTACCCAAGAGATCATTGTACAAGATTCTAATGGTGGATTCCACAATTTCACATTCCATTCACTCTCTGCCAATGGAGTTCCATACATAGAATCCAAGAAAACTGTCAAGCATTCCATTGCACCATATTTGGAAAACAATCTCGATGGTTTCATTCCTGGTTCGTCTTTTAATATCAAATTCTTGGACTTATGGCCCTTGGAAGTGGAACAGCAAGAAAACATCTACGCTGCTCTTGTGTTTGTATACGACAACTTCAAGACAGAATCAGAAAAGAGTTTATTGGTGATTACCCTTAAAATTGATCAAAGTGGAGTCCTTTTGTATGGATCCCATAGATTGACCACCTACGACAAAGATATTCCTATTTCCCTGGTTAACAAGCCCAGATTATACATTCCAAAGCCTGGGGTTGCTGCATTTGTCATTCTTGACAATGCCATCATTTTAACGGATATTAAGACAAATTATATCGACTCCCAGAGTATTAATACCTACTACAGTCCGAGATGGGAAGATGTAGTGAAATTGAAGTCTTCAGTGCAATTAATTGGCCAAGGTTATGAAAACCCATCCACTTCTAGCAATCCTAGTCTTATATTATTGACAAAAAACTCGGGAGTTATTAGAGTTGAACGTTTCAAAGAGGAAGATTCCGAAATGGATGTTGATGTAGAAGCTAATTCCAATGACCCTATCACTATAATAAAGTCACATATCGAACAAGGGATCTTCTATAATGGTTCTTCCACAATTGACTTCGATATCAAAGAAACATACGATGATGAAACTACCATTGAAGCGGTTAAGCAAATTATTTCCGACATTCTTTACAATAAGTCCCCCTACTTACCAGCATTCTTGCCCTCTATCAAGGACTTTTTGAGACTCAAACTTAATCTTTTCCACGAATTAATAAGCTATGCTTCCAGAAACTTCAGTCAGGTTTTTCCTCAGGTATTACCAATAATTTTGAAACCACTCGAAATGACAGATGTCTCCTTAAATTTCTATAACTTCATTAATAACGATCAAGGCCACGTTGATTACTATAAATCAGTGTTGAAAGACTTGATAGTTAAGGAGAATATCCTTGACAGTCCTACTGACGACTTGATAAGGTCATTTTTCAGTCAAGGAACCGAATACATTAATGGTATACTTACTGATTTCATTGCAAGATTAATTGCCGACAGTACGTCATTAGACACTATTCTTGATATTTTGGTTAGTACCGTATACAATGGGGTGTTTCTTAATGAGCAGAAATACATCATGGGTAACGAAGTTGAGATTTTTAGACTGTGGGTTTTTGATACTGATTTACTCATCAGACTCGAGGAAGTCTTTTCTAATGCCTACTGCGGGAACAATGGAGACTTTGAAATTCTTTCTTCAACCAAAATACGTTCTGCCTTGTTGCATTTGACAGAAACCTTGTACTATTTATGTACTAATGCCATTCAGTTTATGCAATGGGAAGGACAATCTGACGAACAATTGAAGGAATACTTAAGATGGTATAGAGCAAGAAAGTATGACTGGATCCATGCCTTGATGAAATACGGATTGAACGAAGAAGCCATCACCATTGCCGAAAAGTATCAGGATTTCCAATCTTTGGCTGAGGTTTTGGAGTCAGAGAAAGACCAAATTTCCAACACTTATGTTGAGAATAGTGTGGAGTACATCACATTGTTGAAAAGATATGAATTATATTTCGAAAAGTACGAGTATAAATTTGCTTCGAGTCTCTATGATTTTTACCTTAAATCAGACAAGATTAAATCACTTTTGCTCAACTTTGATAATTACAAACCTTATTTAGTACGTTATTTCCAAGAAAATCCCAAAAAGACTGCTGAAGTTGCGTGGATACGGGAAGTACTTGATGAAGATTTTGCATTGGCTTCAAAAACACTTATCAACTCAGCTGAACATGACGTTGATGGGTTCCAGAACAACCGTGAATTGAAATATTCCTTAGGAAAGTTGGCTGCCATAGCTGCGAAATCAGGCAATTCGGGAGATGTGAATGTAAGAGTATTAGATGAATACGTTGGAGATTGTGAAAACCATTTAACTCTTATTGAAATTCAAGACGCCATCTACAATGAGGTACTGAAGTCACTCCATGGCGAAGAACAACTCATTACTTTCGACTTCGTTTTGAGTAATTACATCAACAGAGACATTGGCAGCAGCGCAAAGGAAATCATAGAACCTTTCTTTGGTAGATTCTCACACTCCCAGCAACTCTCCAGAAACGAGTTAATCGAGTTATCAACATTAATTAAACCAAGCGTGACATTTAGTGAAGGGTTTGCTAATGCGCTTAAAGTATCTGCTTTGCTTTTAAACGACCAGTCTTTCAGTTACTACTGCCAACTTACTTGGTTGAGATTATTAACTACAACAGACGATTGGTCAATTGTCAAGGAATCTCAGAACTTGAGCGATGAAGAGAGCAAAAAGAGATTAACAAACACAATCTTGTACAAGACGTTAAAGAAGATTGGAGCTGACAGTCCACTTGTTGAAGAGTTGACGGCTTTGACAGAAAGCAAAGGGGAATCAGTTCTCAACCATGAAGATGGAGAATTGAATAGAAAGTTGGTGAAAAAGTTGGCTTCACAATTAAGTGAGTACAACCTAGGAGGGTGGATAGAAGCACTTCGTGCTGATATCCGTACCTCATACAAAAATTAGAGTAGTATTTGTATTTATAGTATACGTTGTATAAATATCACGAAAGTGTAGCTAGTGTTTTCCTGTTTAACTAATAGGGTTTAAAGTTGTCCAATATTCGAACCTTCATTCTTGTACGACCATTTTTTGGTAGATTTATGGTACATGCCTATCTGGCCAATTCAGATGTGATAAATAGTTTATAGCTCATTATCTGGCCAATTCTGTAAACGTAATTAATAGAATCTAGCTCATTGACTGGCCAATTTAAAGATATCATATTAGCTGATATCATAGCAACTCACTGAAATCAAGTGATTCTACCTTTATGCTTTGATGAAAAAGACTAGTCTATAGTCTGGTGTTTACAGCTATCATTTGCAATAAAACTGATCATCTAGAACAATAATTCAGCTTCTAGAATTCAGTATTTCACTTCAGCTTTCCACCTCTTCTGTTTCATCCTTATCAAGCTTGATCCTCACCAAACACTCTGGCAACGGTTTCAGCTCTTCATAATCCTTCTGCGAGTACTTCATAAGACCCAATGATGCCAACGAAACTGACTTGATCACGTTCTGCCAGTTGGAAAACACTAATGCTGCTGCTTCTGCTCCATCTGCCATAGTATCTAGTTTCTCCTCGAGCAGCTCGAGCTGGTCCGTCAAGATTTCTGTGAATCGCTTGATTTCATTCAAATTCTGGAGCTCAGCTCTCTTCTCCTCCACAATCAGCTGAAGTTTTCCGTTATTTCGACTCATATTAGCAATGGCATCAGATTAGTAGGAGAAGAGTAGGATATGTAAACAGTCGCGGTAGTTAAAAGCCAGGGGAACTTCCGTACACCAAAGGCCCGTACCCTAATCGCCAATAAAAAGACCCGTACCCCAATCGCGACACCAAACAAAACACCCGTTCCCCTTCGCGACATGCACCTCTACACCAAAAGCCAAAACAAACAAACCTCCATCTTCAAACCTCCCAGTACAACTCCAATTAGCACCATGGCAAGACCTTCGTCCGGCTCGCTGTACTTCAGCGACATGGCGGCCCAGGCACAAGCCAACTTGCGGCGAAAAAGCGCCCTCCACGAGTCGTGGGCCGAGGTTAACTCTAGAAAAAGCGTGGCTCCAGAAGAAACTCCAGCTCCAGATGAGGTAGAAGCAATGAAACAGAAGTATATTCTCCAGAACAAATCGCTAGCCCAGCAGAATTCGGCCATGGCCTCAAGACTATCCGATATGGAAACCAAAATCGCCGACCTTATCAACGAAAACATGACATTAAAGAAGCTTAGGACTCTGAATGATCAAGATTATAAGAAGAAATTGGAGAAAAAGTTGCTTGCAATTGAAAGAGAAGTTGTTAACAGAGTAGAAGATATCTTCCAGGTATTTCGTGATACTCGTACAAGCGAAGGGCTTCCTTCTAATCCACAATTTGACTCTCTCAGTGAACTAACCAGACCCGTAACCTCTACACCCATAGATGACTCGGCTCGTGACTTATTTGGAGGCCCAATTGATCTCCTAAAGCCATCAACACATAAGGAATTACGGGATTTGAGTTTTTCCGAAAGAAGACTCAGAAGCCACACTCCAGAATTGTCTCCTAGCGTCAGTGTAGTAATGGAAGCTAGCGAGGAAAAGACACCCAGTAATCAGAGTGATAGCGACCGCATTAATGAGACTATATTGGGGCTCGATGAGAAGTCAGAGTTGCCTGTGGCTGCAAAAACACAGATTTTGCCTGAAAAATTGACTGAAACCCTGAAATTTACCGTTTTCAGTGACCAACAACCGCAAGAAAAGCGTGGGAAACAGTCTAAAAAGAAGCAGAAACAAAGCACGAAGAAAGTCCAAGAAGAAACTCCATTAGAAGTGTCTGTTGTCGCAGAAAGTACTCCCGAAGCTGCTGAAATACGGCAAGATGACGTAAGAAGGTCTTCCAGAGTAAAAGAAAAAGTGGTCTACACGGCCCCATCTCTTCGAAAGAAGATGAGAAGAGAGTCTGAAAAGTTCATTGATGCCGTAGGTGGATTCACACCCAAATTGACCCCCAAAATCGAACCTGAAACCACAACACCCAAGAAGAGGCTAGGAAGACCACCTAAAGCTGCTCTGGCAGGTCCTGAGAATGTCCATTCGGTAAAACGAGCCCGTACTAGCGAGCAGGTTGAAGGAGGAAAGAGAAAACCTCTCTCCAATGTCAACACCAACAAACGGATGTCTTTAATTGAAAAGAGTAGGAATAGAAAGGGAATGGACAAAGAGAGTTCTGGGTCGATTTTTGATTTTACGGATGTCACCCCTTCGATGACTAGCAAACGATACAGTATGATTTAGTAATGTGATAATATACAATTAACGTAGAGTTCATATACTCATAGAGGTGGGTTTGAAGTTGTAAGCTAAGTTAACAGAGATTGAACATTAAGTAATGGAGTAGAACTAAGATCTCTCCAGTTAAGAGTTCCAGTTCAGATTATACTCTTATTCAGTTCAAATTATACTCTTATTAGTTAGAACCACCAACTCAAACACTCATTTTCATCTTGATGGCAGCATCTGGCTCGTAGCCAACGATCTGGAAGTCTTCGTACTTAAAATCATCAATAGACTTGATTTCGGCTTTTCTCTCTTCCTTGATCACAAGCTTAGGGAAACTACGTGGCGTTCTCTGCAATTGGGTTTTCAAGGCATCAACATGATCCAAATAGACGTGAGCATCTCCCATAGTATGAACAAACTCACCACAGTCCATATCAACGATGTGTGCTATCATTTTCACCAATAAAGCGTAGGAAGCAATGTTGAAAGGCACTCCAAGACCCATGTCACACGATCTCTGGTACAACAAACACGATAATTTGGGTCTGGCGTTTTCGGGGAAGTTCACGTAGAAGTGACAGAAGACGTGGCATGGTGGTAATGCCATTTTGGCGAAATCTGGAGGGTTCCATGCCGACATAATGATTCTACGGTCGTATGGATTGGTTTTAAGCTTCTTAATGATGTCCAGAAGCTGGTCAAAGCCCTGGCCTGTATAGTCAGCATCACAGGTGGTGTACGGAGCACCAAAATGACGCCATTGGAAACCGTAAACGGGACCTAAATCACCTTCACGACGGTCAGTAAGACCAATAGAGTCTAAATACTCACGGGATCCGTTTCCTTCCCAGATTTTGACTCCTTTTTCACTCAACTTCTTAGCATCCGTGCACCCTTCCACAAACCATAAGAGTTCGTGAATGATACCTTTGGAAAACACCTTTTTCGTGGTTAAAAGTGGGAAGGAATCATTTGATAAATCAAATCTGAGCTGTGGAGGAGCGAAAATGGACTTGGTACCGGTTCCAGTTCTATCGGGACGATGTTCTCCCTCCTGGATGATTCTCTGGCACAAGTCGAGGTATGCCTGTTCGGCTGGGTTCTCGGCAGCGGTCATGGCGTGAAGTAGAGAGGATGAAAGTTGGAGATGTTTGATCTGTTTAACTACGCGTACGCGTATAGACTTACGTGTGGGAGGCACGGATGTAATGACTGAAGGTCAAGGATGTACGGGTGTAGATTACTTATGAGGTACGGATCTTCAGTTGCTGCAAATGGGTACTTGATTAACGGGGAGAACTAGTTGGTAAAATTATGGAGCCTAAATCACATAATTCTTGAGATTGCTTTAATGTAGGACCATAATTACATTATTATGAATTGTATTTAGTACCATTGCTACTCCTAGTATCAGTTCTACGTACTCTTACTCTCCACAGTTTCTTTGCTACTTCCTTTTGAGAAATCGATAGAATACAACTTGACCGTGTAGTAGACCACAATTGTACTGAGATCATCTTAACACCTGTGATTTGTAATCCAGTCCAAAGTGTGGGTATCCAAATAGCACATTTCCTGCAATAATAGATACACTTTTGTGGAATTACCTCCGTACATCTTGCCATGGCTTATGCATGCATTAATGATATGGCATCAGTTATCTATTGCATGCTGGTATATTTATCTTGAGTATTCTATGATTTGACCTATGTTGGGCCTGATTTAACTAAGTTCTCCTAACTGCTTAGTTTGCTCATGTATTGGTCAAAGTTTGGCGCATCTTCTGTTTCGTTTAAATGAAGCTAATGCTAGAAAACATACTACTAGATGATGTTTACATGCACCTGGTTGGTTGTCTCTGAGCCGTGTGAACTCAAATCAATTGATTCTCCACTCGTATCTCCTAATAAATCCGTAATGCATCGGAATTGCATCCGCAGGTTGCAAAGATTAGACAACTATGATGTCATCTTGGTGCAGGTGCAAAATTGACAGAAATCCGTACTCCTCTACCACACTCTCGGCGTCTCTTCAACATCTTCTACGTAGCCCGAATCATAGAGGCTTAATCTACAATTTAAGCTCCCCAATTGTTGTCCATGCTCCCTAATTGTTGCCCATTTCTTCTCTTCAGTTCGCTTCTGCTCGCTGTCACTCATAATGCACAATACGGAGATTGGCTGACAAATTAGGCCATAAAGTTCCCATTTTCGGTACCCCCACCTACCACCCCTGCAATTGCCTGAATTGTCTGGCAATTGTACTCTCCCCTTGTACACACGGGGTCTTATCTCCCCCTATTTTGGTGCCCATCTCAGAAGTGCCCCTTCTACAGACACTACTGAAAGAGAAAAGTGCGTTACTGTGGCTGACTAATACTCCACAATATCCGGTAGAATAAATAGGTAGTGTTATCTCGTTATCTTTTCCCGTAGTTACGCAGTCAATTGTCACTGAAAAATGTCTGGAATCACCCTTTACACTGCTTCTACTCCCAATGGATACAAGGTTAGTATCTTTTTGGAATTGTTAGGCCTCAAGTATGACGTGCATGCTATTGACATCTCCACCAATGCCCAAAAAGAGCCTTGGTTCCTTGCCTTGAACCCTAACGGAAGAATTCCTACTTTGGTCGATGCCTCTACTGGAATTACTATCAGTGAAACTGCTGCTATCATCCAATACTTAGCTGATACCTACGATAAGGAAAACAAATTCTCCTACAAAGTTGGTACCAAGGAATACTACTTACAGCTCGAAACTACTTACTTCCAAATGGCAGGTTTGGGTCCAATGCAAGGTCAGGCCCACCATTTCTCGTTCTTTGCTCCAGAAAAGATCCCTTATGGTATCGACAGATACGTCAATGAAACCAAAAGACTCTACTCTGTCATTGAACTGTACTTAGAACGTAACAAGGACCACGGATTTTTGGTAGGGGACCATCTCAGTATTTCTGACGTTGTTTCCTTCCCATGGATCATCTTGTCCAAGAACATTGGAGTTGACCTTAAACTGGAATACCCTCTTACTTACAAATGGACCAAGACTATTTTCGACATTCCAGCCGTCAAGAAGGGTTTGTCCGTCCCTGTCGCTAGTCCAAAACTTCCAGAGGAATACAGACCATAGACGCCACCAAAAGTTGTAGCTTTATAGTTAATAAATTTGCTGATTTTACCCCAATGTAGTATAACCAGTTGATCTGACATAATTGACCAATTCAATTGGAAGTTGATCTGATTTGCCATGAACATGGTAGTTGATGTTGAACCAACAATGCACCTGGAAGATGTCTGATGTTACCAATGATCCGTGTTGATCTGATATTTCCAGTAAGGCACCATGTAAGCAATGATTCACCCATTGAAATTTATGTCTTTGCACTCGCGTGTCTACAGTTTGTATTCAGTAATATTCATTGAACTATATATATAGTCATAATTCATTACTCATAGCTTATTTGTTACCACCGAAAATGGCATCAGAAGCTTGTTGGACATAACTCTTACCATCGTTAGGGGTACCTTTACCAGCAGCATTGTCAAGCTTGTCAGTAACAGTGTCCTTCAAGTTTTCAAGATTGCTCTTTTCGGAGTCTGGCTTGACGGTGGACTTAACTTTATCACCAATATCTTTTCTACCTAAATCTGACATATTTGTTTGTTTTTGATCTTTTAATCTGTGGAGAACTAAAACATGTCTGAAACAACAGCAGAACCAGGCCCTTTTATAGCCCAATTTCCTAACATGTTCCTAGATCATTTTCGAGATTTCACTGTTAGCAACTGTTGTTGCGTATTTCCCAATCGGGACAGCAACCATAATGATTGCTTGCTAACCTCTACACAAACCTTCCCCACAAAATCTGGCATGACTGATACTACCGGTGACGGCTGTTGCTGCTTGCGGCTGGCTACAAACGCCACTGTTTGCGGCAATTACACGGGGTCATTCTGGTTACTTTAGGGTCATTAAATAAATAGTTGCTGAATGTGAACAATGCAACGCTAAATATGAAGGCCAAGCGGCAGAGAAGAAGTAAAGGCTGGCATAGGCAACTATAAGCTTGGTTTGGTAAACAGCGTCATAGTAATTTTTTAGTGTAATTAGTGACTAAAGTATTGCTAAAGTTTCATAAGTTCAATGAATTAGCAGTAGGATTGCCAACGTGAGCAATAGTTCAAAGAAAGCATGTGTAGTGATGTGTAGTGCTAAGTATCAATTGTCACAGTTTGACCAGTATTCAATAGCCTTTACAGTATTCAATTGCCTCTGCATTTGCATTATTCAACATCAACAGCCTCGGCATTAATCTTTAAATCTTCTAGCCAATTAGAACACCTTGAGCCACGAGAAGTAGCGGAACCATTTGGGCTCCACCAAAATACACTCAGCATTGGCGATTTTGAGTGGGGTCTCTCCCTTCAATGGCAAAGTCTCGAGATTCCCCGAAATCACCACTTTTCTTCCCTTTGCCTCCTTTACATACGCCCGCAACACCACAGTACTATTAGGAGGTGCCTGGTTCTCAAAATCAATAGATAACTTAGCAGTAACACCCTTTTTGGAGGGCAAGAGAGGAAATCCGCAGGCACACAATCCTTCATCTAGCATGGTAGCCACTACACCATTGTGAATTTGGCCATCCTGACTGATTAATTTGCGTCCTAGATGATAGAAGCTGGTGAGTTTACCATTGGTTTCGTCAAGAAACACGATAGGGTCAATTTCGTTGAGATCTGGGCCGAATAGCAATCCTGAACCCACATAGTTCTTACGATGTTGGGCAGGAAAGATTGAACTGGAGTAGTATTTTGTCAACGACCGGTCGGCCTCGAGTGCTTTGAACTCAGCCGTATCCTGGATGTCTTCGAAAATGCTGTCGTTGATGTGATTCAACTTACGGTCAAATAAGTTACCCTTTCTCCAGTCTCGTGGGAAAGCAGCAAATCCCACGCCAAAGGCCACCAAGGGGGTTGTTAATCTAGTAAATGTCTTCAAAATCGCCATTGCCACTGAAATTGTATATACTTGTAGTTTTGGGCAGTGAAAATGAGTTATGAATAGTCCAGCTAAGTCTTTAGTTAACTTTCAGCCTAACTATTAGATCTCATTTCCGTGCCAGCTCTTATTTCCTGGCCCTCATTTTTCTGTTCTTGCGAGATTTGGGCCCATTTCTTAGAGTTTCAGCACGCTTGGGTCCTTTTTTCTGCCCATTTGTCGCGCTTGGGCCCATCTCTTCAAAGGCCTCGGCCCACCTTGGGCTCATCTCTTCGCGGCCTGGGCCCAAGTTCGCATTTTCGGTCCAGGTTGATCTCTCAGATGTCAGTCATTTTTTCCTCTTGTATCAGCCCTTACAACAACATCTATACCACTTCCATTCCATATATTGCCCCCATTTCCTCCGTCGCTCGATGAGTGAGCGCAAGTACAAGCAGTTCCCGTCGCTCTATAAGCGAAAGAGCGGGTTTCAACCGCTAAATAACCTCCAGAAACAGGGCCTGGACCCCATAGACAAACCTGAACCCCGGCCGATAACCATTACAGAGCCATTAAAAGAGCTTTCGGCCCATTCCAATGCTCCTTCTGCCTACGTGGGACCGCTATCGAACCCAGTGCCGGTACCTAAACAACCGTCCAATCGCTACATCATCAGCGACCTTCCAAGTCCCAAGTCCAAGAGTCAATATCGCTTCTATTCTTCCCATACTTTGAAGAAAATCAAAGAGTCTGACCAAATATTGACATCCTTCGGTACCTCCATAACCATCTCATCCACAGACCTAACTTCAGACCCAATGCTTTCTTTCCATGTGGACAGCATTGTGTTTAATGACATTACCTTCAATGACGACAAGTTGTTCCTAAATGTGTCTCGAAATCAGAAGTTTTTGTTCTTCTCTCGAGAAGACATGCTTATCAATAAGCTCATTGTAGACAGAATAAAACACCTTGACACCATCAAGTTTGGCACTGACAAAAAATCATTACTAATAGAATTAAAGCATTACCGAGGTTACATCTTTGCAACTTACACCAAAGATGATGCCGAGTTGATTCGGTTTTTTGACCTCCAGAAACAGTGGTCCGTAAAACCCAAACCCAGACACTCGCCGGACGAATTGCTGGCAATCATGAAGCTCAATCGCCTTCAGAACAAAGAACATGTAAAGCTTCCCGCAAACCATATTGCCCCAAAAATACGACCTACACGGTCTAACACCAGCAGTGGCGAGGCAGAGTTACTCACCACGATAACAAACAGCGATGGAAGCATCACCATGGTAGAGAAGGAGAAAGACGAGCCGATACCGTATGAAAAACCAGCCGATTTTGATCCTGAGTTGAAGTTCAGCTTCCGAAACAAAAAAGAGTTCATTATATCATATTCAGACTTCAAAACGCTCTACAACAACGACTGGATCAATGACTCTCTTATTGACTTCTTTATCCTGTACGAAATAGAGCGTGCCATATACGAATTGCACACAGTTAAAGAGAACGAAATCCATGCCTTCAACTCCTTCTTTTTCACCAAACTCATGTCCAAGTCTGACACCTACGATACCGTTGATTATTACGCCAACATCAAGAGATGGCTTAACAAGCTTGATCTCATGTCGTTTCCTTATGTAATAATGCCCATCTGTGAAAACCTACACTGGTACGGATGTCTCATCAAAGGTCTACCTGACTTGCTAAAACCAGCACTTCCACCTCAAGATCCAGACTATGAAGAAAATAAGCCAAAAGTAAAATCACAATCTCCTGACACTGGAAGTCCATCAAAATCTCCAGCTACTGGCTTTTCCCGAAAATTAAGCAATGTGGCAGACATTTACATCTTTGATTCCCTTAGTCAAAGGCACTCAAACATTGGTGATCCTATCAAGTCCTTCATCGTAGATTACTGCTATGACAAACATGGTATCACCGTAACCAAGGACAGAATCAGAGTTCATACTGCCAAAGTTCCTAAACAGAAGAATTTCAATGACTGTGGGATTCACGTAATCTACAATGTTCGGAAGTTATTAAGTCTGCCGGACGAATGTGAAAAGATCTGGAGATCCAACTCCAAGCATGTTGCCCGTATGTTCTTTGGGGCCACTGAAAGACTCGGAATGAGAAAGGAGTTGATAGATAAATTGTTGGAATTGCATAAGAAACAAACCGAGTCTCATGAGGAATTTAAGAGGTTAAACCCAGAATCCAATACGAAAGTTGAGCACTCTGATGATGAAATTGAGGTGATTGAGTATAAACCTGGTAAAGAGGAGACTTCATCAACAACCGTTGAGCAGCTGAAACAAGAAGAGGTTTCCACACCTGTGAAAGCCAGTGTAGAAGAGAAAGTTACTCCAAATGGAAAGGAAACATCAACGTCTACTCCTACAGGTAGTATTCAACGTTTAAAGCAAAGTCTTGAAAGAGGAAGAGAATTGCTACAAATTCCCACTTCTTCAACAGCATTAAGAAACAAAAGCTTACGAGAGATGTTCGCTAATCAGCTTTTGAGCCCCTCAGTAATTAATATCTTGAATGATATTTTTCCTGACAAGCTTAGGAAATTCAATGCTGAGCAGAGCTCATTGATTATTGATTTGAAGAAGGCTCTCGAAGCTAATGGTGACATTGATGTTCGTAAGAAGAAAATTCACCATTTCCTCCTGGTATTCCGTGCTTTGGGGAGTACAGGTGCCACTCCATCAAAGGAAAGACCAATGAACGAATCGTTTAAGATTGACGTCAAAAATGATAGAGACAATAGTAGTGATGATCTTAACAGAAGCGTGGATAACCTTCATATTTCCAATCCCCCTTTCAAAGCACGAAACTATACGGAATCAAAGCTATCTAGTAAGCAATATTCCCCAAGTGAAAATGAATCAATGGAACTAGACCAATCCCTGATTAAAGCTGAAGGCAAAGACGAGAAAGACAGCTTGCAGGCTGTATTACAAGCTGATTTAGAAGCTCAAATTGCAGCTCAGTCTTCTCTTCATAATCAAGCAGAAGTGATTAGTTCAGTTTTGGAAGTCCCTGATTCACAGTCGTCAGATAAGGCTCTTGAAACTCCAGAGACGATTACTATAAATTCTCATCCCAAGGAAATCATCGATTCAGTTGAAGTCGAAGACTCTCAGGATGAAGAAATAATCCCCAAGCCTACGAGTAATGAAGTTCCAATCGTTCTTCCCTCTCAGCTGCAGAAGGCAGATGAACCTAAACCGGATCAGCTGGAAGTAGTCATTGTTGATGAAAAAAGAGTGAAACGTAAAACTACAGAAAAGGATAAGGAAGAAACACCAAATCTGACACCTCATAGTAACAAACACTATGATATCAAATCCAGCGGAGAAAAGCCGAAAACAGAACATTCTAAGACAAAGTCTACTATTAATAAGTCCGTAATTGATGCCCTCATGGCCCAGGGAACGCTACTTTTGAGCTCTAAAAGCGCTTCCAGTACCCCACTGAAGCAACACAGCACTCCTACACCGAATGGCAATTCCACTCGTATCCTCAGAAGTACTGATAGTCAGAAAGATGATCCTGATGTTCAAGAAATTGAGTTTCTCGACGTGGATAAGGATTTCCCTGAGGAGGAAGCAGTTGATAAGTCAGCAAAAGATGATGAACTCAAAGAAATCGAAAGTCCGGCCTTTTCTGAAGGGTTTTTCAGTCCTTCCATTTCTCAATCTCCCAAATTTGGAGATAGTTTTGAATTTACCAACGCAGCATCGGGAGATGAAGATAATTTATCACCCCTGGCACGTTCATTACGTCGTAAAAGACAGGAAAAACTTGCAAGCGACAGGCATAATCGAGTGATGAGTATCAAGAAGAAGTTGGCAGAAATGGCAGAGCCTCAAATCTTAGGTAAGTCCCAAAATTCTTCAATAATTGGGTTCCCTTCGCTGGTTGAGTACGGACTGCAAAGAATAAGCATTCCCAAGTATGGTGAGTCGCTGAAGCAAGAAGCGAGAAAGGTTAGTAAGGACGTAAGTGATAAGGGACTCAAATCTCCTCCTGGGAAAACTGTTCATGTTTCACGAAAAAGTCCCGAGCTGCCAGCAAAAGAGAACGACATTCTCGAAGTTGTATCTAGTGATGACGACGACACTAGAAGATCACGAAGTGTAGAGAGAGTGTATAAAAAAGGGTCTCCAATAGTCTCTGCCAACGATATCACTCATCTTCACACGCTTATCAGCCGGTCCCGGTCCAAACGTCGTCGTTTGAACGGCACCCACCAACAGTAGCATATTACTGCCAACGGGGACATTACATCAATTAGTACATCAACATTGCATCAATTAGTACGTCTACTTGCATCCAATAGAGTACATCTACTTGCATCCATTAGCATGATATAATATTGCACCCATAAGCGTAGCAGCATAGCATCGATATAGTTTCTATATCCTAATGACCACCATTAGCTAATGACACATTATTTATCTATGGTAAAGCCGAATCGTAGCATCTTTAACCCGGAAACCCTGATTTCAGTAGTTCTCTCACGTATTTTGTTTCCCCATACAAAATCGGTTTGTACGCGCAGTTTGACACAACACGGAAGAAAAATCAACCGGAGTTTCTTCTACAACACGGAATAATTGGAAACGGATTAACTTGTAATAATAACGCAGAATGACTTCGCCAGATACTCCCAATCAGGAAACCAATGCCAATCATTTGAATGACGACGTAGTTCCTCCTCTTCCCCTGCGTCCACCGCTCCCTTCTCGTCCGGTAGTCAATGTTCCCTTAACCTTCACCCTAGCAGACAATTTGTCCACCATTTCCACCATTAGACAGCAGGAATTGTATACGTTGCCCATGATGAACGAATCGTCCGATGCATTTGTCAATAACACGGTGAAAAACGAGGTTTTGAAGACCAAATTGGCCAAATTAAAGGAAGTAGCCAGTTTTGATGACAATGGAGAGTTCTGGATCCTGGTAATTGAAGACGAAAACAACCAAATTATTCGTGATAAGAAAATCAACGTATTGGAGCAACACTTAATCGAAGGAATCCCACAAGATTTGAGATCGTTGGTGTACTTAAAGGTGTTGCAAGTACGCTTTAAGTTGGATCAACACGGATACGAAACGTTGTTAAAGAAAGCCACTGGCTCGCAAAAGAGCCATGCTGCGTTTATTGATAGTTTGGCTGTAGACGGAGGATTAAAGGAGATTTTGAAGATCTTCAACTACTATATCAACGAGGTCACCATCAATTCCACCAGATTGGAGGCTATAAACAACAACAACGGCACTTTATCATCAGCTGATGATTTACCCCCTACCACCTTTGTCATTCACATCAGCAAGTTGATTTACAACATTGCCAGCTTGACCAAAGAGGAGATTTTGACGATTTTGTTGCGTTTCAACAAGATATTTGCCAGTTTAATCAAAGACGAGTTCTTCTACAAGATAAATAGATCATTGGAAGACTTACTACCAGACGAGTTCCTTCACATCACGAAACAAGGCATTATTTTGTTGAATGTGTACAAGAAGAACTTATTTACGTTCTTTGACGAGTCTATTGAAGATATAACTGTGTTGCACAAGTTATTAGACTTTTTCGTATTCCAGGGCTTTGACTTTGTTATCAGGGTGCTAGTTGCCCAATTCAAGAAGAATTCCAGCAAAATATTGTCACTAGAAGGAGATGAATTGAATTCGTACTTGATTTCCAAGGAATTCTTTGCAGACTTCAGTAGTGCAGACTTTGAGCTGGTGCTTGCAGTTGAACCCGAGGTGATCAAGTATGAAAACGAGTACCATCTCATTCATGCCAACTCATTGAATGGGAATAATAACGAGCTCACTAACCTCAAGGAAGTCAATGATGATTTGTTGATCAAAATCAACGAGCTCAAGCAGCAATTGGAGAACTTGAGAACCACACACACGGAGATTGTCCAGCAAAGTGACGATTACAAGAAACAGCTAGTGATTGCTGACGAAGAGCAACAGAGACTCATTGGCATACGAAACGAACTACAAGACAAACATGGGAATTTGACGATGAAGGAGAACTTGAAGAACACCATCAACGCCAACAAGGACTTCTCGGCCCGGAATGTGGAGCTCGAGAACCAGATCAACGAGCTTAAGAAGAACATCGAGCTCAAGACCACGAAGTTGGCCAAGTATGCTGCTGCCTAATTGATCCGATATGAATACACACTAAACCGTAGAAAATGTAGTGAAGAATTGCTCCAAAGCCTAGTAGCAGCTTTATCTCTACCAAAGCCTAGTAGCAGCTTCTCTATTAAAGCCAGTGGCAACTTTGGTAATGGGTAGATTTTGCAGCTGTCACGTGACCCGCCATCAGACCATCGCATTAACATCACCAGTTAATCTCCAACTTCTGCTACTACTTCTTCTCCAGCAACAATGGCCGAGGTAAGAAGACTGCAGAGCGTAGGAATCGTCGGGGCCGGTTTGGTGGGGTGCTTGGCCGCCCTCGCTTTCGCCAACAAAGGCTTTACGGTGTACTTATTTGAGCTAAGACCGGATCCTCGCCAGGAATCCCAGAATCGGAATCTCAGATCCATTAACTTAGCCGTCAGTGCCCGAGGCATTGAGGCAGTTAAGTATGTCGATGCGGAGATGGCCGATAGAGTTCTCCAGCACATCATTCCTATGAAGGGCCGGATGATCCACGACATAACTGGTACTAAGCAGGACTCCCAGTTGTACGGGTTATTTGGAGAAACCATCAACTCGATAGACCGGGGACTCTTGAACAAGATGTTACTTGATGAAATCAGCCGCTCCGACATCAAATTGATGTTCAACCACAAGCTTATCAAACTAAGCGGACTAAATGGTGACGATGCTACTCCAAAAATGACGTTCCGTGACTTGAATGTAGAAGAAGCTGCTAATGAAAGCGAAGAAACTCCTGCTTTCCGAGAATTTGAGTTTGACTACGTAATTGGAGCTGATGGTGCCCATTCGCAGTTCCGCTACCAATTGCAACGGTTCTGTCGTATGGATTTGTCGCAGAAATATATCGATATGCAATACATGGAACTCCATATTCCTGCCAGCACGTCCTCGGAATCCAAGTTCTCTATTGATGCTAACCATCTCCACATCTGGCCTCGTCACAACTTCATGTTGATTGCGCTAGCCAATGAAGACGGGTCGTTTACGTCGACTTTCTTTAGTCCATGGTCTGTAATCGAGTCTTTTGGCAAGGATACGGCTAAGTTTCTCGCTTTTTTCGAACAGAACTTCCCGGATGCTTACAAGTTAATAGGCAGCGACCAATTGGCTTCTTGTTTTGAGCATCTGCCCCGAGGTTCGTTGATGCAGGTCGACGTTTACCCATATAACAACCCCAACGGTAAGGCATTGATAATTGGAGATGCTGCTCACTCCATGGTGCCATTCTATGGACAAGGAATGAACTGTGGGTTTGAAGACATCCATGTGCTCATGAAACTAATCGATAAGAACGATGGCAGAATCAGCGAAAGCTTTCAACAGTACTCCGTTGAAAGACGAGATGATTTGAAAGCTATACAAAAGCTTGCTATTGATAACTACTATGAAATGTCCTCTAAAGTCACTAGTCCCTTGTACCTCTTCCGCAAGAAAGTCGACTATGTGCTTGCAAAGTACGGCCACCATTTGGGATTCACTTGGATCCCCATGTATACCATGATCTCGTTCAGGGCTGACATAAAGTACAGCGACGCCGTCAGCATCAACAACAGGCAAACACGCATTCTCCACACCATCCAAAACAGCGGAGTTTTGCTTCTAGGCATCGCTGCCGTGGCCAAAGCCGTGCATTACTGGCAGTCTAGGCACTAATTTGCAGTAACTAAATATACGCCCGTACATCTGTATATTCCTGTAAACACCCGTGCACCTTCGCCATTCGCCACCCGTGCCTCCGATGGCGCTTTGCCACACACGACCCTAGTTTCCCGGAAGGAAATGAGAAAAAATTTGGGCTCCGAATTGCAATTTTTCACAACGTCAAACTTGACTCCACATACCTGAGCAGTTATTAGGCTACACAACATTTAGTTCACTTAGGACGTTGCACAAGCTGAAAGCAAAGACCCTCCTGGTGTTATTTATCACGATTTATTGTACATAGAAAACCTCGAATCCACCCGTACCACCTACTACGATAATTTTTCACCTGAATGGTTGAAAAAAAGTTTCTATAATCATCATAGATTTCTACTGCATATTTTAATTAAAACCTCGTCATAATGTTAAAATCCTCAATAATAAAGAATGGGATTGCCATTCAGTTCATGAAAGCCAACCAACCCAGATTGTTGCATTCCTCCTCCATATACTTCAATAAGCAAAAGTCACCATTAGAAGTCTTCTTCCAGACATTCAAGAGTGAAATAAAGAAGTCCAATGAGTTGAAGGAAAACATCAAAGCCTTACAGGACGAAACCGGAAGAGTTGCTGAATCCGAAGCATTCAAAAAGGCCAAAGAAGCCTATGACCGTGCCCAAAAAGGTAGTTCCACCGCAGGTAAGGTGGCCAAACAGGCTGCCAACGCTGTGGGAGGTACCGTATACAAAGCTTGGGATTCTGACATTGGTAAAGGAGTCAGAAAAACCGTTCACACTGGAGCAGAAGCTGCTGATAAGGCCTTTGAGCCTGTGAGAAACACCCAAGTGTATAAGGATGTTTCTGAGCTTATTGATGATGGTTCCTCTACCTCTTACGGTGGTTTCTTAACCAAAGAACAACGTCAGAAATTGAGAGCACAAGAATTGGCTACTAAAATGAAAGAAGGTAGATTAATGAAGCCAGTTAAGGAAGACGAAAATGCTGGAGGTGCCTTAATAGCCACTGATTCTAAACCAACTGGACCTACTTTGAATGACAAATGGGAGACCTTCAAATTGAAATCTCCTCTTGGAAAAGCCATTGTTATCTTGAGAGAGAAATGGGAAGACTCGGAAAATGGATTAATTGCCCTCATCAGAACCATTGCCGAAAAGATCACTGGATTCTTTGCTGAAACTGAACAGGCCAAGGTCATCAAGCAATTGAGATTGCTCGATCCTTCTTTCAAAGTTACTGATTTCACTAAAACCTTAACCAACTACATTGTTCCTGAAGTTCTTGATGCCTACATCAGAAATGACGAAAAGATCTTGAAACAATGGTTAAGTGAAGCTCCTTTCAATGTCTGGCAAGCCAACAACAAGCAATTTGTTCAACAAGGTATCTTCTCTGACAGTAAAATTTTGGATATCAGGGGAGTTGAAATCGTCACCTGCAAATCCTTGCAACCAAACGACATTCCTGTTGTTGTTGTCAGCTGCCGTGCTCAAGAAATCCACTTGTATAGAAAGGCTAAGACTGGAGACATTGCTGCTGGTACTGAAGATCACATTCAATTGAGTACCTACGCCATGGTTTTCAGCAGAATTCCCGAGGAAATGGACAACGAAGTCACCGAGGGTTGGAAAATCATTGAATTTGCCCGTGGAGGCTCCAGACCATTCCACTAGTCTATAAACTCTGTAAATACATACTCCACTCGATAATGTGTAGAAGAAGCAGGTGCACGGATGTATGCTTGAGGTGTACGGATGCGATTTGGCATTTGTATGTACGGGTGTGAATCAAATATGGTGTACGGATGTATAATATTTCAGATGTACGGGCGTAGATCAATTCATGTGTACGGGTCTATTTTCGCATGTTATTTACACGTACTCGTTGATTTGTTCATAATTCCATGTAACATCACTACTTTTCAATCGTCTTTTTCGTACCCGGAATTTCACCCCTGTGTTCTGCTACTGGCGTAAGACTTTGACAAAAGGTGTAGTTCGACTGTTTCATAGTTTCATATTTGCTATCTGAAACAATCTATTTCCTTTTCCCTGGTGGTCTACTGTTGTTTTTTTATAAATCATAAATGTCAGACACTTTTGCTTCTAAGGAAGAGGTCGAAAGAATCTTCGGCAAGTTAAGACAAGATCCAGCCAATCAGGTCTGTTTCGATTGTCCTAACAAAAACCCTACCTGGTCATCTATTCCATTTGGTGTTTTGTTATGTTTGGAATGTTCAGCAGTCCATAGAAACCTTGGGGTCCATATTTCATTTGTTAAGTCTACTAATTTGGATTCGTGGCAAAAAATTCAATTAAGACACTTTAAATTTGGAGGAAATCAGGTGGCTAAAGAGTTTTTCCAAAAGAATGGTGGAGCTCAATACGTTAACAAATCAGGTGTTGATCCTAATGCCAAATATTCTAGTCCGGTTGCTAATAAATATAAAGAAAAATTGAAGCAAAAGGCTTTACAAGATGCTGCTAAGCATCCTGATGAAGTTACATTGGATGATTCTACTGATAATTTATCATTAAATGACTCTGGTTCTAATAGTGCTTCTACTGATGATTTCTTCTCTAATTGGGCCAAACCAATTCATTCTACTCCTTCGCCTTTATCATCGAAAAACATCACTCCAACTGCTTCTACTGATGATCTTAGTACCACTTTATCTAATAACTCTTCTGCCTCCAACATATCCAAAAGACCAATCACCACCCGTACCACTGCTACCACCACTACTTCCAGATTGGCTGCTAATAGAAACAGTGCCACTGCTGCCAAAAAATCAATTTTATCCTCAAAGGGTAATGGTCCTAGAACCTCTAGATTAGCAGCAAGAAAGGTTAATAAAGCTGAAGCCGAAGAAATCGATTTTGATGAGATCGAAAAGAAGGCCAAAAAAGAGGCCGAAGAGGCTAAGAAATTGGGTTATAATCCGAATGAAGATGCTGCTCCTGTAGTTCCTTCAAAATCAACCTCCCTTGCCTCTCTGAACTCTACTGAAAAGAAGTTATCATTGTCAAGCTCTGACAACAACTCTTCTCTTGCTTCTAGTAAGGTCAACGCCCCGGTTGCCGAAACTGCTATACAATTCCAAAAGCTCGGTTTCGGAATGACCCAAGGTGATAATAACGTAACTGACCCTAACAAGAAACAGTACAAAGAAGTTAAGTATACCGGAGAAGTTACCAATAAGTTCGGTACCCAAAAGGGTATCTCGTCAGACGAGTTTTTCGGTAGAGGACCAAGATTTGATGAGCAAGCAAAAGCCGAGGCTAAAACCAAATTGCAAGCATTCGATGGTGCCCAATCTATTTCTTCCAGTTCGTATTTCGGAGAAGATGAAGAAAATGGCCCTAATGGTCCACGTGCAAACAGAGGTGCTTCTGGATCTCTTTCTGAATTGGAAGCTTCAGCCAGAGACTTCGCTCAAAGATTTACGGGAAATGCTAACCAAGATTTGGATGTGTTGAAGGATGCATTGGAAGAGGGTGCTAACAAGTTAGGTGGTTATTTGAGAGACTTTTTAAGATAAGCTTGATGTTGAAGTAGTACATTTTTTGAAACCCATGTAATTCTAGAGGTTCGTTTCATGTGTGTATAATTATTTATCATTTCAACTCTAAAAATGCAAGTAAATTTGAAAGCTTTCGTAGTGTAAATAAATGCGTTTTGATTAAAAAAGGTATATACAACGATAATAGTTCTATATCTATAAGAAACAAATCAAAGGGTTAAATCAAAAGTATAAGATAAAATTTTAAAAAGAGAATTGTAATTGAGTATTTTCCGTGATAACATAAGATTTTCCGTACTCACCTAATAATTTTCCGAATTGAATGAGAAGTTTACTCAACGTGAGTGACTTCAGTTTTGTTGTTCCATTCAGGGTTGGTGACAGCCATTCTTTGGTTGACGTGTAATGGAGGAATTGGGGCAACTTGTTGACGGAAGACATTCTTCTTGACAAAGTTAATCATGACTTTGTTTTGGTATTTAGCATGATCAAGCATTGGAACGGAGAAGACCTCGTCTAATTCTTCCAAGGTTAAACCCTTGGTTTCTGGTAAGAACCATAAGACCAAGAAGAAACCAACAATATTCCAAGCAGCGTAGAAACAGAAGGCACCAGTAGCAGTGAAGGCCACAACTAATTTTGGCCAAGTGAATGCCAAAACGAAGTTGAAGAACCAACAGGTAGCAGTGGCAAAACCCATACCTAAATCACGAATGTATAATGGGAAAGCTTCAGCAGAGTAAGTGAATGGAATTGGACCTTCACCAGATGAGTAGACACAGGTGAATAAGTAGATACCGGCCGAAACAATGGCAACTCTGGAGTTTTTATCTGGATGCAAGAATCCCAAAGCAGCCATAACCAAGAAAATACACATGAATGGGAAGGTACATAACAATAATTTACGTCTTCCCCAGGTATCAATGGTGTAGAAAGCTGGAATAGCAAACAAGAAGTTAAGCATACCAAAACCCCAAGAAGCCAACATAGCATCAACATTACCGAAATCAGCTTGCTTGAAAATAGAAGAAGAGTAGTAAGCAATGACATTAATACCACAGAATTGTTGCATGAACATGACAATCCAAGCACCGATGGCACCATTTCTGTTTCTTCTGACAGTGAAAAGTTCGGACATACGTTTCCAGGTTGGAACATTGTTATCTTGTTGACCTTCTTCTTGTAATAAAACGTATTGGTAGAAAGTATCTCTGGCGGCAGCTATTGGTTCCGTTCTAAGCATTCTTAATGATTCAAAAGATTCCTTATGTCTACCTTTACCCATTAACCAACGAGGAGATTCAGGAACGAAAGGAACTTGGATTAAAACGATGATGGCAGGAATACAAGCGGAGGCCAACATCAATCTCCAGTTAAGACCACCAGCAATTCCATGGTCACCAACGTGGTAGAAAGCCAATGAAGAAACATAACCGAACATCATACCCACGGCAGTGAAGAATTGCCACAACATAACCAAAGAACCACGGATTGTGTGAGGAGCAGTTTCAGCAGAGTAAGCTGGAACAGTAGCAGAGTTAATACCAATACCATAACCAAGAACAAATCTAGAAATCAACAAGTGCCACCATTTCAAGTTAACAAGACCTTGCCAGATACAAGTAACACAAGAGATAGAACTACCTAAGAAAATGACCCATTTACGTCCTAATCTTTGATTCCAGAAATCACTCATCCAACAGGCTAAGACAGCAGCACATAAATATGGGGAACCATTAATTAATCCTTGAACTAATTCAGGTTGAGCCATATTGTGAACTCCCATAACTTCTGGGTAGAATAATGTGGCCCCGTTAATAACGGTTTCATCCATACCTTGGACAGCAGCAGCCAAAGAACTTAAAAACACAACCGAAAAAAGCTTCTTAGAAATGTTCCATTTCTTGGTAGCTTCAATGTTCAAGTTGATTTTTTCCTGTTCAGACAAGAATGTCATGGAGTTGAAATCATGAGGAGATCTGGCTAAAGCAGCAGCTTTGGCAAAAAATTCAACATCTAAGCCATGCTTTTTAGCATAGTTTCTACCCATTTCCATAGTTTGTTCTTCGGAATATTGAGCTAAGATGTTCCCCTCCTTACCTTCAGAGGAGATACTGGCAGCAGAACTAGGTTTTGAAATAGTGGATTCCACATCTTGTGGCTTGTATGCTGACAGAGTAGATGAAGCGAAAAGGCCATCATCTTGGGATGGAGAAGTTGCAACTTCTTGTGCCTTTTCTATTTTTTCGTCGGAATAACTTGCGGACATTTTTTGTATTGTATGTAGGGTCTGGAAAAATATTTGACGCTCTCCGGAATTTTTAATGCTTGATTGTGCAGGATTATCCGAAAGTCAATTAATTATTCACAGTTGCTTTTTTTGACGAAGTAAAGTCGATATGAAAGATTCAAAAGATGCGGATATCTGACGGCCTTTATACTTCTCTGATGAGTGCAAATAAAACATATGGCGTAAGGGCTGGTATTAAAAGATGACATAAAAGGAAAGAAAAAACAGCTATAAGGCATGCAAAGACATTTAAATTAGACACATAGTCCAACCCAAATTTGCGCAAACAAAGAAAAAATAAAAATCAGGGCAGTAATCAGAATTGGACCAAACTTTCTGACTTTCGTAATGGATTTTTGTTGTTGTTCTGAAGCGATGAAGTGAAAACCATCGTCGCCCACTTATCGTCACTTTCGAACAGCTTCTTTTGGTCAGCACTTCTGCTCATCTGGTTGGCACTTCTACGTAATTTATTTATATTTAGCTTTCTGAGGATGAAATAATGTCATTAAGAAAATGCTTTTATGGTTAAGATCCCACAAGAAAAGGCGGAAGTAAAAATTTTTTTGCCAATTGACCTATAAAGCTGTTTGTGTCGACAAACACGTAATTTGCTTAGCACAATTTTGAACTCAAATGACTATAATGTCGACGAAAAGATTCTTGGAGCTCTGCCGAGAGAGAATACCCCATAATTTCAGTCGAACAAAAGCGTCAAATGAAAAAAAAATGGAAAGTTGAATATTTTGGTGCAAAACAATACAGTTTCTCCGAAATATATAATTCTAGCGTGAAAAGAAATTGCCGCTAATCAAGTAGTAATCAACCCCATAATATCATATCGACCCCCAACTCACTCCAATTCTACACAGTAGATACACACTTTTTGGAGCAATAATTCAGCGTTTTCGGGTATGATTTCTTTACGTTATGAAGTTAAGTAAACAGGAGCTTAATGCCACACCAAGAATATGAACGTGTAAAGATGACCAGCAATGATCCCTCTCTGGTTCTAAACGGAAGGGAATTCTTTTATTCAGCCGTATGGGGTCCCTTTGTGGGGATTTCAATTTCATTTTCATTGCTTCATCTCCGGTTTACACTAACTACGGTTCACGTACTTGTCTAAATCTTGAAATCCCGTAATTGTGACCTAGTTTATAAACCCAAGAAAAAATACTACGGCTTTCCGTCTTTATAACCTTATGCCAAGGGCAAGAGATCTAGGCTTCTATTCGTGTAAGGAATTGAGATTTTCTTTCTGTAATAGGAATGTTGTACGAGAAACCAACAACAAACACGACACAAACTAAGAAGTCACAATAAAGACAGAACTGACTTAATTATCATTACGGAGAACAAATAAGACTCCTTGGAGCACTTAAAGCTTGCTACTGGCAACAATCAGCAGAAGCGAAAGATACAAAAGTGGTTAATAGAGGCTAAATGCCGATACGGTTTGGTATTGAGTACGTGGCCGTGTGCAATCGAAATTTCATGGAGATGTCTTAGCACAGCCAACTGACGATTCAAAAGTGCTTCTCGGAATCGAACCTTTTATTGTAAGGCATCCTCATAATATGCATTCTCAATAAGACAGATAACACGTTCTTGGTTGTCGGTTATAGCTCACAGCCTCGTCTACTTCATCAAGTTCATTAACTAAGTAAAAGGTTGCACTCTAAACGCAACACACTGAAGAAGACGGGGTCGACGACTCAACTTTTCTTGTACCTGATTAAATATCATCACTGTTGTGGGGAGCAAAAGAAGAGTTATCTTTTCGGCAACTAACAGAATCAAGAGCCAAGCATTAAACGTTGCTATCATTCCACTTGATGCCTTATGTTGCAACTGGGGTACAGTTTTTGACAAGGCAACGCCAAGAACGAACATTAACACTACATCTGAGACCGACATAGTCGGCTTCCAACATTTTTATACGAGTTGTGACTTCGGGGGGCAAGATGAAATTTGTAAAGCGAGAAATCTGTTTAAATACTGGATATCATATCTCGGAGAACTACTGCAAAAGATTTACACTTAATCGAGATCAGCAACTTTATTAAACTGTGAACTTACAGAACGTTTGATATGCATAAGGATTTTCACTCTTTTATTATTTGTAGTCTGAGGAATTTATAGATGCAAGCAAATCTCTTTATGATACTGCAAGACGAGATTTAATTAGCCTTGTTGGTGATTTTTCACTCAATTGGAAGTCAATAGCTGAGCTGACAATACCATTTACAATCATTCTATGGCTCAATTTGCTTGCATATTGCTCTGGTACTGCATTCTACTTAGTAAGTAGTAGGGAAATCAAAGAGATCTTGATTATATTGTTGCAAAACCACAAAAATGTTTCAACCTTATTTCTACGCCTCCTTACTAGTAGTCTCTAATCGGAACGAGATCTCCCGTAGTCTCTGGTTGGGCCAGCAATTGGACTATGGAAGTAGCCCACTTACGACACTAGGAGCTAAAAGTCCACAAAAAAAAAGCAATGAAAGAAAGAAATAGATGACACAAATTTTCCTGTATGAAATAAGCACTGCTGATGACTTTTCTTTTTTTCTGATATTTTTAAAGTATTTGGAGAGAACAATGCAGGTTGGGCGATTTGCGGCACGGACCCTTCTCGAAAGGGTGGGGATGTGCAGAGAAGTGTGGGGGGCGAAATTACCTAAAATTAATTCCGATAGAAGGATGCAACATCTGCAAGGATCCCTTCGGTAATAGTCTTAAGTAACAGAGAATTGCGATGGGGATGACGGCTTACCGATAGTGTAGATATCAGCAAAACAGAAGATCGCAGTTTGCAGCTACAGAATCGACAATGTAATGCGACGAGATGCGAAATTGTAAGTGTGGGAAAAAATACTTCGCCCAATCTGGACGTGCTTGGTTTGGAAAATTTTGCCAGCTCGGTGTTAAAGAAGAAAACGGCAAGATTGTTAATGGAAAAACTACAAGTGAAACACCGCTCCTTATTTCGATTAACTTGAAACAAACATCTCCTGGTTCTATTGTATCTAATCGGAATCTCACGGAAGGTACCTACCAATATTAGTCCGAAACAATAAGGAGGAGTATATATAATTTCTTGTAAAGCAGATTAACGCATCAAAAATTACGCCAGATAGGAAATTTGTTGAAGATATTCGGACGTTAGTTGATCGGATGGAAAAATTAGAGTTTGATTACAGACAAAATTAGACCGCCCACCAAATAGTTCTCCCGAAAATCGTATGTCTAATCCTTTAAGTGTGGTTTCTAGGTGCCTGTACAAATAGTTGTCACAAAATAATGCGTAACCAGTATAATCAGAATCTTACACATCTTCACCAAAAGTGTATTACGCTTTACTTTAAAAATATACCTGGGACCGATTCTAAAGCAAATCTGAGTCAAATTCAGAAAGGATAAGCATGTTGAGATGGGAAAGGCGGAAGAACTGAATTATCGGGTGAATTAGATCCAGGAACCTACATCCCACCCTTATCAGTAACGGAAATGTTGTGCAATCAACTGCTGGCTCCCAACTCAACAAAACAATTACAGAAGAATTGGTGTCTCAGAATTCACGGATCATAACACCTCGATAGCGTATTTAGAATTACCTCTACCATCTCTAAATGTTTTAAATGCATTAAAGTAGCATTGGGACTTAGCGAAAATTATTCAGCTCTCTTGTTTCAAAACAGAACTTCGAAGCAGCATCCGAGACTCGTTATTATAGTCTTTAGTAGTATTGCCGTAATCTCTGACTTAACTAGGTTATTGGCCCATTTAGTTGGTTCTCCATAAAATTACCCCCACCGTCTAGTATGCACCCAGGCTCAAAACCCCGGTCAAATATTTTTACTTTGTGCAACCGAACGCAGGACAGAGTTGGAAAAAATAAATCCGGCACCTCTGCCAAAACATGGAAAAATTAACTCCATGGGCGAGGAAAATTAGGTTTTGTTGTTGTCGGGACATTCTGGTCATATTACTGGAAGCTTAATCAAAGGGTTAGAAGAGTGGGGTTGATCATGTATTACGGCCTTTCTTCCAGGGATACTAGACCAACTTCATGCTTATCACCTGTATGTTGCAAACTTGGTTATATTTAGAACACTCACTTGTTTCCTACATGAACAAAAAATTTTACATGGTTTATTCTTGCTTGTTACATTATTCTTTATTTAATTTATTCCGCTTTGAGATGTGGAGTCTCTTTTCTTTTTTATGTTTGCTATAGCGGAAGTTTTGTGTAGCCATTCCAGCTGCTAATTTTCGTGGGGGAGGTTGACAAGGTGGTCTCACTGATACGACGCAAAGGATCTCGAATACTGTAGCGTGTACCCTAATTTTGTCTTTGTTTGCCCGTATCCAGCAAAACTTAATCCCCGGTTGATCTAAAAGTATCGAATAGTGGTCGGAAAAAACTCAAATGAGACGTAAGTAGTAGAACTGGGTAAGCGTGACAAGACCAAGCATGTAACATCTGTCCATTATTCTATTTGGTATATTATTTTATTTAGACTTCTGTTACTTTCCAGTGGGGTAGCTATGTTTATTTTTGTGGCCTTTTATAACTAGTGTTAATGTACATGCATAAAATGTTTGTATATGGTGTCTTTTTTCGTGTATTATGGATTAATTCTACTAACCCCAACCTAGTATCTAAGATGTAAGACTGCCCTGCTTGAATTATTTTTGATGTACGATTTTATATTGTTTATTTTTTAGCTCGCTCCCAATTGATGTAGGTGCATTATTTTTCAGCATAGCTTCGAGAGCCTTGCCAAATTCTAAATTTTTCCATAGCAGTACTCATGACTAGTAAACAATAGAAGTATGTGAATAAAGTTGGCCAGGGAAAGATTATGTTACGAAATTAGAAGGTTTTGTTTTAGTATAAATTCTGGGCCATTCCCTGCCCAGTTCTGTTTTCAATTTTGTGAATAAACCACAAGACTATTAAACCATGGCTAGTGATCCAGAAAAAAACTCTGAAGCTGTCACCCGTCCAGCGGCTATTGAAAATGACCAAGACATTACTGCTGTCAAAGGAGACGGGCTCTTCCAACAGGACTCGAGTTCCAATTCCTCGTCCTTGAAGCAAAAGAACTTGAGTGATGCTGATAATGATTCTATCCGTTCTCAACAAGTTGAAGCTGGTAATGGAGAGCGTGGAAATATTTTGGCTCAATACTCGGAGAAGCAGACGATGCAAATGGGTAGAAACTATGCTACTAAGCATGGGTTAGACCCAGACTTGTTTGCCAGAGCTGCTGCTTTAGCCAGATCTCCTCATGAATTCAATTCTATGCCCTTCTTGACAGAAGAAGAAAAGATTGGCCTTAACAAGGAAATCACCAAAAAATGGCATATTCCAAAAAAGTTGGTTGCAGTCATTGCTTTGGGTTCAATGGCAGCTGCTGTTCAAGGTATGGATGAATCTGTTATCAACGGAGCTACTCTTTTCTACCCTTCAGTTATGGGGATTCATGAAATGGCCGAACCTGAATTGATTGAAGGTCTAATTAACGGGGCACCATATTTATGTGCTTCTGTTATCGCATGTTGGTTGAGTGATTTCTTCAACAAGAGATTGGGTCGTAAATGGGTCATCTTTTGGACTTGTTTGATTTCGGCCCTTACTTGTATTTGGCAAGCACTTGTCAATTTGAAATGGTACCATTTATTCCTCGCAAGATTCTTTTTAGGGTTTGGAATTGGTATTAAATCTGCTACAGTTCCTGCCTATGCTGCTGAAACTACCCCACATACCATTCGTGGTTCTTTGGTTATGTTATGGCAATTTTTCACCGCCGTGGGTATCATGTTTGGATACGTTGCCTCATTGGCCTTCTACTATGTTG
This sequence comes from Isabelozyma gotoi, assembly GCA_003708205.2. Classification (NCBI taxonomy): domain Eukaryota; kingdom Fungi; phylum Ascomycota; class Pichiomycetes; order Serinales; family Metschnikowiaceae; genus Isabelozyma; species Isabelozyma gotoi. The sequence goes on along the minus strand of PPNP02000008.1, from coordinate 433,616 downwards.
GAGACCATGGAATCTCAGGTGGTCTTAACTGGAGATTAATGTTGGGTAGTGCTTGTATTCCTGCTATTATTGTTTTAGTCCAGGTTCCTTTCGTGCCTGAGTCTCCACGTTGGTTAATGGGTAAGGACAGACATAAGGATGCTTTTGATTCACTTAAATTGTTAAGACATGATGAAATAGCTGCTGCAAGAGACTGTTTTTACCAATATGTCTTATTGAAGGAAGAAAACTCGTACGTCGGTGTCCCAACCTGGAAACGTATGGTGGAAATGTTTACTATTAGAAGAAATAGAAATGGTGCCATTGGTGCTTGGATTGTTATGTTCATGCAACAATTCTGTGGTATTAATGTTATTGCCTACTACTCCTCTTCGATTTTCAAACAAGCCAACTTCAGTGATATCGAAGCTATGTTGGCTTCTTGGGGATTTGGTATGCTTAATTTCATTTTTGCAATTCCAGCCTTTTACACCATTGACACTTTTGGTAGAAGAAACTTATTGTTGACTACCTTCCCCTTGATGTGTATTTTCTTGCTTATGACCGGGTTTGGATTCTTGGACCATGACAGAGAAGGTAAGCTTGGAATTGTGACTACGGGTATCTACTTATTCTGTTGTGTTTACTCGTCTGGTGAAGGTCCAGTACCATTCACTTACTCTGCTGAAGCCTTCCCATTGTACATTCGTGATTTGGGTATGGGATTTGCAACCGCCACCTGTTGGTTCTTCAATTTCATTTTGGCATTCACCTGGCCTAAATTGGTTGTGGCCTTCACTTCTACCGGGGCATTCTGTTTCTACGCTGCCTGGAACATTGTTGGGTTCTTCTTGGTGTTATGGTTCTTGCCAGAAACCAAGGGATTGACATTAGAAGAGTTGGACGAAGTGTTTGGAGTGAGTGCTATTGAACACGCCAAATACCAAACCAAGGCCATGGTCAACAACTTGAGAAAATATGTGTTACGTCAAAATGTGAAGCCATTGCCTCCACTTTACAGCCATCACCGAATGGCAGTGACCAACCCAGAATGGAACGAAAAGGTCGAGGTGTCGTACGTCGAGTAAGTGCTGATGGATAGAAGATGGGGACGTACCCCAGTTATTCGCTCGCTGCTTAATCTTTAATTCTTGTCGTCATGCAATGTTATTGCGGACGTGACTATGTAGATGTAACTTTATAATAACTTGATGAATTAACGTGCTGACGCATATGTAGCCGTGCAATTGGGGGAGAAGATGACCATGCATAACGACGTCATACCCAGAGTATTTTTTTCTGGCGCACGGAATTTGATTCCGCAAACGCCAATCTTCCCGACCACGGAGCACCCGATAAGGGCCCGGGAGTGGAACCAACGTGACCTGTGGCTGCCTGCCCTTGATCTGCTTGATCCACGATACCTTCCTGGTTAGTTAGGGACGTGGCGGATTTGTAGGGGCTGTAAGCCGGTCATGGTCCTCCTTCTCCCTCTCGTCTGGGGCCCTCCTCTGATCTCATCTCACTACCTCTCGGGCTACCTCCGTGACCCTCTCGTCTCCCTCCGTGCCCAGTCGCTCCTTGCCGTCACTCTCTTGCTTCCTTGCTCCCTTCATGCCCTGTCTTTCTGCCAACTCGTTTCCGGGCCTCTCCTACACTTGCTATTCCTCCTGGCAACTTTCGGACTAGTGCGGTGGCATGGGCTCATTTAGGCTGCAACTGGCGAAAAAAACCACGCTCGATTGCGCTGTTATCAGGCCAAAAAATAAACAAGATAAGATAACTGAAACTGAAACAGAAACTGAAACTGTTATATAACCCGTTGCTTCTCCTGTTGATTCTCCCCTTTCTTTACTCAGCTCATCCATAGCACTCATCCATAGCACACATACCATAAGATGTCAAGCGTCAACGGCATATATCTTCTCTACTTGAAAAAGTACCCTCTTCTCACCAAATCGGTGACGGCCGGGATACTTGCAGCACTCAATGAATCAATCGCTAGTTTGGTAACCCGGGACTTTAAGACCAATACTGTCTCTTTCAAAACCAAACAATACTCCATCAAACATGTGTTTAGCCCCAAGATCTTGACCATGATCGTTTACGGAAGCTTAATCGTCACCCCCATCACCCATAACATGTACGCCGGGCTCAATAAGCTCTTCGGACCTAACCTCTCGCGTGCGATGAAACTCCTCCAGATAGCCGCATCGTTGAGCACAGTGACGCCGCTCGTGTCGGCGGTTTACGTGAGTTGGTTGTCCATCATCAACAACTACAACGTTGCCAACGTGGTGCGCCGTGCAGCCCGAGACAAGGCAGTGAGCTGGAGCGATAACTGGGATGAGATCCGGTCCATTGTGGTGGACGGATTGAAGAAAAACTACATGGCAGTGGTTAAGACATCAGCCATGACGTCGATTGCTACATTAACCATTGCCCAAAACTTCTTACGGCCCGAAATGTGGGTTGTTTTCTTCAACTTCGTGTACTTTATCATTGGAACCGTGCAGAACATCCGGGTCAAGCGCAATCAAAAACGGGCCGACACCGAGGTGGCCCAGGAATAGTCAAGATCAGGATCTTGGCTTTTGTATGTTTATAGAATCAACACTTAACACTTAATAGACGTAGGAAAAGAATCAGCCCAGGTTGTTCGGCCAAAGGTCCTGCCCAGGTTGTTAGCCAAAGGTGGTTCAGCCCGGCTCCTCAGCCCAACGTTTTTGTTCCCAGGCCGGTTAGCCCAACTTTTTTCGCACCACCTCAGCCCAGATCTGCCCAGGTCGCTCTTCCGCCCTCTCCCCGGCCCATTCCTTCGTTTTTCCGCCCGGCCCCCTGCCTATTCTTCCGCCCGGTTGTCAGCCCTTTCCGCACCCTCGCTCCATCCCATTCGTTCTGCCCCCACTCGTCCCGTTCACCCCACCCGGCCCGTTTTTTTAGCCCACTCCCTCTCGATTTTTCAGCCCGCGTTTTCTTCTTCGCCCCATCTCTTTATTTGCGGGGTCTCCATTACTCAGCACCATGTTCAGATCCATTGCCAAGTTACCCTCCAGCATCACCGTTCGCCAGCTCAGAATGATCTCGTCCGAAGCCGTCGTGTTCTCGGCCCACGGTGACCCCAGCGCCGTGTTGTCCACCCACAAGTACGAAATCGACGACTCCAACTTGGCTGACCACTCCATTATCATTAAAACCTTGGGTGCTCCAATCAATCCTTCCGATATCAACCAGGTCCAGGGGGTGTATCCCTCGCAACCGCCAAAGACCACCCAATTGGGTACTGCTGAACCCTCTGCCGTGGGCGGAAACGAGGGTTTATTCGAGGTGCTCAAAGTTGGACCCAAAGTCACCACTGTTGCTCCTGGTGATTGGGTGGTACCTACCACAGTCAATTTCGGTACCTGGAGAACCCACGCTCTCTGTGCCGAGCTGGAAATGACCAAAATCCCCAATCCGACCCAGTCTAAAGCCTCGGGAAAACCCCAGGGTTTGTCAATCAACCAGGGAGCAACCATCTCAGTCAATCCGTTGACTGCGTACTTGATGTTGACCCACTACGTCAAATTGGTTCCCGGAAAGGACTGGTTTATTCAAAATGGAGGAAACTCTGCTGTAGGAAAGTATGCCAGTCAAATCGGATCGTTGTTGGGTATCAACTCCATTTCCGTCATCAGAGACCGGCCCGAATTGCAAAAATTGGTCGACGAATTGTCCCAATTGGGTGCCACCAAGGTCATCACCGATGAACAGAACAATTCCAAAGAATTCGGTCCAACCATCAAATCGTGGATCAAAGAAACCGGTGGAGACATCAAATTGGCCCTCAATTGTGTTGGGGGTAAGAGTTCCACTGGAATTGCCAGAAAATTGGCTCCTAATGGGTTGATGTTGACCTACGGGGGAATGTCGTTCCAGCCAGTAATTTTGCCTACTTCGTTGCACATCTTCAAGAACGTCACCAGTAGCGGATTCTGGGTCACTGCGTTAACCAAGAATAATCCAGCATTGAAGGAAAGAACTTTGAAGCAGATCATCGAGTGGTACGAAGAAGGCAAGTTGATTGACGCTCCTTCCATCGAAACCAACTACACGGTTGGCGGAGGTAAGGAGTTGAGCGACTTGTTCAAGGATGGTATTGTCAACTCCAAAGACGGAAAGCAGCTCATCACCTTCAAGTAGATACACTGAAGCTCTACAATTAGGGCTTATGTAAAAGAATATATGATGTCGAAGAGGTATTGTAGCATTTGTAGACAGTGACGGTGACGTTTAGAGGTGACGTGTGAGAGATCAGTATCAGAGAGGTGAAGAAACCTGGGTTCAAAGGGTCCGAAATCAAAGAGCCGGAGATTAAAGAGGTGAAGATTTCATAGGCTACTCAGACTCAAATAGAGATCTAATATCTGACAGAAGACTGGAGATGTGCTAGATATTTCAGAAGCAGACGTCCAGATACCAATTGGCAAGCCAGTACAATTGCTTATTATATTGGCTTGTATATACTTATTATATTCCCAATTCTTATACATTTACGTCATTACCTTTACTTATTTATCAATTTCTCATCTCATTACTACTAACCTAATATTCTGATTTCCATAGATTTTTGCAGAAATACAGCAAAATACAGCAAAACCTCGAAAAATCCAATTGTCACTCCTACTCACCTATTCATCTTCATCCAGATCTACATCCTCCTACTCTCCCTTCACGTCCCCATCTCTATATCATCTCGATCCCACCCCCTTCACCTCCTATCTCTCCCCTACACCATCTCTTACCATTTTGCATTTATGGACGGCTGCAATTACGTAAGATCGGCTCTCCGATGGACCATGGGCCCGGCCGGTTCAGGCGCGCTGGGCCCTCTCGGACATCCCCGAGTCCTCATGGGAGCCCCAACCCGTTTCTCTCTACAACATTCCCACCAACCATTCTTCCACTCTCTCCTCCCACATGCTCCCTCTAGTACTCTCTACTTGTCCACTACACTCTACATCTCCAAACAGCCCAATAGCAGGCCCTGAGTCATCGCCCCATCGCCCCATCGCCTGCCCATCGCCTGCCCATTTCAGGCCCGTAGCCTCGGCGTGAGATTCCCGCACTGTCTGTTCCCAATCCGGGAAGACAGATGCAACCCGACTAAATATCTTATCAGTAGCCCAAGGAACTAGATGAATTCCACTAACCTGGCTAAAAACAACCACGTAGTTACGCCAGGCCGGCTTGTGTAGTGTTTTTCTCCATCTTTTCCCTCCATTTTGCGGTTTTCACTGGGCCCTATTGTTCGGTTCCGTTGATTTCCATCGAGAAAATAACGTCTGAACCTGAAGCACATATTTTTTACACTCGGCTCTCCTTCCTATCGGTGATTCGACTATAAAAGTAATTCTGATTCTCATCGATTTCGTCCTCATTGCGTGCCCGAAGTAGTTTTTGTCCGTCACCTTTTATAAATACCCCCATCATGTCTCGTGCTTTGGCCTCGTCCAGAGTGTTGATCAACGATAAGGTCATCCCAGCCACCATCATCTTCTCCGTGGAGACGGGGAAGATTCTCTACATCAAAAAGAACCAAATCTTACCTGCGTCCGACCCTATTCTACACTCCTACAACGTGGACCCGCAAGATTTCCGTGATGTTTCTCCTAGCATCATCATGCCCGGTCTTGTCGATGCCCACGTCCACTTGAATGAGCCTGGAAGAACAGAATGGGAGGGTTTCGCTACCGGGACCCGAGCTGCGGCCTCCGGAGGTGTTACCACCGTGATCGATATGCCGCTTAATGCCATTCCTCCTACCACCACCATCGCCAACTTCAACCTCAAGATCAACGCCGCCAAAGGCCAAACCTGGGTCGACGTTGGGTTCTGGGGTGGAATGGTGCCCACCAATCTCGACGATTTGAAGCCGCTCATCTCTATGGGGGTCAGAGGTTTCAAAGGGTTTTTAATTGACAGTGGGGTGGACGAATTTCCTGCCATCACCCCCAAATATATTTTGAAGGCCATGAAAAGAGTCAAGGAATCCAAGACATTGCTCATGTTCCATGCAGAAATGCAGCCGCACGTAGACAACGTCCATGCATTATTGGTGGAGGGCGGTGAAAATAATATGACTCCGCGTTTGGTTGCAAACGAGAGACATGCTCAGTTCTCCATCGACGAAGGGCTCGATGATGATGACGACGACGAGGATACTTCCAGCTCGTCTTCCACCAGTTTCAACAACGATTCCAACATCACCTCCTACAACAACTCGTTTTCCAATGCCTCGTCTCTCCAGCCTGTTCCCGTGGCTGGAAGCACCCATATCGACCAACTCTCAGCTGAAATCGACGACTTGAACTTGGGAATGTCTGCCTCATTCATCAACAGAGCCCCCAAACCCGTGATTGACCTTTTGAGCAAAGACTTCAACGTTTCTTCGGTGTCTAATGGTTATGGCGCCTCCACATCCAGAAGACCTGCAAACCCTCATCATCACGAGCACGAAAATTGTAAATTGCCCCATCAACATGCTGGGTCAATCGATCATTCGGTGTTGAGTGACGAACAGGCCAAAGCATTGGCCAAATCTCCTTACTTGGCTGCCTCAGAGCCTCAATTCGGTAAGTACGCCAGATTGGCCAACCCAAACCACGAAACCCACTTCAAAAGCCACTTGAGATCTCCTCTTGCAAAGAGTTTTGATTTCGACACCGAGAGGTTGTCCAAGGGTGACCATTTACACACCGACTCTCCATTATTATTGGCTCAACAAGAGAATTCATTGTTAGCAGACGTTGATCCTACATCATACGCATCTTTCTTGGCCTCCAGACCTGATAATTTCGAAACCACTGCCATCGCCGAAATCATCAATTGTTCTACTAAATACCCTCTGGTGCCATTACACATTGTTCACTTGGCTACCCACGAAGCTATTCCTTTGATTAGGGCTGCCAAGGGCCAAAACTTACCCATTACCGCAGAAACTTGTTTCCACTATTTGTCGTTGACGGCAGAAAAGATCTCAAACTGCTCCACCCACTTCAAGTGTTGTCCTCCTATTAGAACTGATGACAACAGAAGACTCCTCTGGAAAGCCTTGAGAAATGATATTATCACTACCGTGGTTTCGGATCATTCTCCTTGTACTCCCGATCTTAAAGGTTTGGAAAAGGGTGATTTCTTCTCTGCTTGGGGTGGTATCAGTTCGGTTGGATTTGGTTTGCCAATTCTTTACACCGAAGGTTTGAAATTGTCACCTCCTATCCAGATCCACGAAATCAGTAAGTGGTGTTCTTGGAATACTGCCAAACAGGTGGGATTGTCTCATAAAAAGGGTAAGATTGAAGCTGGATATGATGCTGATTTGTTGGTGTTCGACGATAAAGCAGAATATGTGGTTGTCAACGATGAAACATATTTCAAGAATAAGTTAACTGCTTACGATGGTATGAAGTTCAGAGGAAGAGTTTTGGAAACTGTTGTTAGAGGTAACACAGTTTTCGTTTTCGGTAAGGGGCATTCTGAAACTGCTTTGGGTAATTTGATATTGGAACCTAGATTCAACTAGAGATCTCGCTACGTAATATATTTATAGGAATAAAAAATTTAGCTGCGAAAATCTGACGTCGACATGCGTTTTACAACGTCATTGACATAATTTTCTTCTTACTACATCATCAGCGAATATTATCAAGTGTATATTTATTTAATAACAATAGTTAAATTTATCATATATATATTTAATTTAAAAACAATCCCAATAAAAAATCAACACAAACATTAGAGTTGATACCGTAAAAAAATGCAAGCTGCAAAAGTGGTTAAAATACAAAGCAAGAGTGGGTAAAAGAGTCGTTAGACCTAACCAAGCAAGTCAGAAGGGTTGCTAATCAACCTGTGAATGGCTTCTTCAACTTCTTCGTAGATTTTACTAGCACTCAAGGGTTCTTTGTCGTGGTGGGATTTACCGTGTTTCTTTGATTCAAGTTTTCCTTCATGTTTCCATTCATGTTTTCCTTCATGTTTCGATTCATGTTCTTCATGTTTTCCTTGATGTTTCCATTCATGTTTCGATTCAGGTTTTCCTTCATCTTTTGATTCAGACTTTACTTCATCTTTCGATTCAGGTTTACCTTTGTGTTTCCACTCAGGTCTGCCTTCATGTTTCCATTCAGGTTTTCCTTCATGTTCCCACTCAGGTCTACCTTCATGTTTTCCATGGTGTTCCTTTCCACTCATGTGATGACCACCTTTAACCATGAATAATCTAGAACCTTCTTCTGGTCTTTCTGGCTTGTGTTCTTCTTCTTCTTCTTCAGGAGGAGGAGGTGGTGGGTGCGAGCCATCTTCAGATGGTAATTCGGCTCCTGGTGGTGGAGGAGGTGGTGGAGGGTGTCCGTGTCCAGTCTCGTTAGATGGTAGAGGACCTGGAGGTGGAGGACCACAAGGAGGAGGTGGGGGACCATGGTGCATTCCACGGTGTTTTCCGTGATGTTTCTTAGAGCCATATGGATGTGGATGTTCTCCAACAAAGGCCATTTCATGGTCAGGACCTCCAAAGTGACCCTTGTGTAATCTGTGGTTGATTTTATCTAAAGCAGTGTGATCTTCATACACTCTTCCTAAGGTGAATAAGGAGAAACCAGCTAAAACAACAGTAGTACCAACCAAGATCTTCTTACCTCTGTTGCATTTTGGACGTGGTCTGTAGGCTTCAAAGTCGAAAGTATCTGGATGTGGAGGAGGTGGAGGAGGAGGAGGAGATGGAGGACCATAACGGAATTGTGCTTCATAATCATGATAATGATGTGGAGGTGGAGGACCTCTACGACCATGGAAGTGTCTACCACCCTTTGCGTGGTGGAATTGACGTTTTTGGCCGCTAAAATCAAAAAATCTTGGATCATAGTGATGGTAATGACCTGGAAATGGAGTGGTGTTACCTGAGGATGGAGTAGAGGCAGTGGAAGCACCGTCTTTGACGTCAACTGGTTCTTTGTAGTACAAAGGCTCACTTTCGTTGAAGACCGGTTGGTCTTCATAAGTGGGTAAAGCAGTGTTATTATCTTGACTCATGGTTAAACAATAAGTTCAAATGCTAAAATAACTATGATCATGCACATTCAAAATGGGGGAAAGATACCTTATTTATATAATTTTTTCAAAAAATTGGGTAACAGGTAGTCGGCTTTCCGGGATTTAAAGAGCCAATAATGTGTGATGCCAAAGTGAATTACGAGCACTGCCTAGGACAAACGAAAAAACTCCCGAAAAATGAAAAGAAATTCGCTCTTTTATTGGACGTAACCTGAAAATAATAAAGAATTCAATACGTAAGGTGGCTTTGACGTAAAAAATTATAATTGATATTGGTGGTCAAAGCCTTGTCATGCCACCGGAATTAAATTGCCCAACTCACGATAAATATAGCTCGTTGGAATCCTTCTATTGGCTATTGTTGAGGTGCATGCATAATGCGCATGTGGGCATCGATCCCTGGTGTTTGCTGGTGTTTGAAAAAGTGTACCGGGATTTGGCTCACCAATGGGATGCCGAGACACCCTTTATGACCACCAGAAAATTTATTCCAACACTTATTATCCATCAACTTTGCATAAACACAAATATTTTACTGGTGGTATATTCAAGGTAGTGGTAATATGTCAAGCGAGGTTTAGGTTAATAGTTTAAACGAGATAAATCCTGTCGGTGTTTTTCCGGCATTTACCATCATTTTTCCACCCACATATCGCCACCATTAGTAAGCATAAGGGAGGATAACGGTGATGAGGGATTTTGAAAGTGGATTTTTTTTGTTTGGCATATACTAAATCGTGCTGTGTCATTGGTCTAAACCAGCACTGTCGACACTGCAAAGTTCGGCATTTGAAATTCGGCATTACAGAAAATAAAAGCCGGCGAGTGATCTCCTACATATAACACCACACGTAAACAGCATCTGCAGATTTTTTATAATAGAATGACCTACAGATATAAATAGAGATATTTTCATCTCTGCATTAGGAAAGGTGCGTTAATTTCAGTACTCCTTGTTTTTGATTGTTGCCATGTTACAATTCCACGAATGGGCTCAAAAAATGAATTACATGGCGTGGTTCAGAAAAACACTTTGACACGGGAAGATTTTCAATCTGGTAATCGCTTAATACAGCAGATCTATGTATTGCATATTGATAAAATATTTATAAAAATTAGTAAAATAATGCCATGCAATATCAAACACCGGAATACAATTACATTGTATACCTTCAAGTTGCATTATTACCATGTTTTTTTGTGTATAATCCCAAGGCTTTAATAGGAAACAAAAACTTGTAGGAAGGATATTCAATAGCACAACTGTGGTTAAAAACTCCCTCAACATCCTCAAATTTCCATTCTCCTGTGGGCATTTGACGATCCATAATTAATTTTATGGCTTTTTTAATAGGCTTAATATCAGGATAATTAGACAATATTAATCCAATCACAGCCCATGAAGTTTGAACCAATAATGATTGGTGAGTAGGAATGTAGGTATGCGTTTCACATGATTTCATTGATTCAGACCAGCCTCCATCTTCTCGTTGCTTTGAAATTAAAAAGTCACAACCTCTGCGCACAACCTCGGAATTCAGATAACTCAATCCGACAGATTCTAATGCTTCTAATGCAAACATGGAAGCATATGTATAGCAGATCCCCCAGGATCCATACCAGGACCCATCTTGAGGGTTTTGTGCTTTTTTAATATATTCAATAGCGTCATCGATGGCAAATTTAATTTCATCTCCACGGTAGTTAGGATAATATCTGTGGAAAAATGTCAAACCTAGAACAGAAGAGTCTGTGCATTCAACATAAGGATATTCCACCATAATTTGATTGAAAACTTCTGCAGGATTCAAGTTTTCCAACAATGGTGTTGACCTTATCACTTCATAAGCTGAGAATGACCCAAATTCAAAGCTTCCCCTATTTTGAATGTTAAGTAGCACGTTTATTGCATCGTAAAGGTTTTCCTCTGTAATTTCGTCACGCAAGGCTTGGTAATTTGGGTGATTTCTCACCATAATTATGGCTTTAAGTGCTTCTGCAGTACAGTCACTTACAGTATAACCCTGTGACTTAGTACTGAATGGCCAGCCGCCCTTTCTCTTATCTCTGAAACTGCCTTCTATACAGTCTTCAGTAAACTGTGATCTTACCAAAAATTGGTACCCTTTCTTAACCATACTTTCATACTGAGGTAATTCAGCTAAACCAGCCATGAAAAAGTACTGAACCATAAAAGCCACATCCCAAACTTGAACCCCATTGGTACCCATGTTCGTCATACCCTGAGGACCATGAAAAATGGTGTCATTCTTTCTTCTTGTCATTTCCTGGAAAGTAGTAGAATCTGAGCCTTCTTCCTTGTAGACGACGATCATGTTGAAGGCAAAGTTGACGGGTGCAATGCATAGATAATCCGTGTTAATGAGTTCTTTCTTAATTAATTCGTAAGTTTTCTTATTTGAGAATTTTAGCAACCAATTAGGTCTAACGTATTTTTCATACTGAACCATCAACCAGTTAATTCCATCGAGGACTTTGGTATGAGGATAATAAAGATCGACTCCACAAACGTTGTTTCTGTGGGAAGAGAAGTTTATTGACTCGTAAGGTAAGTGTTTGGGTAAGTAAATCTCATTACGAATCTCAACTAGTAAATCATCCAAATCACACTTAACTTTATTGGCAGCCACATATCCCAAGGGCAAGTAAATGGCACGGGTGTGCACCCACCATCTACCTGGATGAATTGGGACTTGATAAGGCAATAACCAAAGCTCTGGAGGGGCTGGATTAACACCTTCCCATTCGTATAAGCTCAATATCGAGAGCCAGGCTTTACCCCAATGTGGATTACCAATGGCTCCTCCTAACTTATGTAAGGTTCTTCTAGCTTTAACACAGACCTCATGATCTTTTGAAAGTCCAAGAAGTCTTAATACGACATAGTTCATAGTAGTTCCAAAACAGGTGGATTTGTCTATGGAGTGTAATCCCCAACCCCCATCAACAGGGTGGGCAGTATTGACAATATAACGAATCATTTCGATTCTAAATGGCTCAGGAATCACAGTCTTGGAAATATAATGGGCAGCAACGTATCCTATAGTCATAAACATAGGACCCTTATATTGACATGGGAAGATACCAGAATCTTCTTGCAACAACTTCAAGAAATCAGCACCCTTTTTAGCAGCTTCAAATGGCGTAGTAATTTCTTCCGGCTCAGGAGTTGGGAAATCTTCAATTCCAAGTAAGTACTTCGTATAGTTTGATTGTGGAGTACGTTGACTCTCTTCTGGAGACAAATAGTGCCAGGTTTCAGCACCAAGGTCATCGGTAGTGAGTCTCCAGCGGGTCGGGTCGGTTTTGGGAAGTTCCAATTGGTCAGAATAAAGCATCGTGTAGAACAATTACAACAACTGGTGGTTGCAACTGGAGGAAATAAGGTTGTACACTTTTCAGCTACAGTATCGTATAAAGAAGTGCAACCTCGTTTAGACTTTGTGGAAGCTCCGTACCGCAACTTTTCACTCAGGTCGTGCACCAGAGGCCAAAAACAAATAAAACACCCGTACCCCAATTTTGACTCACGGTCGTGTGCGGGCCACAAGAGCGAAAAAAAATTATCAATGATGAGATTTTTGCGTGTGCCTGGCAGAGATGGAAAGACTTACTTCTAAGTCATACTAAAGGAGAGAAACACATATCCCGGGCCCCTCTCTACCCTGTATTGACATCTAGACTATGGCCAAAAGAAAGTTGAGTCAAGTCCGCTTCGCCGAGGACGAGGTGCGAGAACCAAAGGAGCAGGAAGCACACCCAGTTGCAGACATCGAAGAAAGTGCTGAAGAAGAAGAGAATGGAAGTGTAAATGGCGATTACGAAGAAGATGATGAGGAAGAAAACGAAGATGAGGATGGAGAAGATGAAGAAGAGAGTGATGATGATGAAGAAGAGGAACCAAAAAAGCCTACACAACCTCCTACCAAGAAACAAAGAAAACAGCTATCAGCTCAAGACATCCAAGTAGCCCGAGAAGCTGCAGAGTTGTTCAAATCCAACATCTTCAAACTCCAGATTGACGAATTAATCAGTGAAGTAAAACTCAAGGAGTCCCATGTCAACAAAATTGAAAAAGTCTTACATCGATTGCACGATTGCATCTCCAAGATCCCAAAGGTCGAAGGATTATCTTTGGCTGACGTAGAAGCCCGTTTCAATAAGAAGAAACTAGTAGTACCATTCCCTGATCCCAAGCCAACTAAAGTGAACTACAAGTTTGCTTATGCTGCACCAGAAGATGTCAGTCTTGTAGGATCATTTGGTTTGAAGACAGGAATCACTCAGAATAACGGAATGGCTATTGACATTGTTTTAACCATGCCTCAAGAATTGTTTCAACCTAAGGACTATTTAAATTATCGTGCTCTCTACAAAAGGGCATTCTACATTGCATATTTGGTGGAAAATTTGATTCCCTTAACCAAAAAGAATAATTTACCAGTGAAAATTTCATATCACTTCTTAAATGAGGATGTTTTATGCCCTGTTCTTAAATTAGAAAGTATCAAGACTGAAAATCCTGAAGATTTATCTTTCCACAAGACAAAGTTCACCATCAATTTGATCGTGGGGTTCCCATTTGGAGTTTTTGATGCCAAAAAACTTCTCCCAGATAAAAACTGTATTCGAGTTCAAACTCCTGATGATTCTCATGATTTACCTCCAACTCCAACGTATAATTCCTCAATCTTGGCCCTGACTACTTATGATTACTATTTGAAATACTTATACACTCAAAAGAAATCGGCCGAAGCTTTCAAGGATGCCTGTATTTTGGGAAGATTATGGCTTAAACACAGAGGTTTGTCCTCCTCCATAAATGGAGGTGGATTTGGTCACTTTGAATTTGCTGTGTTGATGAGTGCTTTACTTCACGGTGGTGGTGAAAATGGAAACAAGATTTTATTGCATGGGTTCTCTTCCTATCAATTGTTCAAAGGTGCAATCAAATACTTAGCAACAATTGACCTTACCTCTGGCTACCTTTCATTTTCTAGCTTAATTGGCGAGAATATTACTTCCAAATACAATCCTAATTCTGGATTTGATGTTCCAACTATTTTCGATAAGAACGTCAAATTGAATATACTATGGAAAATGACCAAATCCTCATACATCGACTTACAAAGACAAGCCCAGGAAACTTTGGTCTTGTTGAATGATGTTGTCAAAGACCGTTTTGATCCTATCTTATTAAAGAAAGCTGATCTCGATCAAATGAGATTCGATATTGTTTTACTGCTTGCCATTCCAGACGAATTGTATGAATCCTTTGGTCCATTAGAAAAAATTTCATTCATCACTTTTGAAAATTACATGAAACACAAATTGTATTTGATCTTAAAGAATGCATTAGGTGACAGAATAACTCAATTACATATTAGATGTGAAAAGAATTACAGTACGTTCCCAATTAACAAGAGAAAGCCTTCAAGTAACAATAAGAACTTTATTATTGGATTGAAGTTGAACTCTGATGAGTCAGAAAAATTGGTTACTAAGGGACCTAATAATGATAATGAGGAAGCTGGATTAAAGTTCAGATCATTCTGGGGATCATCAGCTTCATTGAGAAGATTCAAAGATGGTGCTATTCAACACTGTGTGGTCTGGTCTATTAAGGATGACGAACCAATTACAGTTACTATAGTAAAGTACGCTCTCGATTTACATTTGTTACCAGACATTTCCCATAGCATTGTATCCGAGAATTCCTATTTCCATAAAAGATTGCCAACTTCATTGGTATCAGCTGGAAGCCAAGGTGTGACTTCTTCTACTCCTTTCACTCTTTTGAAGAGTTCTTTTGATGAACTCAGCAAAATATTGTCTAACTTGGACTTACCTTTGAGTATCAAATCTTTAACTCCTGCCTCGCCAGCTTTAAGAAACTCTTCATTATTGGTTCCAGTTCCATTTGCTACGTCGAACCCTGATTTTTGGAATGATTTAATCTTACAGTTTGAAACTTCTCCAAGATGGCCGGATGAGATATCTGCTTTAGAGAAGACGAAAACTGCATTCCTTCTTAAAATTAATGAACAGTTAAATCTGGAAACTACCTATAAGTCGTTCATTGCTAAAGACGATTCTGTTACCTTCAATAATGATATTTGTACCTTGAATGTGTTGACTCCCGATGGATATGGGTTCAAAATCAAAGTCTTGTCTGAAAGAGATGAGGTCTTATACTTGAGAGCTGTTGCTAATTCCAACAAGCAAAGAGGGATTGTTCAGGATATTTATTTAAAATTCAACCAGAAGTATATTGGGGCCTCCAAACATAATAGAACAGTGAGTATTTTGGCACATCATTTCCCATTCTACACTCCAACAGTGAGGTTATTCAAACTCTGGTTAGACTCTCAGTTATTACTTCATCACTTCAAGGATGAGTTGGTTGAGTTGATTGCTATGAAGCCATTTGTTGATCCAGCCCCATACAGTGTTCCACAGTCAGTTGAAAACGGATTCCTTCAAATCTTGTCGTTTTTAGCAAATTGGAACTGGAAAGAAGATGCTTTGATTTTGGATTTGGTGAAAAACACTAATGAAGATTTCATTGGTAACAAATTGACAGACAAGCTCACGATCCAAGCTCATCAAATCATTGAATCCAACTTCCAGAAGATTAGAAAGAATGATCCTTCTGGTATCAAGACTCAATTTTTCATAGGGTCTAAAGATGACCCATCCGGAATCTTATGGTCCAATGAGCTCAGCTTACCAATTGCTGGAAGACTCACTGCATTGGCCCGTGCTGCTACTGACTTGATCCAAACCCAAGGAGTAGATGACTCCACTTTGGATTTACTCTTTACTCCTGCCTTAAGAGACTTTGATTTTGTTATCAAGGTGAAAAGCAAAGATATTACCCTTTCGTCAGGTGTTCTTCCTCCAAATACTTTCAAGAACTTGGTCTCCAATTTAACTAAGTTCAAGGATGATATTGCCGGAACGTATGATCTCACCCAGGAATTCGTGAAAGAACTCAACAAGAAGTTTGGCAATGTCATTTTGTTCTCCACCAAAAAGTTCTCTTGTTTCAACGAACCAGGAACCAACGTCATAGGTTGTATTTTCATACCTACTGTGTTGGCTAAGAAGAAGTTTAGGGTTAATCTCGGCATAAACTTCAAGCCAGCCTCAGACGAAGATGTGGTCATCAATAAGGAGGCCATCATCAACCAGATTTCCCTCCTCGGAGGAGAAATGATTCAATCGGTGAAGTTGAAGAAATAATACAGGTTCTCCTCCTAATATAATGTATATATAGCATATCTGTATAATTAATGTTCACCATTATAAAACATCCGTACATCCCCAATTTTTCACCCACCTCCAAACACGTTCTAGAGCCCCAAAAAGCTCCAAAAGGTCCTAAAATGGTCTCAAAACTGTTACAAAGTATCTTTAATGTTAAGTAAGGGCCAATTGTAGTCGAACTTCTTGTTTCCAGTTCAAGTAGCTGGTGTCGTGTGCTGCGCAGAATATCGGACTGAATTTCTAAAGGTTACACTTTCTTCTTCTATAGCCAGCACCAGAACCACCATCTCATGAGCTTTCCTTCACAGGTTGAAGCCCATGTCAGTGAATTTGACTCGCAGACGTACCCTACCGTAGAACAGACCATCATCAACAATGCATCGGTGTTATACAAGCGAAAGAAGCATTTTCTAGGTGATCTTCGTCAGCTAATGAACGGAATAGCCATGATAATGATTGGAATCGTGTATCTACGAGATATGTCGATGATTGGGTTTGCAACGCGGGCGTTTTCGCAGTACTCCTTGTCCAATCCGTTCCCGGTAACGGAGTCTAACATGATGCTAGCTCCCACTAGTAAACAAGTTCTTACCAAATTCCTCCTTATCGTGGTGCTCGGGTCTAATTTGTTCATAATATTTATTCATTTGGTGTTCGGAGTTTATTCAAAGAGCCCGTCCCCCGATAAGTTTCTTCATGGAGGTGCCACCATTCAATTCGTCGGCGAAAGAGTGCCGTACTCTCGTTGGGAACTACTTATTCTTGATGTGCTCATCTTATTCACCCAATTGGTATTCCACAATCTTATGTGCGTGACTGACGACTCGGAAGTTTTGGAAACAAAACGATCACTGGTCAACTTAGGAGATGACTTCGCTGTAGATCGGTCTGAAATTGAAGGAGATGGCTACAGTGGAAATGTGTCTCTTATCAAGATCCATCTTTTCCGAGATTTACGCAAGATTTTGGGGTCTCTGGTCAGAGTCCAGTTCCCCCAGCGTGGTGTTTTGGAGGCTACCGAGGAACCACAAGCTCTTCCGCAATCAAGTGCTTTCGTATAGACTTCCATCATATAGATTAATGTATTTCATGACCTTTATAAATCGTATCACGTGATCATAATCACGTGCACACAAAATAGTCACGTGCGGGGATGAGATGAAAAATTCAGTTTATATCATTTGACCTCGATGAGATAACCTCTCTACACTTCAAGCACACCAATAAAATGGCTGACAGCAAGATAGTGGGTATCGAGTACAACCGTGTGACCAACACGTCGTCCACGGACTTCCCTGGTCACAGCCAGGGAGGCGACTACTCGTGGGACATTGAAAAATTTAAAGACAACTTCGAAATCAAGATCTCCAGTATTGGATCCAGAACTGCCAATTTCGACTTGATCGGAATAGACACTTCCGTTGCTAATGCTTTACGTCGTATCATGATTGCCGAAGTGCCCTCTGTTGCTGCTGAAAGAGTGTTTATCTTCAACAACACCTCGGTTATACAAGACGAAGTTTTGGCTCATAGAATAGGGTTGATTCCTTTGAACGTTAGCCCAGACCTATTGAGCTGGGTCGACCAAAGAGTAGACGAGAAAGACCGTTACACCGATGAAAACACCATAGTATTATCCCTCGATGTCAGTTGTACCAAAAATCCCCATGCCTCAGCTGACTCTACTGACCCTAAGGAACTCTACCGTAATTCCAACGTTTATGCCAAAGACTTGAAGTTTGAACCTCAAGGCCGTCAGCTTGAACTCTTCAAAAACAGCCCCGTTATGCCTTCCGACCCGGACATTCTCCTTGCTAAGTTGAGACCCGGACAGGAAATTTCCTTAAATGCCCACTGTGTGTTAGGAATTGGTAGTGATCATGCCAAGTTCTCCCCCGTTGCTACTGCTTCTTACCGTTTGATGCCAGTGATTGACATTCTCGAACCAATTTCGGGTGAATTGGCCCAAAAATTCAAAAAATGCTTTCCTTCCGGAGTTGTTGGAATTGACAAGAAAGGAAAAGCATTTATTGAAGATGCCAGAAAAGATACTGTTTCCAGAGAAGTTTTAAGACACGATGAATTCAATGGAAAGGTCAAATTAGGTAGAAAGAGAGACCATTTCATCTTCAACGTGGAATCTACAGGAGCCATGTCTCCAGAAGAAATCTTCATTAAGTCCATCCGGGTGTTGAAGGACAAAGCTGATTACTTGAGAGGATGCCCCATTAATCAATAGTGTACAATAATTAGTTCATGCATTCAATACTATAGAGACATGTAGATGGCAAAAGCCAAATGAACGATTTTGGGTTTTTGTTCAGTTTTATTACTCATTTTCAATCGTAATTGAGTCAAATATTGAGTATTTTGAGTATTTCAATCGTAATTGAGTCGAATTTTGAGTTTTGATCGTAATTGACCAAAATCATTGCTCTACACCTTAGAATCAAACCAATTGTTTTCTAGAACCCTTGAAGAAGAGTTGCACAATGGTAATTTGTAAGAATGCCATTCCTACCATCAACAACACCTCAAGAATGGAAAAGTAGTAGATTCTTGATTCGGTGGACTTAACAGTGGCTTGGTTTCTGTTGTTTCTGGTCTTGTAGTATTGCAAGGTTCTCAAGAGTCCGTCTAATTGGTTATCGATGGCATCAACAGTTTTTTGCATGCTTTCAACGTGAAGAATAGGCTTGGTATTTGGTTGATCAGGCATGTTAGCTCTGAAGTCATTTTCATCTTCATCACCATCACCTTTAATTTCAAAATCAATCACTTTTTCTGCAAAAGTGGACATTCCATTCAAGAAACAGAATTCATATTCTCCAATATGAGGAGCATTCAAGATGAAATCTCCTTGTCTTTGCTTTTCATTCTGCGACACAACATCCCTGTTAGGTCCCTTCACAGTGTAATCAACGTCAAAGGCTCCACCACTTTGAACAGCGAAGTAAAAGCTGATGTGGGTATTAGGACGTTTGGTAAAAATGTAGTAGCACGCAGTTTCCTGGGCTCCCAAAGTAAACGTTAACGGAGAGGCCACGATCATCTGGCAAAGGGCCAAAATCAATGCTATACCAATGAATTTCATAATGGTTAATGGTTAAGGAAGGGTCCTGGAAAAGAGTTGTTTGGATCCACTGACGGGTTTTTTTTTAGCACTTGGACGTGTCAAAAAGCGGGTCGTGCGCGCGGCAAATGTGAAAAAATCGTGGTCGATCACGGGTGTACGGGCCTCTACGGATGTACGGGTTGTCGGTGAAAAGTTTATGTACGGGTTTCGTAGATATCTATGTACATGATTATAAAGTGTATACCATACGACCACTCTTGTCGAACCCGATGGCTCTGTCCTTCTTCTTATCTCTTCTGGAGGCACCATAACGGTAACCAACTTCGCCCGACTTGGCTTCAATAAACTTAAACACAGCCTTGTCGTCTTGCTTTTGTTCTCCAACTACAACAGTGTTGTTCTTGTGTTTCGATTCCAGAGTAGCAGTGTGTTGGATAATGTTTTCCAAGGTGTCTGCGGCTGGCTCCAAACCGAAAATGTTAGCGGCATCTACAGGACCGAATGGTTCCGATTCAGCAATGGTAAGGAAACGTTGTTGCAACGTCTTATGAGGAGTTGGAATTTCCGTAAGATTATCAGGTTCAAACTGGGCTGAGTACAAAGGAAACATCTTGTACATGATCTTAGAGAATTTTTCCATATCTTTGGTAATAAGATTCTAAATTTGTTAGTAAAAGTGTTTGAATAAAAAGTATTAGATGATTTCAGTAATAAAGTTGCTAACCATGTAGTTGTCTTAAAGACTAATCGATTTTTAAATTATTCTCATCATTATATCATCATCGTAAAAGGAATGTATACATACTTGTTGTTGATATTGTTTTTCGATCTTTTGTAATTGGACAATGGCTTCAACTCTTGCCATTTTTATCTTGTAATCATTGGCAATAACCTGAGTATCTTCTCCGTTGACCACCACTCTTTCATAAATGGTTTCCTTCAAGCTGTCTGAAATGACAGAAGCAGTTTTACACGCAGGGTTAGCAGGGAAAGGATGTAAAGCTGGGTTTCTACCATCAGCACCAAATACTCTTCCTTCTTCACGTTTCGATGGATCCACCACCGATTCTCCGTTAGGTACGATATAGTTGGGTTTATGGTCTTGTGGTGGATAGTAGTATTTGTTACGGAAGTATTCTCCCTTCATATTACGAGGTCCAAGCCATGCCTTGAGCTGACGTCTAAGAACACTCGAATGGTCTTTCTTAGGGTGGGTTAATGGGGCTATTGGGGCCTTGTAATTGGGATAGGCGGGTCTTCTCTTGTAACGAACTTGCTGGAGCTGCGTCCCAAGCCGTCTTCCGGTACAGCTGGTGCCTAACATTGGATACAGCAGGATGATGGAGTTGCAAGGTTTTCAAACTTCGGTGAAAAAAAATGGTGAAAATGAAAAAGTGAGAATGTCGTTATGGTGCACGGATGCTTGAATGTCGGCTTAATGTCGTACCGCGAGTCGATCTGGCGGTACGGGTCTACTCTGCATGTAGGCGATTTCATATTTACAAACAAAACATTTATGGTCTGGTATAAGCCAGATCTCTTCCTCTTTCTCAACACCCACGGCGATGGAGAACATATACTCAACCTTGCGGAAGTTGCGAGAACGTGTTTCGCCCACCAAGTATAGAGACGTGTCGGCCAACGCGTCGGATACGGCCCCAGCCAGTCGAAAGCGGAAGAATTCTAGTGACGATGATCCCTTTAACGACAAGTCTAGCAAAGGTATAAAGGCAATTAACCGTAATTCCACTACTTTCTATACACCCAATGCCACAGAAGTCAGCATTCAGTCGCCATTTATTCGTAATGTTAATCTTGCCAAAGCCAAATCATTGGTTATTTCTTCCAACGTATCTAGCGATGCAGAAGTCCTCTTTTCTCAGCTAGAAGTAGTTACGGGAGCTAATGAAAAGCAGGAGGGCGACAAACCTAAGAAAAAGATGAAGAAACAGGATAAACAACAGCAAGAAGAGGAGGATGAGGTTCCTCTTGAAGTACTTGAAGAAATGAACAAACTTGAAGAATGTTTCCCTGTATTGGCAACAAATTATCGTCTAATTGATAAGATTGGAGAAGGAACATTCTCTACAGTGTATAAGGCTGAAGCCATGGGAGGCACGGTGAAATTGGGGTCTCAGATCTGGAAATCACCTCCATTAAAGAAGATAAACAGCTCAATCAAACAGGTTTCGAAGAAGAAGAACCCAATTGTTGCCTTAAAACAAATTTACGTTACCTCTTCGCCTAATAGAATCTATAATGAGCTCAATTTGTTATATATACTAACAGGAAACTCTCATGTGGCTCCATTGCTAGATGTTTTACGGTACCAGGACCAAGTTCTAGCGATCTTGCCATACTACCAGCATTCTGACTTCCGTGATTTCTATCGGGACTTACCTATCAAGGGAATTAAAAAGTATTTATGGGAGTTGTTCCAGGGTCTTGATTTCGTTCATTCCAAGGGAGTTATTCATCGTGATTTGAAACCAACAAATTTCTTGTATGATCCATTTAAGGGTAAAGGAGTTTTGGTTGATTTTGGATTAGCTGAAAAGGTTTCCATTCCACTCAGTTCGAGAAATTCAAGTAATGTTTGTCCATGTAATTCCAGAGAAAAAATCGTCATTAATCGTTCACACAACAAAAGACTTAATGTTAAGGCTGCCTATCCTAAACAGGATCAAAGACCTCCACGTCGAGCCAATAGAGCAGGAACAAGAGGATTTAGGGCACCAGAGGTGTTGTTCAAATGTACCAATCAGGATACAAAATTGGATATTTGGTCAGCAGGAATCATAGGATTGTCCCTACTTGCCAGGAAATTCCCATTATTCAACTCTCCAGATGATATTGATGCGTTATTAGAGTTGACATTGATTTTTGGTTTGGACAAATTGACAAAATGTGCCGAGCTTCATGGATGTGGGTTTGAAGTCAACTTACCTCATATTCAACAAACAAGCTTCAATGGGAATTTGATCAAGTTGGTTGACTCCTTCTTGCGTCACGAATGGGATCATGAAGCCTTTCCAGCTGATAGTGTAGTCCAAGATACGTTGAAGTACATTGATGGGAAGAATTACACGCTTAAGAAGCCAGTGTATCATGAAGCAGATAGTGAAAAAGTTGAAGAAATTGATGCTTCGTGCCAGATTCAAGATTATGACGAATTTAAACAGAACCTTGAAGATTATAACGACTTGAAACAGTTATTGCATTTATTCTACGGCTGTTTCCACATGGATCCACACAAGAGATTGTCAGCTAAGCAAATACTTAAGTTGCCATTCTTTGGGGAATTGATTCGTCACCAGGATGACGAACTTATACTCTGAGGAGTATGTCTAGCATTTAATATACCAATTACACCCGATTTTAATAGTACTGTAGTCACTTGGGAGCAGAATACGAAACTACGAAGCTTGACCTTATGAATATGTATTACCCTATAGAAATCCTTGAATAAATAGAAGTACTTTAAAACAATGAAGAATTGAACGCATAAACCAAGAGATATCAAGCAGAAGCTAATCTAACTGGAATCATCTTTGAGGCCGGACCCCAAAACATCGTCGTCATCATCAGAATCAAACAGGTCTCTTCTAGACCGCTTCCTGTGTCTGGAAATAGCCTCTGATGCTGCTTTATCCAATAAAAGTTGGCCCTTTCCTTTATTATCGTCCTTGAGCTTGGAGTAAGAAGATGAGATTACATTAGTAGCCTCAAGAATCGACTTATTCCACTTTCTATTGAGCTGGTAGATTAACTTATTCTGCTGCTTCAAGGTGGTTATGATAGGCTGGTTGTCGTATTCCTTGGTGAACTTGGCAGCATCAACGGCAGGAAGAGAAGTGGGCAGTAGCGGAGACATGGATGATCGTTTCGGATCGATGAACTTGGTGTCGAGACTCTTGTCTATTGGAGAAGGATTTAGCACAATGTTGTTGCTAATATAGTTGTTAGGATTGGAGGATAGAAGTTCAAGTTGGAGCTCTTTCGAGAATATCATCTTCTTTTTCAGGTAGATCGACTGTTGTATAAGATTGGGAGATTTGGAGGTGATGTTTGACGACTTCTTGTTCTGTTTCATGATCTTGAGCTTGTCTTTCACGAGAGGTAATGGAGAAGGAATGACAGATGGCGAAGAGGACGAAGAAGAGGATGAAACAGAAGCATCGTCATCAGGTTTCCAGTAGATATCCGGTTTCCTCAACGGAGGAGAGATGCGAGAAAGAGGGTTTATGGATCCCAAATTCAACGATAATGGCGATGGAGTGGCATCATTGGGAGGCTTCGAATCGTGCAACATCAAGGACTTATCGCTAGGCCCCAGTTTGGACTCCATCTGCATGGGTTTGTCGTTGGGAAAAGACTTCTCAGTCAGTCTAGCAATAGATGGTGCCTTGATTTTGAACTGGAAGTCCCTTTTGAAGTGATGGAGCAGGCGAGACTGCGGAGAGTGGAGGATCTTCTTCTGGTGGGGGGACTTGGGCTTTTCAGATTCGGAATCATCGTCGGACATGATGGCACTAGAGTTACGTAAGACAGTCTTGACTTTAGGACGGGTGACATAGTTGTCTGGTTTGTCTGATTCGTGATCAATGACTATAGGGAAGAGGTTAGAGTGAGAGATTTCCTCATCAGGAGTACGAAGAACGGATGTCGGAGGATGATTTGTGGCTGTACCCAAGGAGTTAAGGGATGTGGAGCTATTATTACGGGTGGGGCGAATAAAACCATCGTCAATGGACACGATGGAGTTCCGAGGAGACTCGAGACTGATTATGGACATGCTGCGGGTGTGGTTTGAAGTTACTGAGTTCATCGACGAAGACCGTTGTTTATGGGGCAACCTCACTGGTTTGATGACATGAGGGCTTGTTGATCCACTTACCGGCTGCTCCGAGGAGCTTAGGGGACTATTTCGATCGTAATGTCCCGACGCCATTGTAGTAGGAGATTGGGAGATACTATAGGAAAAAAGGTTATCTCATTAAAAGGATACTGCAGAGGTTTTTTTTCTTTTCGGTAAAAATGCTTCAAATGATGATGCTTAAATGCCAGAAAGAAAAAAAGCAATCACTGCATGGAGAAACTACGGAAAATGGGGAATGCTTAGGTAAGAAAGCGACACTTTGTAGAGGTTATCAGGAGCGATACGGGGCTTACAGGACTACATGGGGCTTAATAGAGATGGTAGACGGAGTTGATATGACGGAGGTAGGATGAGATATCTGAGATGCTATCGTACGAAGAGTCCGCCGCCCCATGTCTCACCCCCGATGAGGTAAAAAAATTACGTCAAGATTGCACCCCCGATGGTGTAATTTCTTGTGAGACACACATTCCATACATAGAAAGTAAGCAAGCGCGTGCACTAAGCGCATGCACCAATCGGATAATACTGCCAGGTATTTGCAGCTGATTGCATCAGATAATTGGCGATACCAGTTGACAGAAAGCTGGGGAACATGATGACATGTTGGGGGTGCAGGATCTGGCAGTAACTTTCTGCCCGGTGCCAACCCGTGATCTTGCAGAAAACCTCGGCCGAAGGAAATGTACGACATCGGCCGATGGCTGCAACTTTCGTCGTACCACCTGCTGCCTGCAGCAACTAATCGGAGAATCCTTTATCCGTCTTCGAAGTCTGTGCGGCTATATTTTACCACCTCTACGCTTATACCTACTCCGTTGTAAGCTAGTGCTATCAGCTCGGGTTCTCGATCGCAGTGTCATGTCCTCTGCTGCCACCTGCTGCTGCTGCTTCTGCTTCTTACCACCCCGTCTCGAATTATGTCTGAATTCTTGTTTCATCTCGCTTTGCACATTTGTCTCGTTTGTACTTCAGAGACCCAAGCATTCGAAATCAGGATTGCCCATTGCGCTGACATTTTCCCCTCCAGCTGTCATACCGCCTCATGTCTGACTTTTTCCGCCTTGTCTGACAATTTGTTGATCCTCTTGTCCCGTGGTCTTCCGTCTCAACGCCTTATTTGGTCTCAATCCAACCTCGTGCCCAATCTGTGCTCTTGGCCTACTAATTAGTACGGCTTCTTGGTGTTCACGGTGCTCTGGTACTTGTCTGGGGGCCCTTGTGAACTCTGGTGCCTGTATGGAACAATGGTGACATCTGTAGCCTCCTTTTTTCAGTCCAATTACCCCTTTCTGTCCATATAGTCCTCTTAGGTGTATCTGGACCATCCCGAAGTTTAATTTTCACTCAACGGTTTATCATTATTTGGTCTACATTAATTCAATAACTGAACCGTCTTCTCTTGGGCCCATCTCCGGTGCTTGGGCCCGCGCGCTCGGTCCAACCCGTTGCGTCCACGGGCTGCGTCCCCTGGGGTGGCCTGCTTTTTGGGCCGCACCTCGCACCCTCCTGCCCTTTACCCCCAGGCCAGCCCTATCGCTTGGGGCGCGCCTCAAATTTTCAACCAATATAAACTTTTCAGTTCCCCAAACTTCATTTCGAAATTTTTTTCACTCGTCTTCTTCTCCCTCATCGTCTGTTCATTTTGCTTTGCTGTTTAGGATGAGTTATTCGGGGGACTACGACTTTCCCGTCAAAAACCAACGGTCGGGACTCCAGAAATCCCAGACCCTGTCTCCTTCACCCTATGGGTCTTACTCCGAAACAGGCACCAGAAAGTACTCTATTTCGGAAGCAATTGTGAATTCGTTCCAAAACCCATCGCCATTTGACTTTGGTGGCCGTAGTTACGTTGGAATGCCCAACCGTTCGACCTCGATAAACCATATCAACTCGCCAATCGTGTACCTGGGCATCGAAGTCCACGAACAGACGGCCAACTTGGCCAATATTGGTGTCACCGACGACGAAACTGGTACCGTTGATACCGACGAGGTCAGCCCATCATTTGAAGAACCCTCAGTGTCGCCTACGGCAGACGATTTCGTCTCATCTTCACCCCCAATCCCGATTGCTGGGTCCGAAGCTGCTCATTCCAAGTACCAACAAAGAAAGAAATCTGTGGCGGCAGCCTCGATGGTTTCTGCTGATACTAATGCTAGCACCGTGCCATTGCTCTCGACCTCTTCTAAAAAGTACTACAGTGAAGAGGACGCTATGCATCCGTTCATGAATACTCCTGACGACCTCGAGTCTGGTACCATTGATTACCACCTCACTCCGGCTGCCAACCAACGTCTGGGCACCCAGGCGGGGGCTTCTGTGGGCCCTCCACCTAGCAAATTGCAGCACTACATCATCCGGCCCATCAATTACCTTCCGGCAGTGTTTCTTGGTACGCTTTTGAACATTTTGGACGGACTTTCGTACGGGATGATTATGTTCCCCATTAGCGAAGCTGTGTTCGCTTCATTGGCCCCTGCCGGGTTGTCGATGTTCTATATGTCATGTATTGTGTCTCAATTGGTGTATTCTCTCGGGGGTTCTGCATTCAAGTCCGGAATTGGGTCTGAAATGATTGAGGTTACTCCATTTTTCCATACTATGGCATTGGCCATTAATGCCGAAATGTCTCTGAACGCTGACGGTGATGTTTCGGATGCCATTCTTGCTACTGTCGTTGTCACCTATGCTGTTTCTTCTATTGTCACCGGACTTGTGTTCTTCATTCTCGGTAAACTCAAGTTGGGTTCGCTCGTAGGTTTCTTCCCACGTCATATCTTGGTGGGATGTATTGGGGGAGTTGGTTATTTCCTTGTTGTGACCGGGATTGAAGTCAGCTCTCGTTTGGAAGGAGGGTTGTTCTACAACTGGCCCACTTTCAGCTATTTATTCGGAAACATCACCGTTTTGTTGGAATGGACCATACCTTTGGCACTTACGGTGTTGCTCATTGGGTTACAGCACCGTTTCCACAACTCCCTCTTGGTGCCACTCTTCTTCATTGCTGTTTTTGTCATTTTCCACCTCCTCATCGCTGTGGTTCCATCCTGGAGTTTGGCAGGTGCCCGTGCTAATGGTTGGATCTTCCCTGCTGTCGAGGATAACCAGCCATGGTACGCTTTCTACGAACTCTACAAGTTCCAGCTTGTAGACTGGTGGGTTATCTTACGTCAATTCCCTTCAATGTTGGCATTAACCTTCTTTGGTATTCTCCACGTTCCTATCAACGTCCCAGCATTGGCCGTGACCGTTGGAATGGATCAGTTTGATGTTGACAGAGAACTTGTTGCTCACGGTTACTCCAATGCGTTGTCTGGGCTTGTGGGTTCCATCCAGAACTACTTAGTGTACACCAATTCGGTGTTGTTCATTCGTGCTGGTGCTGATGACCGTTTGGCAGGAGTTTTGCTTGCTGTAGGAACCGGTGCCGTGATGGTGGCTGGTCCTGTGGTCATTGGGTACATTCCTGTTTGCGTGGTTGGTTCTTTAATCTACCTTTTAGGGTATGAATTGTTAAAAGAAGCTATCTATGATACCTGGGGCAGATTACGTCGTATTGAATACTCCACTATCATCATTATTGTGGTTGTGATGGGTGCCTGGGACTTTGTCTATGGTGTTTTAGTGGGTATCTTACTTGCTTGTCTCTCATTTGTCGTTGAGGCTGCCAGAAGACCCGTTGTAAGAGGAGTTTACACCGGGGTTGTTGCCAGATCTACCGTTTTGAGACACCCAAAGCAACAGGAGTTCTTGAAGGATGTTGGTAACCAAATCTGTGTCATCAAGTTGCAAGGAACTGTGTTCTTTGGATCTATTGGTGGTGTAGAACAGTCAATTAGAGATAGATTTGCTGATGAAAAGTTCAACAAGAACCCCATCAAATTCCTTATCTTGGACATGAAGGGAGTATTATCCATTGATTTCTCTGCTGCTGAGGGTTTCAGAAGAATCTTGAACCTCACCAATGAGTTTGATACCCAGCTTATCATCAGTTCAGTCAGTGATGATGACGATATCGTAGTGGCATTGAGAGATGCCGGATTATGGGATACTGGCAACAAACTTGACATTCAGTTGTTTAGCAGTTTAAACTATGCCTTGGAATGGTGTGAAAATGCCTTCTTGAAAACCTACAAGACCATTCGTGGCTCGGAACACAAGAATGTTAACATCAACAAGTCTGACAGTCCTAACACTCGTCGTGTGGTGAATACCCACAGTCCAGCAGGCAACTCAGAGCTTGGAACGTCGCTCAGACTGGCTTCATTCTCCAACAAGAACTTTAACGGAAGACTGTTGATGAACCAGGCCACTTTAGATGCTTCTTTCGGTACTCCTAGAACCACGCAAGTGTTCCAGGCTGCATCGAAGACTTTCAAGGATGAACAATCGATTCAAAACCGTTACTACACCACTGTCGACTCAGTATTCAAAAAGCAGCCCTTACCGTTGATTATGATCACTTTCAGTGGATTATCTGACAAGGATGAAGAGTTCTGGTCGAAGTTGATGCCATACTTAATCAAAGAAAAGATTCCTGCCAACTTCACCTTCTACGATACTTCCAGCTTATCGTCTACTGCGTTCTTCATTGTCGAGTCTGGTTTGATCAGATCGGTCTGCAAGTTCGAGAGTGACGAAAGAGAGCTTCACTCGAGTATTTTGCCCAACACCGCTTTCGGGGATTTGTATGACTTTCCCAAGTTGGGCCAGCACTACAGAGATTTAGTTTACACCACCGTCAACGACACGGTTGCGTGGAAACTTTCAGCTGCCAAGAGAGAAGAGCTCTTGAAGACCCCTGAGGGAATTGCCCTTTACAACGAGTTGCTTAAGATCCAAACCAAATTAATAAGAGAAAGATTTGATACTATGACTGCAAATCTTGTTCTCTCTGCATAAGTGAACCAAGCATATTTATAATTTCAATTCTTCGTGAACGTTTAATACATCTATTTTTACTCCATGTAGTGCCATGTGTTTAGCTGCTAGCATTGTCGACACGAAGAGGAATAGGGCTGGCAGTCCCAACCTGGTGAAGGTTGATGACAGACTAGCGGAAACACCCGTACACCGTTCAAACACCCGTACATCCGTAGAAATCCGTACACCACCCGTACCTCCAGCAACTACCAATCTGCTACCCTTGCCAGTTCCTCTCCATTTCCTTCTCCAGTCCTTATCAATTCTTGCCAGCTCCAGCCCAGTTCCGCTTGGCAGGTAGGCTGTCACCACGGCAACGGCGTGGCCGAGGTGCTCGCCAGCTCTTTGTTCTCGTCTGCTTCATTACTGTGGAGCATCCACTACCTTCACTGCGAAAACGGGGGCCCGTGACTCAAAATTCGCCTGCCCCCTTTAATTATCTGGTAGTTGCTACTCTTTTTCTTCAACCAGGGGTCAATTCTTAAGCAAATACCATGGTTTCCGTCAAGAAGTTAGCTATTATCGGTGTTGCCACCTCAATTGGCATGGTGGAAGCCTTATCTATGGTCACTGCCCTCAAACCTTATGCCAATAAAGCCTTAGATTACTTCAAATACGAAGGTTCTGAGGCAACCCAGGAAATTATCTTGACTTTCCCCGGTCTGGACGAAAAGCCCGTACCTGGAGATTCACCTATCATCCAATGTGATGCCACTGCACCCCAGATTTTGGACTTGAAGAGTGTCGTTGTTACACCCAACCCCCCAGTGAAGGGCCAGAATTTGACATTCACTGCCGTAGGATTATTAGCTGAAGACGTAGATGATGGTGCTTACGTTGAGGTTGATGTCAGATACGGATTTATCCGTTTAATCCACCAAACCTTCGACTTGTGTGAAGAAATCACCAAGGTGGACATGGAATGCCCCATCAAAAAGGGTAAGCAGGTCATCACCAAAGAGGTGGAAATCCCTGAAGAAGTTCCTCCAGGAAAGTACATCGTCAATGCAAAGGCCTACACCAAAGACGACCACTTCATCACCTGCTTATCTGCCACGGTCGAATTCCCATAGTCATAAAATAGATTTGATAGTTAATTGATAGTAATTTTACTCCTACTGTAGTAATTCTGAATCCTACTGTAGTCATTCTTACTCTACTATAGTCCTGACGCTTCCCCTCCATCTGCCGTAGCCAATACGAGCCCGTCCGGCGCTGAGCCCCAGGTTCGGCCGAAACTAACCTAATCTTGCCTGGAGACTTCCGCATTGGGGAAGTCATCGCCGTGCCCCGAAACCATTTTGGTGCACGGGTGTAGGAAATGTGAGGTACGGGCGTTATGCAGGAACCATGTGCACGGGTGTATTTTACATTTTGGTGCACGGGCGTTTTCCTCATCTCGATCTGGTACGGGCTACGAATTTTCTCCTGGCAACCTGATTGGCGTCGTCAACGAAAGCCAGGTGGATTCTACTACTTCCTATAACCAGGACCGTACGCTAGTGATGATCGAAGACTATTTCTCCATCCAGATCTTCTTCATTATCCTCCGGGAAACGTTGGAAACCGCCATTATCGTGTCGGTATTGCTCTCTTTCATCAACCAGAGATCTCATGGAGACAACGCTAACCCCAATGTCCAGGAAGCAGGAGCGTCTGACACTATTACCACGTCGACGTTCCAGCAGCAGAAACACGACCAGTTTATCAAAAGCCAGAAACTGATGAAATTACAGGTATGGTTGGGTGCTATTATGGGGTTGTTCATTTGTATGGTCATAGGGCTTGTATTCATCTTATCATTCTATTTTATTGGTAAGGATTACTGGTCATATACGGAACGTCTCTGGGAAGGAGTGTTTTCAGTTTTATCCAGTATTATCATCACCATTATGGGAATTGGCTTGCTCAGAATCAATAAGGTGATGAAGGTCAAATGGTGGATGAAATTGGGCGATGCCTACAACCAGGAAGACCCTAGTAAACTCACGGTGGACGATGCCGACTACGGAAGCGGCCAGGGCCAGGAAGACGTCGCTTCGGCCGTCATTTCGCCTGCCAAACCACGGAAATCGTTCACGAAAAAGTACTTTCTCGCCATTTTACCCTTTGTTACCACGTTAAGAGAAGGGTTAGAGGCCGTAGTGTTCATAGGAGGCATTGGAATGTCTCACCCACCATCATCGCTTCCACTTTCGATCATTTCGGGTATGGTTTGCGGGTCTAGTATTGGATACTTCTTGTACAGAGGAGGAAACAAGCTTTCGTTACAGTACTTTTTGATCTTGTCTACGTGCTTTCTCTACATTATCAGTGCCGGGCTCATGAGCCGTGGTGTTTGGTTCTTAGAGTTGGAGAAGTACGTGCGGTTGTGTGGAGGCATGGATGTAAGCGAAACAGGCAGTGGGCCCGGGTCCTACGACATTTCCACGAGCGTATGGCACGTCAACTGTTGCAACGGGCTCAAGGACGGGTGGTGGATGGTATTCAATGCCATTTTCGGCTGGACCAACAGTGCTACTTACGGTAGTGTTGGGTCGTATATGGCATACTGGGTGCTCGTGATCGTATGGTTAGAAATTAAGTTATACGAGGAGAAGCAGGGCTACTTGCCTGTGATTCCCGTGCTGTGGCAGTTGAAGCGAATCCGTAAGAAGGTGAGATTATACGAGACCCGGTACACGCAAAACGAACGGTTGGATAACTTGAACGACAGCTTCCAGGAACACGATTCTTCAGTGGAGGAACGGGAAGCAGAGGCACAGGTTTTGTTGCTGTAGAGCCCAGTGTTGCTTTAGAGGAGGAAATAGGACCAGGGGCAACAGGGGGACCACAATAGCGGACCCAGGGGCTGTTCGGCTGGTACACAATAGCGGGCAGCGCCAAAGTTTGAATCTACGGAAACTATATCTAATCTGAAACGGCCATTACCTCGTGCTAATCGGGATTTCCTGCTCCTCTCCAATCGTATTTCCATCTCAATCATATCTTAATCATATCTTAATCGTATTTTCATCTGGTGGGCCATCTCATTGGCTAGACCAGATAGCATTTCCTACATGGTGCCCGCACCACTATTTATTGTCTAATCATTATTTATGTCTATTATGCACATCATTCTTCTGCCCTTACAGGTTGAATGCCGGTATAGGTAATTGCGAGTTGCCGGCTTTAGCAGTTGTTGAGTTGCCGGCTTTTGGTAGTTGTCGGCGTTTGCTGTAGATTTGGTTTGTTATTCTCTCCTAGTACGCTCTTCTCTACGCTCAATTCTCTACACTAATTCTCTACACTAATTCACTACACTCATCACCTCTCTATCAATTCTCCGTCTAAACACATTTAATTCCTTTCGCTACACTCGTTGCCATTCGCTCTCTACACTCTATTCATCTTCTACATCTTCTATGCTGTCTCCCTTCCGCCCGCCTGGCGCCGTGCCAGAACTAAACGCCTACGGTCACCGACGCGCAACAAATCGCGCCAGTATCAGGGGCACTCCGCAGAGTGCCTCCACAACGGCTCCCAAGCGGTACCTGACGCTAGTCAGTGTCGTAGGGTGTTCAGTGTAGTATGTAGACTTTGCGTGTTGTTGAGGTGTTGATGTTGAGCTATTGGTGCTGAGTCCTGAGTTGTTGGTGCTGAGTTGTTGATGTTGATTCTGAGTTGTTCGTTCTGATTGTATGGGCTGGGCAGTTGTGCCTGCCCCGTCCCGGCCCCGCCCCTGGGACCAACGGCCAACCGCCGCGCCAGCCCGTTTCATCTGCGCATGCCAAAAACCTAGCCAAACATCGACTAAAAAACCTTCAAAAATCGCGTCTACAAACCAGTTTTTCTTCTCTCCTATTTCTACCCTTTTTATCCCATTCGGCACTATTCCCTAATTACACCGGTTAATTAATTACATGTAGCTGACCTCCCCATTACTCCCAGTACGCAACCGTTTTTTTTTTTCACCCTAATTACTAAAACAGAAAATAAGAAAACCGGACAAAAACCCCCCGGTTTGTGCCACATCTTATTGTGACAATATATAGCGTTGCCATTCTCATCTGAGATCAACAAAACAACAACTGGGTAGCATATCCTTCGTTTTACAATCTTTACCTTTTAACTTTTCATTCCTATTACTTCTTTATCTTCCTTCTTATCAGCCCATTTCATCTACCTCCATTTCATCTCGCTTCCTCCCCCATTTCCTCCTCCCCATTCCCATACCGCATGTCTGATACGTTGGAAAATACAAACAAACTACTAAACGACTTGGAGCGAAAGCTCTCCCTTGGCTCCAACACCTCCCACCAGACCCACCAGTCGGCCCAGTCCGCCCAGTCCGCCGACTCCCAGTCCTCCATCGTCGTCAACAAATCCCTCCTGGGCCTCGGCAAACAAAACGTCCAATCCACGGTTCTTCAGTATATACGGTCCAATGAACACGAATTCTCCACCAACGACCTCTTTGAAGACCGCCAGGCCCGTTTCCTCACCCAGTTCGGCAAACACTATAATGCCACCTCCCCCGAAGACCCCGTAGACGGCGACGACGCCACGTTGCTTCCTGAATCTACTTCTTCTTCCACCTCCAATACGGCAGAAAACTTACACGGAATCTTCTACGATTTCGACGATTACGATGACTCGCATGACGATGACACTGCTGATGATGATGATGACGATATGCTCCTTCCTCCTTCTCCTCCTCGGTCTCCTCCCAGAGACATCGACCCCGATAAACTCTACGGATTGTACGATTTTTCGGGGCCCGACCCTCTGCATTGCACCCTCTCGCGTGACGAGCCGGTTTACCTCGTTAATGACGAAGATAACTACTGGTGGTTGGTGCGGAAACTCACGAAACTGGAGCGTTTGGACTTGAAAAGAGGCAAGAAAAACGATATGATCCTCAATGACTATGATCCTGTAGACGATGACGACGAATACTCCGACGAAGAAGACGGAAAAATTGGTTTCGTGCCGGCTGAATGTCTAGAAACTTATGGTGAACGTTTAGCCAGGTTAAATTGCTTCAAAAACGAAGAATTGGAGAAAAGTGGTTTTGAACCAACCCTCCAAGAAGACCAGTCTGAAGAACTGTCAGAAGTTCAGTCGAAACCCCAGTCCGAAGACGGCGAAGGCCTGGGTCTGGCTCATTCGAACTCATCAAAGGATTCGTTGGGCCTTGGTATAAATGTGTCCAAT
Source organism: Isabelozyma gotoi (assembly GCA_003708205.2). Taxonomy (NCBI): domain Eukaryota; kingdom Fungi; phylum Ascomycota; class Pichiomycetes; order Serinales; family Metschnikowiaceae; genus Isabelozyma; species Isabelozyma gotoi. The sequence continues at coordinate 399,177 of PPNP02000008.1, read as the reverse complement.
ATCATCAACTATCATCTGGAAGAGACTCCAGCTGCTCCTACATTGACCAGAACCCCCAGCTCGTTGAAACGTAAAAACTACAACTCTAACAAATCAGTGACATTTGAAGATTTGAGTGATTTGAAACTTGACGAGGAAGAATCTACAGATTATGATCTCCATCTTCCATCGCGTGACGTGCTAAAGGATGACGAATTTCATAAACACTACTTTGACATCCCCAGAGAAGCCATTGGAAACCATCTTGATGTCAACAGCGATGAAAAGCGTTCCGAGGTATTGAGTGATGTCTACCCCAACGAAACTCCATTGCTCGTTAATAAAACCAAACGGTCGCCTCAAAAGGATGAAGTTGCTGAAAGTCCGTTGATCGTAAAGAAAAATGTCCGTTCTAAGAAGGTAGCATCCCCAAACACTTCCCAAATCTCTCAAGACTCTGACCACGGCTCAGAACCAGTAATCACACAAATCATCGATCTTAACGCATCTACAGACTCCGTTCAAGAACATGTCACAATTGCATCTCACTCGTCTAGCAACTCAGAGCAACTTAGCCAAAATTCAGGCGACGATCAGCCTTCTAACTCCATCAGCCACCAAACCCCAGACCTCAAAACCCCAGTATTCAAATTCGAAGCTCGTTCTGGTTCATTCTCCGACTTGAATCCTCCGTTTATATCATCAGGATACCAAAATCATGACGCCATTTCCATAGGATCTTTTTCTCCAGATACTCCCAAAACAAATGGATCAATGTCTACCACTAAACAAGAGCAATCTCCAAATAATTCCAGCTCTTTCATCGCATCAACTCCTCCTTCAAAGGTCGATGACGACTTGAATCAGTTCAGAAGGTCTGTTATTCTTGATAGATTGAATAAAGTCACGTTTGACATTCAGGAACAATTGAACTTGAGTAATGATCTTGATTTTGACGAAGAAGTTATGGCCAACTCGTCAGATGTTAATTCTGAAGTCTCTAAAGCCTATAAACCCAAGTATTTCAGTCCTGATAACCTCACTTTCGGGGCTCATTTAAAAGAATCTCCTGAACGTAATACAGTCGATGATGGCTATGAAGTTGATGGCGTTGATCTGGAATCAGATGGCTACTACTATGGTGATGATACCAACAATCACAATTTATCCAATACCAGCAATTCTTCTCCTAGACGAGAATCAGTCACTCCTTTAACCAGCTTGAATCTGTTGAATAATGGGTTTACTTCTCTTACTCACGGCTCCTCTTCCAAGGAGTTCTACAATCCTATACATTCCATAATAACCGAAGACCCCTCCCCACTATTTTCATTGATAGAAGGGGCCCCTAAACCTGCTAATGATCCTGAACTCGATTTCGGCTCCACTACATCCAAATCATCAAAAACCACCGACCTCGACATCGAAGCTGATTCTTCCAAACCAAAAGAACTAGAACAAGAGCATAAGGAGCCTACTCCTGAATCTGTTGTGACCAATGCCGGACTTGATTTTGCATCCAAATCGCTCCCTATTCTAGACACCAGCTACGATCATTCTATCGACTCGTCAGCTAACCTACAAGATATGTCTGGCATCCGTCTCATAAAACAACGCTCTACTCCTACATCTAGCAGAGAACGTAGAAAGTCCAAGCCGGTCCACGATATGTTCTTGCCAATTTTGGGCAAGTTTGATGACCTCGCCGACAAATTGGCTCAACTTGACGAATTGCTTTGAACTAAAAGATCAGATATTCAGAGGTGCCACACAAATACTCAGGAGTCAACCGAGTGGTAGTAAAACAGCACCCCCGGTCTCCTTCCTTTGCATGGTTATTTATTCCGTTGTATACATAATTCTCTTCATTTCGTCTATGTCTTTTACCTAAGTATTTTATATCTTTTGCATTCATACATTTTCTATGGAATACTTCTATTTTGTAGTTGACACATTTTAGCCGTACTTTTGCGCGATGCTGCTCCAGAAAAAAAAATTTTGATTCTGAAAAAAAAAATTCTGGTGGTTATTTCATGGTGAAAAAGCTTTTCTAACTGAATGATATAGAGTGCTACAGGTCTATAATTGAACGATAGTGATCGAATAGTCATAAGTTAACTCCATATCATTTTAGTTTTTTGAATTTTATTGAAATTGTCGTTGAAAAAGCTGTTCCAGTGAAGAAGTACAAGAAACTATTGTCAATTGCTGGTACTAAACTGTTATCTGATCACTGAATTACTCCAATAGTCGTTTGTTGTTGCCGTCATCATGTCCTGGACTGCTGATCCTCAGGCTCTCGAGCAATTAAAACATATTTTCAGTGGGACATTGTCCTCTAATAACCACGTAAGATCAGAAGCCAATGAAGCATTATCCCAGGCCAGATTACAACCAGAAATCGAAAATTACTTATGTGACCTTCTTATCAATGACAAAAGTGCCAAGGGGGACGTCAGGGCTGCAGCTGGGATTAATTTGAAGAATAGTGTGTTGAGACTGCAAAAATACGGTACCTCTTCCAACATAAAGGACAGAACCTACTTACTCCAACACATCTTTAAAGGTTTGGTGGACGAAGAGAACATGGTTAGAAATATCACTGGTAATGTCATTACTTCATTATTTTCCATCTATGGAATCAGTGGATGGCCACAAGCATTACCCCAGTTGATTGAATTGTCCAACTCCAAAGATCTTGACTTGAAAGTTCAGGAAGCTTCCTTGAGTGCATTATCAAAAATTTGTGAAGACAGTGCTAGTGTTTTAGATCAGGACTACAACGGTGAAAGACCCTTAAACTTCATGATTTTGAACTTCATGAAGTCAATGGAAAATCAGCTGAGTGGTAAGATTAGATCTTTGGCTATTCATTGTATCAACCAATTTATTCCATTGAAAACCCAATCTTTCTTGGTTTACATCGATGAGTATTTGGCAAAACTTTTCTCCCTTGCCAACGATTCTAGCAGTGAGGTCAGAAGAAACATTTGTACTGCTTTCTTGCAAATTTTGGAAACCAGACCTGATAAATTAATGCCTCATTTGGATGGGGTTATTAGCTACTGTTTGCATTTAATGCAAGATTCCGAAGAAGAAGTAGCATTAGAAGCTTGTGAATTCATTCTTGCCTTGTCCACAGCTGCAGAATCAGATAATGATAAGCAAATATTCAAACCTAAATTAAAGGCCATTTTACCGGTTTTATTGGCTAAGATGGTGTACTCAGAACAAGACATCTTCTATATGCAAATGATTGATGACAATGACGATGCTCATGTCGCTGATAAAGATGAAGATATAAGACCCCAGGCTGCAAAATCCAAAGAAGCCCATTCTGCTGGTAATGGTTCGGATAATAAAGCTTCCAAAAAGCAAAATGGCGACGATGATGAAAGTGATTCAGACTATGATGATGACGATGATGATGATGATGACAGTGAATTGGATCAATGGAGTTTAAGAAAATGTTCTGCTGCTACGTTGGATATCTTATCTCTTGATTTTCCTAATGAAGTTTTGGAAGTTGCTTTACCTATCTTGCAAGAAAACATTGTGTCCGAACAATGGCCTGTACGTGAAGCTTCTATCTTGGCCTTTGGTGCTATCAGCAGGAGTTGTATAGAGTTGGCCAACGATAAATTACCGACTCTTGTACCCTTCTTAGTTGACAGATTACAAGACAAAGAACCTAGAGTCAGACAAATCACATGTTGGACCATTTCCAGATTCGCTAGCTGGGTATCCGAAGAAGCACATGATGGAGGAAACTACTCCAGCTATTTTCAACCAACTTTTGAATCCATCGTGTCGTGTGCATTGGATAACAAAAAGGTTGTGCAAGAAGCTGCCTGCTCTGCCTTATCTTCTTTCATTGAAGAGGCTGATATTACTTTAATTGACTACTATCTTGGACCATTATTGACCCATTTCGCTAAATGTTTCCAAGTATACCAACGTAAGAATATGAGAATCTTATATGACTGTGTTCAAACTTTTGTCGAAAAGGTTGGTCAAGAAAGATTATCATCCAAACCTGAATATGTGGAAACCTTATTACCTCCTTTATTAGGCAAATGGCAAACTTTGAGTGATACTGATGAGGACTTATGGCCCTTATTGGAATGTATGGCTTCTGTGGCAGCAACCTTAGGAGAATTGTTTACACCATATGCGCTTTCCGTCTACGAAAGAGCCATAAAAATCTTGTCTAACTCCATTGAATTGGACCAACAATGTCAAACTGATCCTTATATTGATGCTCCTGAGAAGGACTTTATTATAGCTTCGTTGGATTTGATCGATGGTTTAATTCAAGGTTTTACCCATCATTCTGCAGAATTGATACTGCAAAACGAAATCAACTTAATGGATTTAGTTATGTTGTGCTTCGAAGATCCTACTGATGATGTTCGTCAATCAGCATATGCTTTATTGGGAGATTTAGCTATTTTCGTTATTGACTCCACAATTAGACCTCGTTTGCAGCCTATTTTGATTAGCATTGGTAATGAAATCAATAACAGAACCTATAATTCCTATGCGGTCTACAATAATGCCATTTGGTCGCTTGGGGAAATTGTTATGAGATTACCATACGAAGAATTCAAACCATATTTGAATAACTTGGTAAACTTATTAATACCAGTGTTAAACAGTAACGATGCTTTGCCTACGGTGGCAGAAAATGCAGCTATTTGTTTGGGAAGAATGGGAATTCAAGGAGGTGCTGAGATTCTTGCACCAAGATTGCCCGAGTTTATCTACCTGTGGTGCTCCCAAATATTGGGTTTGGTGGATAATAATGAGAAGGAAACAGCATTTTTAGGAATGCTTAATATAATACAAGCCAATCCTGATCAAGGATTCGGTGGTTTGTCCAATCAGCAGGGAAAGAAAAATTTGTCTCTCTTCATCATTTGTATTGGCTATTACGCAGCTCCAACTGATGAATTGATACAATTATTCTCCCAGGTGTTGTCTGGATACCAAAACATGTTGGGAAAAGATGTTTGGGAGGGTCAGGTGCTTTCACAAATCGACGGTGATACGAGACAAGCCCTTCACAATCAATATGGAATATAGATTTGTGGGAAGGATCATTACATGATTTATAGACTACGGTATTTGGATCATCTCGCATTAATTGTATAGTACAAAAAGTATATAGTTTATATAGAATAATATTATTTATTTCGTTTAGAATCATGCTTCGCCATATAACACTTCATTAACGAGACTAACTGGCAAGTCCCATACCCCACTAGGAGCTTTATCTATGTACTCGATGTTTTTTGCTACCACGGCATCCAAATCATCTTCTGTAGATCCCGGTAATCGTGAATGGTCGTCCACGAAATTCCGTATGTCATCTAGTGCTAGAGTTCTGGCTTCAGTGTTGTATAATGCCAATGCAATGTAAGTATAGAGCATGAGTATAAGAGAATAAGCAGGTATGGCATTTGACCAATACTTATCAGGATAGTATTCAATTCCCAAGTAGTTCTTAAGTATTCTATCAGGCACAAATATCCATGTAGACCAAGCAACTAAAACAAGGCCACTGATGACATAAATGAAAAAACCTTTGTACTCCACATACTTGCTGATATTTATGGCAGAGACAATGACATCAGATTCTCGAGCAAGCGTGTCCTCCTGTAGGTTATTGTTCTGCGAATCCGACCTTCCAAGTGAAGGAAACAAGTTGGACTGTAGAGATTGCATTGGAGATAAAGGTCTAGCTGTCAAACAGTGGAAAGCTGTCAAAATGAAAAAAAAAAAAGTTAGCAAACAACCCGTACACCCCTACCATTTACTGTAAGGTGTTAAGCCAAATGGTGCATTTGGGGTATCAAAATGTCAGTTGAAGAGATCATTCATTGATACGAATGTCCAATAGGTTTATTATTACATTTAAGCAACCTATTTAACCAGGATCACGTTTTTAGGTTTTGCAGAGTACTTTTCACAGAATATTGCAAAATTTGACTCAAATCTCCCACAAAGTGCACCAGTTGAAAATTTTCATTACAAGGTCCCATCCAAATTCAAATCTAGATCAGTACCGTCGTAGTTAAACCGATGACTTTGATTTGCTCAGCTCTACCATTTACCTACAAATGGGCTCTGTTTGTTATACCAGATCTCTGTAACCTCTTAAACCATATTTTACTACCTGGTGGCCACACTTTTTTTTGGAAAATTCTATAATTGGCCGAATGATCCACTTGTCAACTCTTACACGCTTTCATTCTTTCCACATGGTTTACAATAAACTGTGGAATAATAGTGTTTTTTTGCACTATCTGTAAAATATTGACGTCAAGATCCGGGTAACTGGTGAAAAAAAAAGTTTATAGATTCGACAAGGCGGTTACGCTGAGTCATTTCCTTTTCGGGATACTGTATATATTGGATGAAAAAAAAAATTTCAGCTATATAAGTTTTTTTTTTTCCCTTCCTTTCTATACTCTATAGATATTTGGTCTTTACAATTGGGTGAAAATGAAGACCTTAACTGCTGTTTTATCCAGGGGGGTCAAAGCTAGTTATCAAACTAGCTTCCCTTACAATAAATGCTCATTATTGAGTATGAACAAGAAGTTCTCCAGTTATACCCCATTGAAACAAGAACCAGTTTATGCTGGTGCTAACTTGTTGAAAAACTTCACCGATGAAAACGCCCAAAAGTTGGTGGACGTCTCTAAGGTCCTTGTGATTGGTTCTGGAGGGTTATCTATTGGTCAAGCCGGGGAATTCGATTACTCTGGATCTCAAGCTATTAAAGCTTTGAAAGAAGCCAATAAGAAGTCGATTTTGATCAACCCTAATATTGCTACCAATCAAACCTCCCATGCTTTGGCTGATGAAATCTACTACTTACCGGTTACTGCTGAATACATCACTTATATAATAGAAAGAGAACAACCTGATGGTATATTGTTAACCTTCGGTGGTCAAACTGGTTTAAATGTTGGGGTTAAATTGGAAAAGATGGGTGTCTTTGAAAGATACGGTGTTAAGGTGTTAGGTACTCCAATTAAAACTTTGGAAACTTCTGAAGATCGTGATTTGTTTGCTCAAGCCTTGAAAGAAATCGACATTCCAATTGCTGAATCCATTGCTGTGGATAACGTTGATGATGCTTTAGCTGCTGCTGAAAACGTGGGTTACCCAATTATTGTCAGATCTGCCTACTCCTTGGGTGGTTTAGGTTCTGGATTTGCTGCCAATGAACAAGAATTGAAAAACTTAGCCTCTCAATCATTGTCATTGGCCCCACAAATTTTGGTTGAAAAATCTTTGAAAGGTTGGAAAGAAGTCGAATATGAAGTCGTCCGTGATCGTGTTGGTAACTGTATCACTGTTTGTAATATGGAAAACTTTGATCCATTGGGTATCCACACTGGTGACTCCATCGTCGTTGCTCCATCTCAAACTTTATCTGATGAAGAATACCACATGTTGAGAAGTGCTGCTATCAAGATCATTAGACACTTGGGTGTCGTTGGTGAATGTAATGTTCAATACGCTTTGCAACCAGATGGCTTGGATTACAGAGTCATCGAAGTTAATGCCCGTTTATCCCGTTCTTCTGCTTTGGCTTCTAAAGCTACTGGTTACCCATTAGCTTACACTGCTGCCAAAATCGCTTTGGGACACACTTTACCAGAATTACCAAACCCTGTCACCAAGACTACCTCTGCTAACTTCGAACCTTCTTTGGATTACATGGTTACCAAAATTCCAAGATGGGATTTGGCCAAGTTCCAACACGTCAAGAGAGACATTGGTTCTGCTATGAAATCCGTTGGTGAAGTTATGGCTATCGGTCGTAACTTTGAAGAATCTTTCCAAAAGGCTATCAGACAAGTTGATCCTTCTTACATTGGATTTCAAGGTGACCACTTTGAAGATTTGGATGATGTTTTAGCTAACCCTACCGACAGAAGATGGTTGGCTGTTGGACAAGCTTTACTTCACGAAAACTACTCAGTTGATAAGGTACATGACTTGACTAAGATTGATAAATGGTTTTTATACAAATTGATGAATATCGTTAACATGTACAGAGAATTGGAAAGCGTCGGACAATTATCTAAGATTCACTCTGACTTGATGTCTCGTGCTAAGAAATTAGGTTTCTCAGATAAACAAATTGCTCTCAGCGTTGGTTCTACCGAATTAGAAGTCAGAGCTGTCAGAAAAGGTTTCGGTATTATTCCATTCGTCAAGAAGATTGATACCTTAGCTGCTGAATTCCCTGCTAATACCAACTACTTGTACACCACTTACAATGCTACCAGCTCTGATATTGACTTCAACGAACATGGTACTTTAGTCTTAGGATCTGGTGTCTACCGTATTGGTTCCTCTGTTGAATTCGATTGGTGTGGTGTTTCTGCTGCTCGTGCTTTACGTAATTCTGGCCATAAGACCATCATGATCAACTATAACCCAGAAACCGTTTCTACTGATTTCGATGAAGTTGATAGATTATACTTTGAAGAATTATCCTTGGAAAGAGTTCTTGATATCTACGAATTGGAAACCGCCCAAGGGGTTGTTGTCAGTGTTGGTGGTCAATTACCTCAAAACATCGCTTTAGCATTACAAAACAACGGTTGTAACGTTTTAGGTACTGATCCAGAAGATATTGACAAGGCTGAAGATCGTCATAAATTCTCTCAAATCTTGGATTCTATTGAGGTTGATCAACCTGAATGGAAAGAATTGACTTCTGTTGCTGAAGCTGAAGTTTTTGCTGATGAAGTTGGCTACCCAGTTTTAGTTCGTCCATCTTACGTTTTGAGTGGTGCTGCTATGTCTGTTATCAACAGTAAATCTGAATTAGATGCCAAATTATCTAATGCCTCTAAAGTTTCCCAAGACCACCCTGTTGTTATCTCCAAATTCATCCAAGGTGCTCAAGAAATTGATATTGATGGTGTTGCTAACGACGGTCAAGTTTTGGTTCACGCTGTTTCTGAACACGTTGAAAACGCTGGGGTTCACTCTGGTGATGCTACTTTGATCTTACCTCCTCAAAACTTGTCTCCTGTTATCATGAACAGATTGAAGGTTATTGCTGACAAGGTTGCTGAAGCTTGGAAGATTACTGGTCCTTTCAACATGCAAATCATCAAGAATGACCAAAACGGTACTTTAAGTGATGAAGATTGTCAGTTGAAGGTTATTGAATGTAACATTCGTGCTTCTCGTTCTTTCCCATTCGTGTCCAAGGTTTTAGGTATTAACTTCATTGATGTTGCTGTTAAGGCATTGATCAAAGAAAATGTTCCTGCTCCAGTTAACTTAATGGATGTCAAATACGATCACGTTGCTACTAAAGTTCCACAATTCTCTTTCACCAGATTAGCTGGTGCTGATCCATTCTTAGGTGTTGAAATGTCTTCTACCGGGGAAATTGCATGTTTCGGTAAAGACTTAATTGAAGCTTACTGGACTTCTATTCAAAGTACCATGAACTTCCACGTTCCTCACCCAGGTAAGGGATTATTATTTGGAGGTGATTTAACTAATGACAAGTTAGGAAATGTTGCTGCCACTATTTCCGGATTAGGCTACAAATTTTACACTGCTTCTGAACCAGTTGCTGAATACTTGGCTAAGTACATCAGTGAAAAGCCAGAAGTGATTGAATTCCCAAAGACCGATAAGAGAGCCTTGAGAGAAATCTTCCAAGACAAGGAAATTGGAGGGGTTTTCAACTTGGCCAAAGCCAGAGCCGAAGACTTGTTGGATGAAGACTACGTGATGAGAAGAAATGCTATTGATTTCGCCATTCCATTGTTCAACGAACCAAACACCTCATTGTTATTTGCACAATGTTTGAAAGAAAAGGTTGCAAACAAGCCAACTTTTGACGTTTTACCAGCCGGAGAAATCACTGTGCCGGCCGAAGTTAAGAGATGGAGTGAATTCATTGGCGGAAAGCCCGTGTAATTGTAACGAACCAAAAGATTACACCTAATGACGTGTTTATAGTAACAAGTATAAGATAAAATACAGTTTCATTTAGTATATCAGTTGTAGCAAAGGAGAATTTGTTTCAAAAAGAGAAATAGTGCAGGAACTTAGTGAGGATTAGCAGCGAAGAGAACTGCGTTTAGGGAGTGTAATGATAAAGGAATAGCTGTTCAACTCAGTAACAAGTAGGACAATGTACAGGTCGTAATCAACAAAGAGATCAGATTACTTGCAAAGAGAACAATAGTTAGTAACGGGCACAGAGAAAAAAATCAGCTAATTAGTAATAAGGCACTACTTACTAGGGAAACCAGCAGAATAGTTGTCTATTGACTAGATTAGTACAGTTGCTAAGGCTTGACTATCCAGTAGCACATATAGGGGGGAAGAACAGAATCCTCTGTTACAGTGTAGAAGAAGAGAGATTCTTAGTTACAGTGTAGAAGAACTGTTACGTGGAAAAAGAGCAGCAGCTTAGTAACCAAGACAACAACTACTTAGTAGCAAGACCCACCGCAAGACCTATACCTAGTAAAGAACCAACGGGCACCTCACCACAACAGACTGTCACCTTGTCGTAAAGAGAGTTTTAGCACCTTTTGCAGTTATCGGTGTTCGTGCGAGAACACCATTTTTGCAGCACGGAAAATACGATGTTTAGGCATAAAGTCCTATTCTCCTTACGCTGTCGGCCTCTAGCGGAGAGTTAAACCCCGAGGTTATGGGTGATGGGAGATGACGTAACTTTGGAGTAGCTATGTCGACAGGGACCCCAAGCTACTTCCGCCCCCGCTGTAGCCCCGTTCCAGACCATAACTTGTGAAACATCAATAATACCGAAATATGCTTCGGAATTAAGGGTCGTGTGGTGGCGGCGGATTTAGTCTGGGTTGTACGGGTGGGCGTGTGAACACCTTTTGTCAGAATGCGGCGGTAGGCCCCGGAGAAGAATTAGTTCCGAGTTCCGATGGGGTTCGGTCGAACCACCAGATAACCAAACAGAGGAGAGTGTTCAAGACAATGCCGCAACTCCACAGCGGGAAAAGTGGAGTTTTGTCATGGCAGCAAGGAGGGGGGTGGCAGACTAACGGCCGTTTACTATGGCCATCTCACCCGAAGAAGGAGCAAACCCCGTGGTCCAGGCCCAGAGCCCGATTAGGTCAGCTGGAGGCCCACCAGATGGCCCCGGCGTTAGCAGGAGATAACCTCAAAACCAGGCCATTTGCAACAATTTTGGGAACGGAGGCTCGACACGGCGCCGAGAAATGCGCGGTGCCAGCACGACCGCCTTCGGAGATAACCCGAAATGGCACACCCAATTCTCGTCTAAGACGTCATTTTCGGAGATGGTACTATCTGGAACAATTCCGGTGCGATCAGGGCCACACCCCCGTCCCATCAGTGACATCGTTCTTGCGGGCTCTGCTTCCAGTGGCGACTTGCGAGGGCGACCAGAAGGTGACCAGGAGGTCATTACGGGGCCAAAACTGACCCTGGCCGCAGACCCGCCACTGGGTGACCGTTTTCTTCTGTTTTTCGCCATCTGCCTGGCACCATTTTGCTCGGCTGCTCGTCGGGCTAAGTTCCCGACTTGGAACCCGGTCGAGGTTTTTCCTGTGAGGTTCGGTCCTGACAAATCAACCAAACATCTTATATATGTAAGATTTCGGTCCTTCATCTGATTGCAAATCAGATTTCATTTTCCTTCACTCCTTTGCTTTATTTGTACATAACCCCCCCTTACTTTTTCTTCACGGTTGCTTTATTACCTCCCTCTAAGTTTCCACGATCCTATGACCAGTCCTGCCGAGAAAGCCCCTCGGAAACGACAACGGTTAACGTTGGTTTGCGATAACTGCAAACGAAGAAAAATCAAATGTGACAAGGGTAACCCCTGTAACTCCTGTGTCAAGTCCAACCTCCGGGACTCCTGTTCCTACTCCGCCAACTGGCTGACCAGTCCCAGCCAAAACGGCACCTACAGTAGCTTCGTCCGGAGCGAAGAGCTCGGTCCACCTGCCGACATCAACGTCGACGGAAATAACGTTGATTATGCCAAAATGGAGATTGAAATATTGAAACAAAAGATCCAACGGCTTGAGAGCCTCAAACTAAAGTCCCTGGCCTCGTCGGGGCTCCTTCCAGAGTCGTCCGGAACCCCTTCATTTGATTTCAAGCTGTCTGAATCTTTACTTCCTCCGCCAGCTCCGCCGTCGATAACCGTCAACTCTGAAGGGTCTACGGTGTATAATACCTCATCTCCGTTCTCCAACACAAGACTTCCGCCCATCAACTGGAAGCCCAAAAGCAGGGAAATCACCCCCAATGATACTGACGAAGACCATTCCTCCTCCACCTCCGACACCGACTTATCCAATGAACCGAGCGAATCCATGAAACCAGACTCCTTCAGCGAGCCCACGAAACAACTCCCCAAGTTGCCCACTAAAGAAGCAAACAATTTCATCCTCTCTCCCTTCGAAATCATCACCACCTCCAACTACTCCCCCAATTTCCTCGTGGGGATCAACCCTGTAGCCAACACCACCGAAACCATCGACTTTTACGAGCACTGTTCCATCATTGGAAACAAAGACCCCAGAAAAACCGTTAACTACGGACCCTTTTCGTGGTCTTCTCTCATGAAATGTGACGGTGGCCTCAATCTTCTCTGGGAATACCTGCTTGAAATGGAAGCCTCCAAGCAGCTCCAAGTCTTTGGCGAACTCTCTCCCAATAAGGAAATTGCAGGCGTAATTGAAGAACCAAACAACGAGAAAAGCAGCACTACTACTGCTACCGAATCGAAGTACAACAAAATGTTGAAACAGTGGATCAAAAAGTCCAATAACTCTGCCATCGATAAATACCAACTAAAGAACCAAATACTAGCTGTGCTCCCACCCAAAAGAATCATCTGGACCATGGTGGAACGGTTCTTCATCTTCTTATACCCATCATTACCATTCCTAGATCAAGAGATCTTCGAATACCAAATCACCAAGATTATTGGTTCCAAACCTCCGGTTGGATTCCCTCTACAAACCAGCATCATGGAGCTCAACATTACTGCAAAAAATGATTTCGCAGTATTGGGAATACTTCTCACAGTAATGAGGTTATCATTCTTATCCATGTTGAATAATAATGAAGATAAGAATAGAAGTTTATGCGAGTTGCCTCTAGACTCTTCTAATGAAATCAAAAGAGAGTGCTTGGAAAACGTTAATTACTTAATGGAAAACCCAATAGGCTCTCAATCCATTCAACTTGCCAATGACTGCTTACATTTATTCCCCAGTCATAATACCGACAGCTTACTTGTGCTACAATTGGCATTCTTCATTCGGTTGTGCAACCGATTTGCTCCAGAAGACGGCGATGGAGCAGATGGAAGTGATGCTCAAATTGCAAATGCTATCTTGATTCAAATGAGTTATTCTCTTGGTTTGAATCGTGAACCTAGTAAGTTCGAATCCAAAAATCCTAAGATTGAAAATTTGATGAGAAAAATATGGCATTTCAACATCTTTGCTGATGCCTATCAATCCTATACTTTCGGTAACCCGCTGACCGTCAACCAAATCTACTACGACACAAAGCTCCCCTTTAGTACCGATGACAACTCTAACATAAAGAACAAGAATTTGGATAAGGAAATCAACAAGAATATCCGTAAAAATTTTGACTTTCTTGAGGATATACGTAAGGTATTGAAATTGCTGTTAAATGTCGAGGCCCATCCAAAAATGGTCGAAGTCAGTGAAGTTTTAAGTAATTTTGAAACGTCATTCTTTAATAGATTGTTAACCTTCGAACATTGTTTGGGTCTTGATGAGGAATATGAAAAGGAAAACCAAAGGATAAAGTCCGAGAATGTTAACCAAGAAGATATGACAGATCTTAAACTTTTAAGCCTAACAGGAGTAAGCGACTACCAAGCTTTCTTGGAGGCTAACAAATTGCATAACATAAAGTCATATATATCAGTCAGTTCGTTCTTGGTTTCCATTTATTTCCATTTATACTTACACTACAGCAGCAAGAATCATAACTTATCCTTTTTCTATTTGAAAAAGACTTTCCTGTTCATTCTCGAAGTGGTACCATACTATCATAAACTACTCAAAATGTCCACCATGACCTGTGATTTCATTTTAAATCCAACCTTATTAACCTCAATTCATAAGTCCAACCAAATTTTCCTCTCCTTTATCACCAAGCTTAATTTTGTCATTTATGAAATGAAGAAAATCTGCCGAGAACAACGGGATACCGATAGAACGGTGAGGAACCCAAATTTCTACCAGTATCTTAACCGGTTGGAAAACTTTAAGGACTCGCTTGTCAAGCTTTCCAGATATTTGATAGCGTCGGTATCGTCGCTCAGCAATAGATATTTCTATGCATGGAAGATTGCCAAAGCCCACTCGATTATTTTGGAATCGGTGGTGTTATCTGACGAGTTCTACGAGAAAACCTACGGTAACCCCAAACTGTTTGATCTCAAGACTCCACGTTACTCGTCTGAGCAAGTGAAGGAGTTGCAGAGAATTGTGAACGATGCCATTGTCAAGACAATCAATTATACCAACAACGAGTACCGGCAGCCGTACAAGGGTTGTAAGGAGGTTGATGAGAAGTGGTATAATTATGCCAGCGACAATGGGAAGAAGCGTATTTGCTTATTTGATATATTCAATGACGACAACTGAATTAAGGTACGAGATCAAAATACCAGGGACGCTGCTGATCCATGAACCTTAATTCCACGACTATTTATTCTAATACACCTAGACGAACCCCCCAGCAATTACTGTAGAATATAAATAAGCTTTTGACAAACGTAATATTTGTAATTGGGGTGAGCCGGATAGTTGGCAGAGCGCATTCAACGAGGGACCGACTGCAAATTCTCCTGCCCTACCATGGCTGCACGAAGTGTTTTTTGATAACGAGATTGTATTTGAGAAGGATCGTATTTTACTGCAAGTGAGACCGGCGTTGCTAATTCCAGGCGTTATTATCTACGTACCACTATGTGCACCCCCGATTTTTCCACTTTCCCACCCCGTCTACCACATCATGCAGTGCGCGAGGGAGAATCTATTTTTGGTTTGGCACCACGTTGGCCCAACAGTCGTACCTCCCAAACTAAACCTGCGCTGTCCTAGCTCCACCTACATGTTCACAGGACGTGGGAGGGAGAAATGGAGGGAGGTATGGATGGTGGGACTAGGCCGGGTGGTGGCACACGATCCAGACCAGTTCACCTCTAATTGTTATCTCTGGCGTCTCCTGTATTTATCTATACCACACACGCACCATGCAGTCGCATCAATTAAAAAAAATAAAACTGGACTTGCAGCGTAAGGTGGGAGAGTGCCTAAGATCAAAACTATAGTGAGACAAGCGATAAGAGCCAGAGGTGGCAAGTAGAAGTACGAGATTAGGCAGAAAGTACTACCGTAGGCAGAAGTTCCACCACCCGTACCCTCGGGCACAGCCACTGGCCTGTCCCTGGCCATCCCCTGGCCATCCCCTGGCAGGCCTGAAGGGCCACCTAACCACATACTTCGCCCGCAGCAACACCTTACCAGAAGTAGGCAATTATTTTGGGAGTTGATTGCGCATGCCGATTGGTACAGCATCAGCTGCAGACAGTGCTCACCATTTTCTCTGGCCCAAGCTCTCTGGAGTCACAATACCTCTATGCCAATGATCGAACGCAAAGTAACTGGTTCCAGCCATGTGGGACTCCAACACCCACATGGTCCCTATTTTGGCGCCAATCTTCACCCTCGACGATAGTCCCGGCTCCTGGAGCGCCATTTCGGCGCCTAATCTTATAGGCTACCCCTGAACCGTTGTTGTGGGTCGGGGCAGCACCAGAATTTTAACGGTACGTACAGGTCCAAAACCTAATTTTTTCTGTCTGGTTTTGCTGATTTCAGAACCTGTTTTTATCTCAACTTGTTTTGCTTTTCTTTTTCTTATATTTTATTTTATTTTTTTTTTCCAGATATAACCTTCTGTTCTCTTTTTCGCTTTCACAGATTACATACACTTTTTCTTCTTCACATTCGACATTACGTTCGTTACCGTGTTTTATGTTTGACCAGTATAAAGTCCCGTCAATCGCGGCTGTATCCCAATTTTCCTCGTCGTTTGTTGCGGTCATGTTCAAACACACGAAGAAATTGGTGCTAGCATGTGTGCTCATTACCATCCTTAACCTCATCTACTCAGTGTCCAACAACTATCCCGTTGACCTTCAGGCCATTGCCGGCAAGCACGTGTTTAACAGCATCAAAGGGTCGACGGTGGGTAAACAGACTCCTAAGATGTCCAGAATAGGGTACCACCACGACCTCCAAAACTCGTTCATGGTGATTCAGGAACAACCTGATTACAACCAGGAATTCACCGACGACGTGACTAATCAGTTCTGGCAATTCTCACAATCAGAAGCTGCTGTTAAGGACAACTTCGATATCTTTGTTATCAACGGTTACGATTATGAATACGATACCATCAGTCTCGATCCCTACGATAAACACACCAACCTCACGTCGGTGGAACTTGCGGAATACGAGGTGGCATTTCTGGAAAACTTCATTACCTTTTTCACCAAGCTCTTGGAGGTGATTGAAGAGAGTAAGCCCAAGATCGCAGGTATCAATGATGATGACCACTACTACGAAAGTAAGCAGAACAACGACTACCAGAATCGTGAGGGCCGTATCCCCATTTACGGAGGCCATCTCCGGGAAAACTACCTTGAAGAACCCATTCGTAACAAGCAAATGCTCAGCAACTTCCTTCGGTTATCGAGAGAAGAAGTCGAAGCGTTGAGTGGAAGCCACAACTACTTCATGGAGCATATGCCGCGTGAATTCCCAAAAGACCTTCTCAAGTACGGCCAGTACAGTCAGTTCATGAAGGGAGACGGGATCGTTTACTTAGGAGGGGGCAAGTACAACCAGTTGGTGCTTCTTTCCATCAAAACCTTGAGATCCAACGGGTCAAAACTCCCTGTGGAAGTGATTATTCCCAAGAGAGGCGATTTTGACATTGACTTGTGCTTGAAAATTCTCCCTAAGTTGAACGGAAAGTGTAAGATCATGTCCGACTACTTGCCAAAGAGTTTTATTGACGAAGTTAAGGGTTATCAGTATAAAAATGTGGCCTTATTGATTAGTTCATTTGCTCGTATCTTGTACTTGGATGCCGATAACTTGCCAATTAAAAACCCAGACGTTTTCTTCACCAATAAGCCATTTACTAACAAACATCTTGTTTTATGGCCCGATTTATGGAGAAGATCCACCAGTCCCAGCTACTACGACATTGCTAGCATTGATATTGACTTGAATAGCAAGGTCCGTAACAGTTACTTCCACAACGACAGAAGAGGTAAAGGAACCAACCCCAAGACCTTCTCCATGCACGATTGTAAGGGTACCATTCCCGAAGCCTCCAGTGAAACAGGTCAGCTTTTAATCGATAAGAATATCCATTTTAGAACGTTGATTCTTTCCATGTACTATAACTACTTTGGCCCTAATTATTACTACCCATTATTCAGTCAAGGTGCAGCTGGAGAAGGTGATAAAGAAACGTTCATTGCCGCAGCCCATAAGCTTAAACTTCCTTACTACCAGGTCAAGGAATTCAACCGTGAGTTTGGCCCTATGAACCGTAGAACCAATAGACACGAGTTATTTGGTATGGGACAATACGATCCAATCGTGGATTACATTCAGTCTAATGAAGATGAAACCATGGTTCCGGAACTGCACGAACATCCAGACAAAGAGGTGCAAAAGGTGCAACCCGTAGGAGAAATAACTGAAATGGTTGAAATCAACGTTCCGGATCGTAGAGATGACGACGAAACCGAAGAAGAAGAATTACCTTTCGGACGTCTGGACCTCACCAAGGATCAAATTGAAAAGGAACGGGCCAGATTAAAGTACTACAATGATGCCAAACCAATTTACGCCAATAATGATGCTGATAATCTGCACAACAACTACGATTACCATCTTTTCAAATACCTGAACTTGTTCTTCCTCCATGCCAACTGGCCCAAGTTCTACATTCACGAAATGTTCATTGGTAATTCGTTTGGAAGAGGCCCTAAGGACGGTAAGCAGAGAAGAAGATTGTACAACAAAGATCTTATCCGTGAGTTGAATGGGTACGATTTCGAGCTCCATGTCATGCACAACGTGAAATGGTGTTTCTGCGACTTGGCTCATTTCAACTTAAAGGCTGTTCCGGAAACTAACTCGGAAGACAGACGGAAGATTTGTAAAGAGATCGATGAACAAATCGACTTCTTGACCAACGACCCTAGTGCCAAAAACCAAGACCCACGTGCTAGTTAGTCCTCTCGTCACTTACATGGTCCCAGAAAGACCCTTTTACTAGCTTTCAATCATCTGGAAATGATTGGTCCCTGGTCTGTTTTATAGAATAACATTTTCAATACATACCGAAACCCCAGTAAAATTATATTTTGCAACTTATGTGGTGTACGGGTGTGTTCGCGCCCGCACCAGAAAAACAAACTTTTGTAACTCGACAAATTTCCACGATCCAAAAACCTCCTTCTTCTTCCTTCTGTTGTTGCTTCCATTTCGTTACATTATTGCCAGTATATCGACTCAATTGCATCACCATGTCGCTGGAGGATAAATTTGACGCTGCCCTTGACCTCTTAAGACGGTTGGATCCGAAGTATGTCAGTAAAAACTTGAACAATATCTGTACATTGATACAAAATGATAGTGGAGACGCTGCCGAAAAGGACGAAATCACCCAGGACTTGTTATCATCAGTTGATGCTCCTTTGAAGGTTTCCAAGTGTCAGCAATCGGGTAAAGACTACTTGTGTTGCGACTACAACAGAGACGGAGACTCTTATCGTTCTCCATGGTCAAACAAATACTATCCGGCTCCTATGGCAGACGATAATGATCCTCCACCATATCCTTCTAATACCTTAAGACAATTAGAAGTGAAAGCCAACGAGAGTTTTGATATTTACCGTGACTTATACTACGATGGTGCTGGTGCATCGTCAGTTTACTTGTGGGACACCGAAGACGTTGAAGATTTAAGTGCTGGATTCGCTGGTGTAGTGTTGTTTAAGAAAGAAACTGAAGACGGATCCGGAAAGTGGGACTCGATCCATGTATTTGAAGTAGAACCTCAAGGACTGACATCTGCTGTGTATAAAATCACTTCCTCCGTCATTCTTGACTTGCAAAACGAAAAATCCTCGTCATTATCATTGTCTGGGACTTTAACCAGACAACTTGAATCCGTGAGTAGTTTGTCCTTAGAAGGAGGACTTAACTTGGAAACTGCTCATTTGATAAACATTGGTACTTTGGTAGAAAAGGCCGAATCCAACGTGAGAAACTTGTTGCAAGAAGTGTACTTTGACAAGCTCAAGAACGTGATGTTGAGAGACTTGAGATCAGTAGGGGATCTTGGAACGGAAAAGTTGGATAAAGACAAACAATCAGAGCTTATCAAGGGCTTGCAGGGATTATAGACTCTACTAACTATCAAAGAACTATATAATGTCTCTATCTACAATACATGTTCATAACGTACAGACAAACAGACTCTCTTCTATTTATATGGTCATCAGCTGCATAATGAAAGACACCTGGAAATACGTCTTTTAACACTGTTCACGTAACCTACACTAACGTATCTCGTAATATGTTCATTAATGTATAAATATATCGAAAATCTAATCACTGAGTTATCTATAATTCCTAACCTCATCGTTAGTCGTTCTTCGTCAGTTCCTTTCTTCGTATCAGAGAGTACATGGTCAAATCGATATCTTCTTCAGCCTCCTGTTCCACACTTTCACGAGAATTAACCACCTTCAATGTATTATCTTGTGAATCTTCAACACTGATAGTAGACCCATTTTCCAAGTTGTATATTGGTTCCTTGAACTTACGTTTCTCTTCCGCCTCTTCTCCTAGTGAGGATAACATATTGGACTTCACGTCGTTCACGAAGGACCATATTGATGAGCTTACGGACTGCAACATGTCGTCCTGGTTCTTTGTTCGGTATGCAGATTCTGAGTGAGGAAAGAAATGGTCTAAATCAATTTTGGAATTAGACTCTCTCGATTTGAGAGGTGAAGGAGCAGAAGAACTGGAACTAGATATGGAATCTTCAGAGTGTCTTGCTCGAGAAGTGCTGCCTAGTGATAGTTTCCTGGCGTGATACTGCCTAGTATTATCATTTCGGTTCTTTTGGCTGGTGTTAGCAGTGGAACTAGCGGTGGAATCAGGAAGTAGAGACTTTTCAAATTCGTTTTGAAGCATGGTATCAAACTGTTGGATCATGTTTAGTGGTTTGGATAAGTTGGACCACAACGCCGACAGCCTCTTATCGTTCTTAGGAGAAGTTACGGCCTCAGTGGTGCTGATTTGAGGTACATTGTGCGAGGAGGACGAAAGAGTTCTTCTACGGGCCCCGATTCGGGTGCTGGCAATGGCTTCTTCACGAGGGTTAGAAGTAGGTTTGGCAGATGAACCCTGGCTGAGTTCCTTGTACAATGATTTCTGGATAACTTCCCGGAGTTTATGGAGGTCTTTCTCTGTGTTGTTGAGCTTCTGGGTGAGGGTGTTGATGCCATCTTTGATTTCCACTACGCTCATCTCTTTTAGGGCCAACAATCGTAACTGGTCGTCGATATTTAGGGTCAAGAGATGGTCCATGGGAGGTAATGGGACGTCAAATTTTAGATCCTCCGGGCCCGAGGGAGAGCCTGGAACTGAGGTTTCAGTTACCTGAGGCAAACTCGACTTCTTGGGGGCCGGAGAGCTGGCTACGGAGAGGGGTGATACCGCAAGGTTGAGGTTAATACCTCTATTACGGGTAGAGTTGGAGCGGGACACCAGTTTCTTGGAAGAGGAGGTGGAGGAGGGGTGTTTGGTGGGGGAGGGGGTTGCTATGTCGGAGACTAGCCGTGGTGATGAGGGTCTAGTCATGGTTATTTAGTAATTGGGAGTGATTCGTTATGTGAAGGTCTTCTATCTGGAATTGTCTGATCTTGTATTTGGAACTGTCTAATCTGTATTGGAATTGGATTTATCTATTTGTACCTGAGCTATGTGAGTGGTTTGGCCTATCTAAAGCTTCCTGGATGATTAATGGAGTAATAAGAGTTTACTTGTGTCTGGTCTGATCATTCAGTGTATAGTTGAGTATATCGAGTGATTAATTGATCTATTTGGAAGTAATGGGTATCAATTATGAACACTCTTCTATTCCCATCACCACTTGTATTCTTCCACTGTTCACTAATGTATCTTCTATTCTGCTACTCTCTTCAGTCAACAATCGTTCTCTGTAAACAATTGATCTCTGGAAACAATTGATCTCTATCTCAATTGTCTCTATCAGCTTTCTCTATCCGATTAACCTCTATATTAGCTTCTTCTCTATTCACTCAATTCCTCTGCTTGTACTCTATCAACACTCTTCTATAAGTTGTATCTCGCTTTCGTGTTGTCTTGTTCTCAGTGCGCTCGTGATCACTTCGCTCTCACTATTTCTCAATCTCGTGATTGATCCTTATCGCTTTCTCAAGGAATAACCACAACAACAAGTTAAAGTTTAGTCCGAGGGTTCGCGTTGTCCCATCTGATTTTTTCTCATTATCTCCACATTGTACATATTTGTTCCTGTCATAATTATATATATTTTATACCCTCCCTTTTCTTTGTTTTTACTCCGGTTTTCACTTCTTTTATTCGGTTTTTTTTTTTTTGGTGTCCTTTTAGATCTTCATTTCCGTCATAAACCACTACGTTCATGGATCCCTCAGTGTTGAAATGGGCCAAATGGGTCGTCCTTCTCCTTCTCGCCAGGGTCCCCAAACCGATTGCTTGGTCCAGTGCCCTTTCCCTTAATCCCTTGATCAGAAAACTCCTTACCAGAGCCTACGATAAGGCCTATAGTCGTTTCAAGAACCCATACGGCCAGGTTCTGGAAGCGGTGCAGCGTAGAATTGCAAAATTGTCCAATTTCATCACCAGTGCTATCCTATTATTTGCTACTGCTGATAACGTCAAAATCCCCAAAGATTATGTCCTGATCTACTTTTGGCTAGGCTACTATGGTGAACTTAACCCTCCTAGTGCGCTGAATATCTTGGTGTCACCCAATTTGTCGCCGTTCTTGAAGATTAGCCATTATCGCTCCGAAACCCTCTCGAGATTGTACGAGAACAAAGAGTATGTCATCTTCCCCGTAGTGTTTGCCCAGATCCTCTCCAACTACTTGACTCCCACGAAGTACAAGTTGAATCAACGTTACTTGTCCAGTTCCATCAAAAAATACCTCTTGAACCCCATCTGGATCAACTATTCTTTGGGCATCAATTCCCATTCTGTAAACTGGCTTGGCCTCTTCAAGAGCTACTTGGTCCATAATGCGTACCTCTGGGCATTTTTTGCTGCTACCAACTTCAAATCCCGCTTCCTTGATGCGTACTACGAGATTAAACACGGCTTGAACAGCAATGAAGAGTCTATCTGGGGTTTGACAAAGAACTACTTGGCCTATGTGTTCCATAGAGGTAATGCCATGGTCAACTTTCTTTATTTCCCCAACTTGCTCTCCATCTTCTTGATTTCGTTGACATCTCCGTTGTTCTCGTACCTTAAAATGAGTCCTAAGAACAGTATTCTCAACAAAACCTATGTTTCTCACTTGAAGTTTTTCTTCAAGTCCTATATCAAAGCCATTGGTGTTACTGCCGGGTTCATTACCATGTACGCCAATTCAATGGACCTCATTCCTGATTTTGGATACGTGAAAAACCC
This sequence comes from Isabelozyma gotoi, assembly GCA_003708205.2. Classification (NCBI taxonomy): domain Eukaryota; kingdom Fungi; phylum Ascomycota; class Pichiomycetes; order Serinales; family Metschnikowiaceae; genus Isabelozyma; species Isabelozyma gotoi. Next base: position 376,330 of record PPNP02000008.1, on the reverse strand, counting down.
AATTGACTACGACGACTACAATAATTCCATCTACCTTCAATTATCCTCCAACAACAACATCCGTCGTATCTCCAAGACCTTCCTTGACGGTCTCAACTTGTATTTGTTCCGGTTGATACTCCTTTCCAAATGGAGAATCACCAAAGAAAACCATCCATGGTTCAAACTCTTGAAATTGGGCACCTGGAATAGAATTGAAGCTGTTGTAATGTGTTACGGACTCTGGAAAGTGATGAACTTGAACGATTTTGTCAAGAGAAACAAGTACAAGCTTTCGAGCCACGAAGAGTGTGAAAGATTAGAGAAGGAAACTCTTATAAAGATGGTGAACCGGATTATGTAGATATTTATTTATATACTAACTTTAACATAATATCCTAACTCTAAGCTTTGTAATTTGGAGGTTGCTACTTCATATCTCAACACTCCAGTGTTCTTAGCGTTCTTGGTATTCTTAGTGTTCTTAGGTTCTTAGTGTTCTTCAAAAGCAGTTGGCTGGCCATTTTGGACCTAATTTATCTACACCTCTTTGTCTTCACCCTTTCTTGACCATTCGTCTACATCTCCTACATCTTGTCTAACTAAACTTTTATTCTACTACTAGTAACCTCCAGCACCAGGAACATTTTCCTTTCCTTTCAACTTACTCAACAAACCCTTAAATCTGGTCTTATCTCTGGCATCATCGCCAGGAACATCACCAATTTCGGTCACCAATTCGTTGACTCGGTCCCACAAAGTTCCTCTCTTCAAGAAATCGTCTCTGTTACTCAAGAATTCCTCTTGTTCCTTCAATACTTCAGCTGAATGTTGTTCTCTCTTATTATTGTAATTGTCATAGAAATCATCAATTGTTTGTTGAGCTTTTTGAACGAGGTCTTCCTTCTTTTTCTTATTGACGTTTTCTCTTTCTTCAATTTCAAGATCACGGCGTTGTTTCCAATCTTTCAAGTGTTGTGATTCTCCTTTAAGAAGAGTCTCATTAGGGTTTCTGGCCGATTCAAATCCTTCAAATTCCTCTTCTTCGTCTTCTGGGGCCACTGGCTCGGGCACTTGGGGCTCGGTTTCACCAACTTCAGGGAATTGCTCTTTAAATTCGTTGATATCGTCGTCACTTTCTGCTAAAACGTCTTGATCTTGATCCGTCTTAAATTCATCTCCTACCAACTCTTTTTCTCTGGATAAAAAGTCGGAGCTGATGCCATCATCAGCAACTATTTCTTCATTGTCTAAAGCAGGATATTTATCGGACATGGTGGTTGAATTGATTGATGGAGGGGTTAAGGTGGAATCTTTGTTGAATCAGTCGAAAAAAGGGCGTGTTCAAACTTACAAAACCCTGGAGAGACAAATGTCGCACATCCGTGCCTTCCCTCCACCGCGCGACATGGTTGCTACTCCAATTTGCAACTAACGAAACTGCTGTTAAATAAATACTATACAAGTATGGAAGTGTCGATGGTATATACACGCACGGAGGCATCATTGCTTCCCACTGCCAAAAGGAGCTTGTTGTTCGATGCGACTTTGCTGAAACTGAGTTTGGCTACTCTCAACGAGGGGGTTATGTAGTTGTCAAATGTGTAAAGAGACTTTAGTTTGGCTTCTCCGTCAAAATCGACAGAAAGTATCTGAATTCCACCGCTTTCAAGTCCAACTGCTACTATGGCCCTATTTCCATTAAGCAAATGGGCCTGGTAGCTGGCAACAGACGTAATGGCATCAGTCAATTTAATGGAACTAGCCAATTCCACGACTTTGTCTTTAACTTCCCACAATTTCACCTGTTTGTCTCTAGAACCAGTGACAAAGTAGTTGTTTTGAACCCAGGAACAGTCCCAAATGATTCTCGTATGGGCTTTTTCTTTGATTTGCACCAACTCAAACTTACCTTCTTCCTCATTGGTGACCTTCCATAATACAAACGATCTGTCTCTCGACACCGAAAGCAAGTACTGGCCATCGGGAGAGAATTCCAAACTTGTGATCGTTAATGTGTGGCCAGGAAGAGTTTCTTCACATTGTTGCAAGTCCTTGCTGACATTGAACAATCTGATGACGGCATGCTTAGCAGAATTGGAACGACAAGCTGATGCAATGAGAGTTCCCGAAGGAGAAGTAGCACAGCAGGTGATCTCGTACCCATGACCATACAACTTTTCGATCTCAGGGAAAAGAGTATATCTTTGTAAATGGTCCTCAAGTGGAGGAATTTCCAAGGAGCCCAAAGTGTCTTCAGTTTCCTCGACTTCTTCCTCTTCTGGTTTATCGGCCTCTTCAGTATCATTACCTGCTTTATTAGATAATCCTAGCACTGGAAGGGATGCTGCTTCGGGAAGTCTTTCGTTGGCAGTATCGATGTCTATGTTAATATCACACAAGTTCTTCAACAACTTGTTAATCGAGTTGGTCATTTCAAACACTCTTAAAATCTTCTCGTCTCCCCCAGAAACATACTTGGTGGAAGTGATGTTGTCTATGCAAATCATGTCATATCCATGAATCTGAGGTCTGGCAAACTCGTGCCATGTACGATGCTGTCTGTTTCTTGCCCAAGGAGCGAATAGTCTTGCTGTTTGGTCTAATGAGGTAGCAGTGAAGTAATCACCACTTTTGGCCCAAACCAAGTCAGTAACCTCTTTAATAGGACCAGTTATTCCCAAAGTTGACTCGAAGGTCTTGGCCTCTTCGTCAATGCTGCGGTACACTCTGAAAGATCCAGTCTTACCGTTTGCAAGAATGTACTGGCTGCCACTGCTCTTATCGTAGAACCAAAGACATGACCAGAATCCTCCGGAAGAACCTGTAGCTGTTGATGCTCCTTTGATGGATAATTCTCCTAATCGGTTGACACAACACCAAATACCTGAATCTTCGTCCATTTCCCAAACCATTAATCCCGTGTCAGCACTGGAAGACAACAACTGAAGCTTCTTTTCTCCAATATCATTGGTGTATGAAGGGTGCCATTGAAGGCCAGTAATCCAATCGTCATGACCCATAATCAAAGCCTCGAAATTGAAGGCAGCTCTTCCACCTTTCAAGTCGAATTTGTACTGTTTGTTCGAAAGAAGAGTCAATTTCAGTTCATCTTCATCTGAGTCATCAATAGTATCATTCAATCGAAGTTTCCATAATCTGATATATCTGTCTTGACATCCACTAGCAAGAAGGTAGCTTTTATGTTTATCCAAAGTGACAAAACTTAAGCTCTTTATCCAGTCTTCATGTCCTGTCATCACGGCAGACTGCTCAAATCCACTGATCGCATTGTTCTCATACTGGAAAGCATATATCAAAAGTTGACTAGTAGTTCCTCCCACGGCCAAAATATGGTTTCCAGCATTATCTACGTCCTGAATGGCCAATGTCAAAGGATAATAGTTGAACTTCACTTTGAAGGAATGCAATTGCTTGAACTCTTGGGGGTCTTTGTCAAGTCCCCATAATGCAATGTATCCATCTGCAGATCCAGTAGCAAACATATAGTCACCAAAGACTGTCAAACAAGTAACGGAGTGGGTATGAAACTCGATCTTCTGGTGTAAATCGTACTTATTTGCACCCTTTTTCCACACACAGATAAGGCCATCTTCTGCAACTGAAACAAAGTAAGGGGTTCCTTGAATGAATTTCACTCCTATAACTTCCTTCGTGTGTTGTTTGAGGGTATCGTGTACTCCTTTATGGGAAGTAGAAAGGGGATTCCAGAGAGCAACGTTATTGGAAGCTCCAAACGCTACCTCACCATTTTCCTGGTTGTAATCGGCCACGTAAGCCTGCTTGTTCACTCCAACAAAGACAGCGTCCTGTTGGACGGCTTCACTCACTGACATAGCTGCTAGCAACAGTAATTACGGGGGTTTCGATAGTGAAGAGAAGAGCTCATCTTAAAAATTTGAAGTTGATGCAGGTTATATGAACTCCTATGAACTTCGCACCAAAAAATGTTACACCAATCTCAACTTTTCACTCTGTTTTCTAGTCACTGTTGTTTATCACTTATCTTAGTTTGTTTGTTGCTTGTTTACGTGCTTGCGGTACAATTGATTGCATCAGTCGCCAATTAGAAGACCAGCCACTCTGTCATGGTTTCAGCGTATGTTATTCTTAGGTTATCCCGTGTATCGATATACTAACAATTCTAGGGTCATTTTAGTTCAACGAACTACTCCAGAAACTATTTCTCAGCTTCATGACCAGATCTCTAACGAATTGCCTGCTTTCAAAGGCAAATGGAAGTTTACTTTCAAGATATTCAGAAACAATATCTACTCCATTCCTCCAGAATTAGTCCAAACTCATGAAAGTTCTCCAGATACAAAATACATGTACACTCTTACTCCTTCATATCTCAATGATTGCTGTGTGACACTAATTAATAAGACATCAGGAGGGATCTTCTGTAACCAAGTCCAAGAAGAAGGAGACTCGCTGGCGGAGTTTTCCATTTCCAACGATCATTTACACAAGGGAGTCACTACAGGATTGAATGACCCATTTGACGTTATGACCAACCAAAGATTGCAGAGTTTGTGGGTCCAAAGACAGGCCATAAAGGGAGATGGGGGTCAAATATACGAGCTTGAAAATGGTAATTTAATAATCCGTACGTCAAATGTGTTTTTGCATGGTCAATTCCGAGGCTTGTTGATCCAAATAGAGATAGACGAAAGTTGTGTAAACAAAAATGATTCCCTACTGGCCAATTTCCAGAAGGTTATCGATAAGTACAACATTCCCCCAGGAAATCTTTGCTGTGATGTTCTTGATGCTACTCGTTTGCAGAAATATGAAGATTTGGCATTGCAGTATTCTGAAATCCTCAACTTCTAGAACAGAGAATATAAAAAGGAGTTAGTGACATACAGAGGTAACATTAGAGAGACAGTGAAAGACAGAGTACAATCCATAGATGTCACTCCAATTGTAGTGTGTCGACATGAAGCATTTGGCTACAACCAGTATAATTATTATGACACTTTATCTTCGTACATAGCATCTAAAAGTTCAGTATAACAATATTCTATATATCTCGTAGAATATGGATTCAAATCGGATCCAGGTTGGGCCCAGTTTTTGCTGGACCCATTCGCCAGGATTTTCGCACCGCTGGGCCCAAAGAGTGGGCCCAATTCTCTGTCCGTTTTTCACTGGACCCATTCTCATCGCATCTGGTGCGACAATAATTTTTTTCAGCGATGAGATGAAGTTGCAGCTTTTCACTAGTTGATCACATCTACACTTCTAGAAACCACACCATGGCGAAGAAAAACCAAAAAAGAAAGGAGAAGACCACTCTGAAACAGCTCCAGCGTCGTAAGGAAGAAGAGCAGTTGGTGAAGCTTCAACAGCGTATCGATGAGTACGATGCTGCCAAAGATGAGAAGACCATGACGAAATTTGATGACTTACCCATCACTGAAGGTACTGCCAAAGGGCTCAAGGAAGCCAGTTTCGTGTCCATGACCGATATCCAGAAGAAGTCCATCCCCATTGCATTGAAAGGAGAAGATATTATGGCCACTGCCAAAACCGGATCCGGTAAAACTCTAGCATTTTTAATTCCCACCATTGAATCATTGATCCGTAACAAAATTACCGAATTCGATGGGCTTGCTGCCCTCATTATCTCGCCTACTAGAGAGTTAGCCATTCAAATCTTCGAAGTTTTGACCAAAATCGGTAAGTACAACACCTTCTCTGCTGGGTTGGTCACAGGAGGAAAGGACGTCAAGTATGAAAAGGAAAGAGTTTCTCGTATGAACATTTTGGTAGGTACTCCAGGGAGAATCTCGCAGCATTTAAATGAAACTGTAGGAATGGAAACATCGAATTTACAGCTCTTGGTCCTTGATGAAGCTGATAGATGTTTAGACATGGGATTCAAAAAGCAAATCGACAATATCATAGGTCATTTACCTCCAACCAGACAAACCCTCTTGTTTTCTGCTACCCAATCAGACAGTGTCAAAGATCTTGCCAGATTATCTCTCACGAACCCCAGAAAAATCGGGGTTTCTACTGACGAAGAAATCTCTGCTACTCCGGAGTCATTGGAACAGTACTATATCAAAATCCCCTTGGACGAGAAGCTTGATGTGTTATGGTCATTTATCAAATCTCATTTGAAGAGCAAAATTCTTGTATTCTTCTCTTCCCTGAGACAAGTTCAATTCACTTACGAAACATTCAGAACTTTACAACCCGGTATATCATTGTTAAAACTTTACGGTCGTCATAAGCAGACTTCCAGAATGGAAACCACAGTAAAATTTGCTCAAGCACAATATGCTTGTCTTTTTGCAACTGATATTGTGGCCAGAGGTTTGGATTTTCCTCATATTGATTGGGTTATTCAAGTGGATTGCCCTGAAGATACTGCAACTTACGTTCATCGTGTGGGGCGGGCAGCCCGTTTTGGTCGTCAAGGTAAGTCACTTTTGATGTTATTACCTTCGGAAGAAGAAGGAATGTTGAAGAGATTGAATAGTCATAAAATTGAGCCTAAATTCATGAATATAAAGCAAAAGAATAAAAAGAGTATAAGGCCTCAGTTACAGTCATTATGTTTCCATGATCCTCAAATCAAAAACCTTGGACAAAGGGCCTTCATTTCGTACTATAGATCCGTCTACATTCAAAAAGACAAGGATGTGTTTAAAGTGGACGATTTACCATCGGACAAATTCGCTGAGTCTTTGGGTCTTCCTGGTGCTCCAAAAATCAAGATTAAAGGTGGCCAGGGTAATAAGGAGAAGAAAAATGCATCAAGAAAGTTGTTGGCATTGTCAAACACTAATGAAAATGGAGAAGAAGATAGTGCTGATTCTAAGAAAGTCAGAACCAAATTCGACAGAATGTTTGAAAGACAGAATCAAACTGTGTTGTCTAAGCATTACTTAAACTTGACTGGTACCCAGCTTAGAGAAGAGAAGGAAGCAGAAGATGAAGATGACGAAGACGATGATTTTATGACCATCAAGAGAAAAGATCATGAATTGAAAGAAGAAGAATTACCCGATTTAACCATCCCTGTATCCAAAACTCAACAGAAGAAAGCACTTTCTAAGAAGTTGTCAATTACAAACAAAGGAAACCCAACCAAAATGGTATTCGATGATGATGGTGTAGCCCATGCTTTGTATGAATTGCAAGATGAAGAACAGTTCAAGCAAGCTGGTGATGCCAAGGTTCAGAAACAAGCCTTCGTCGACAAGGAAACCAAGGTCATGAGTACTGCTGACGCAGAAGATAAATTGACAGCCAAGGAGAAGAGACAAGAGAAGAAGAGAAAGAGAAAGGAAGTGGAAAGACGTATGAGAGAAGAAGAGTTCTCCGATGATGATGAACCTGTGGCAACCGTTGGCGGTGTTGACTTGGACCGTGATTTGGAATATTCTGAAGATGAAGAAGAGAAGCCTGAAGCCAAAAAACCTAAATGGTTCAACAACGACAAGAACGTTAACAGAGAAGCCCAAGATGACTTGGTGGAAATCGATGAGCCTCAGACATTGGAAGACTTGGAAGCCTTGACTGCAAGATTGATCAACAACTAGAGATCGTGTATAATAAATGCATTAATATATAGATAGTAGTAAATACGTAGATGATTGAATTTGTAAATGGAACTGCCTACAATTTTCCTTCTATCATATCCCTTATTACTCTGACTAGTTTCATTTGGCACTTAAAGTGCCACCTTTACCATTTTGTGTTGAGCCATCATGTATTTCATAATTTTGACAGATTTGGACAAAAATTCTACAAAATTTATCGCACAGATTGTTGCAAATTTATATATACATCTATAGAAGAAGCGGAGTACCAATGATCTTACCTTCAACTTTACCCATATGGAACATATTGCCCTTTATTGGCTCGTCCGCCATTTCTACGTCGTCTTCTTGAGGTTTGGCTTGGTCACCTATTTCAGTCTCTAACAACACCAAATCTTGTAGAAACGTACTGTCCATACCCTGGGATACAGCCAAATTGTTGTCGTTCCCTAGGTTGATGGTTATTTTACCAGATTTATGGATGTTAAGATGCCCAATCTGACCTCTAATGGCAGTGACATCGGATGCAAACGGACTCTTGTCCTTGGATTCAACTTGTTCTTCTTCCTGTTCCTTTTCCTGTTCCATATCCACCACTCCATTGGCTTGCTCATATACCGGCAACACCTTAGGAAGATGGAATAAAATGTACTTCTCTGAAGAAGGTTCGGTAGTCAATGCTTCTACTCCTGTGATGATGTCCAATATCTTCAGGTGATCATCAAGAATCTTATTATACTCTTCCTTGTCTAGTAAGTCCACCGGTTCGGCAATCTTACTCTCGATCTCTTCTTTATGAGCTTTGATCTTTCTGAGCTTTTCTTCCAATGGTTCACTCTTTATTCTCGAATCAGTTGCTGATATAACCTCTACGCTTGCCAGTCTGGACTCAGTAGTTTCTTTTGCCTCGGGTGCTGGAGTGGCTTCCTTTGATCCTGAGGGTGACACCGACTCCTCAAGCCTATCAGGTCTTACAGGGAATAGCACGGTTTCAGAAGCCTCAAAGTTATACTCTTTGCTCATGTTGATTTTTGTTATGTCGTCATCTTCTTCGTCTTCTTCGGTCTGAATTCTCTCTCCAGTTCCATTTTCTTTCACCTTAGCCTTAGATTTGAGATTCTGTAAGAAATCAGGAGTTTCTGACTTCACATTATAAGTTTTGTCATGGGTAAAGCCTAGTTTGTTGGCATTTACGTTTCCCATAGACACTGATCCTGATGCCAATGGACCCGCCAGCACCACGTGAGTTCCAGCATAGTTAGCACGGCCTCCACGGCCTCTTCCACGAGTGCTTCCTCCACGAGTACTTGGTCTGAATGATGGTTCTTCTTTAACTTGGACTGGGGCATCTTTAGCACGTTCTTCCTTTGATCTTCTCGCCACGGATTTGGGCTTGAATTTGAGTGACGGTTTAGGGCCACCAAGCGGCTTCTTCGAGTTCAACGATTCCAATCTCTTCGACATGATGACTTGTAGGAGGACGAGACAAAAGAAGTGCTGAGCTTGTTGGAGATTTGGTAGCTGAAAAAAAAACGCTATCAAAAAAAGTGAGAAGCTGAAAAATTATTGAACTCGCGATGAGCTACTAGTTTTATCTTTAAATCAACGACAAATTACCATGAGTAGACGAGGTATGAAGCCCAGCCAAGATGCTGCTGAGGACTCGGACCTAGACGAAGTGGATGCCTTTAATGCTAATAGGGAAAAGGTTCTTCTTGACGAAGCAGGAGAATACTATGGAGGAGCCAGCGATGAGGAAGAGGCCTCAGATGAAGAAGTGTTAGCTATAAACGAAGGAGATGAAGATGAAGATGAAGAATTAGGTGAAGAAGACGAAGATGAAGAAGGAGAAGAAGAAGAAGAAGTTTCTGGAGACGAAGGTTGGGGTAGAAGACTGAATTACTATGGTGGAGATGATGCTAGTGATGCTGAAGACAGCAAGCAGATGACCGAGGAAGCTCTTAGACAACAGAAGAAGCACTTACAGGAGTTGGAAATGGACGATTATATCGATGAGGATATGATGGAAGACTGGAAAAAGAAGGCTGACGACTACGATGAGTCCAAGTCCACCAGTCTCAAGGTCTTGAGTGAAGACTCCAATAAAACGTTAAAGGACTTAGATGATGATGAAAAATTGAAATTTTTATCTACCTCCTTTCCTGAGTTTGTTCCTTTGCTCAAGGAATTCAAGACTTTAAACCCTCAGTTACAAGCATTTAAACTAAAGAAACAGAACGAATTACTTGACGTAAAAGTCGTGGCCTTATCTACTTACTTGGGGTCAATAGCATCATATTTTGCATTATTTGTGGATGGTCTCAGGAGCGGAGACTCGTTCTTCAGCATGAAAGAAAGTCCAGTGATGGAGTCTATCTTGAGTACTAGAGAAGTGTGGAGACAAGCCAACGAATTGCCTGAGGAAGAACAGTCGGATGTTGAAATGGACAATGAAGAAGCTGAAGCTGAAGTAGAAGTGGAAGCTGAAGAAGAAGAAGAGGAAGAAGAAGAAGATGACAGTGAAGAAGATGACGAAGAAGAGCAAGAAGCTCCTGATGCCACAGATCTCATTGACGTCAACACCAAACGTACCATTAAAAGAGTTGCTAACCCTAGAGCCAACGACTTCTCTGAATCAGCTACTCTTGAGAACGTTGACTTGGAAGAAAAACAACGTCGTAAGCGTTCGTTACGTTTTTACACCTCCAAAATCGACCAAGCTGCTAATAAAGATCAAGAACGTTTTGGTGGAGATGTGGACTTGCCATATAAAGAAAGACTTTTCGAAAGACAACAAAGACTAATAGAAGAGGCCCGTAAAAGAGGTCAGAATAAAGATCAAGGTGCTGATCTTGACGGAGAAGACTTTGATGCTGATGATAGACTGGCAGCCCAGGATATCAATGAAGGTAATGACGAATACTATGAACAGATCAAACAAGGTAAACAGAACAAGAAAGCTGCTCGTCGTGAAGCTCATGAGTTGGCTGTGCAAGCAGCTAAGGAAGGTAAATTGGGTGAATTGCAAGACTCGCTCGGTGAAGACGGAAAGAGAGCCCTTAACTTCCAAATTCTTAAGAACAAGGGTCTTACACCTCATAGAAAGAACATTGATAGAAATGCTAGGGTCAAGAAGAGAAAGAAGTATGAAAAGGCCCAGAAGAAACTTAAGTCGGTCAGACAAGTTTACGATGGTAGCAACAGAGGTCCTTACGAAGGTGAAAAGACTGGTATCAAGAAAGGGCTTTCCAGATCGGTCAAATTCAACTAGAGTGTCTATATATATTGTGTATTATACCTATAAATACCTGACTAACGACTGAAGGCAATGTCGTCAATACGTAATAATGTTTTAACGCATTCCGAGGCCAAAGTAATAGCACTGGTACTCACCAAAACTGGCTGCAAAATGTGTTCAGCAAAAGTGTTGGAAGCTCCTGATCTTCTAACCGAAATACCGGCGTTGACTTCACCATTTTCATGTCTATTTCTTAAGTCAGTAACGACATTTATTGGGTTTAAACCGGCATTTTCAGCCAAAGTTGTAGGTATCACTTCCAAAGCCTGGGCAAATTCTTGGTATACAAATTGTTCCACTCCACTTAATTTATTAGCTTCTTTCATCAAGATACGAGAAGACTCGATTTCTGGAGCTCCACCCCCGGCAATTAATGCTTTTTCTTTGACAAGACATCTGATGACACACAAGGCATCATGAATAGATCTTTCGGTTTCATCAAGAACCAATTGGTTGGCTCCTCTGATGACAACGGAAACAGTAGGTTTGGTATTCTTGGAGTGAACTCCTGAGATTTTAACGATGTTGGAACCAGAAGATTCGGTTTCTTCGATCAAGTCAGCAGAACCCAATTTATCTTCGGTGAACGAGTCAATATCAGCAATTGGCTTACATCCAGTGGCTTTGGATAAGAAATCCACTTCATCTCTTTCAATATCCTTGATAACCAAGATATTTAATTTGGATAAGAAGTGCAAGGCCAAATCATTGACAGCATCTCTTAAGATGGATTTTTGAATCAACAACACATTACATTTGGCTTTCTTGATTTTTTTACAGATGTTTAAAAGGTATGCTCTTTCTTCCTTCAATATTTTATCCATTTGTCTGTAGTCATTGACCACAATATTATTTTCCATGTCTGGTTTTGGAGGAGATAATTGGAATTGGATTAACCCGATTTTGGCCTTTTCAATTCTGGTTGGACCCCCAGCGGATTTTAAAACGTTTTGGGTTAACACCACTCCGTTAACCAATTCGGTGTCATCGATGGTACCACCTACTTTTTTGATTAATCTGATGTCATTCAAGTCTACGTTATTCTTTTCGCTGTTTATGACTTTCAAAACAGAATCTACGGCCAATGGAGACAACAAAGATGAATGCTGACTGACGATTTTGGAAGATAATGAGGTGGAGGCTGCTCTGATCAAGATTTCTCTATCATCTAAACTGATTTCATGCGACATTTCCAATAAGATTTCACAGGTTCTTCTAGCAGCAGTTTGGAACGATTCGGCGATTAACGTAGGATGGATGCCTTTATTCAACAACTTTTCAGCTGCTCCCAATAATGATCCAGTAAGGATGGCAACAGAGGTAGTACCATCACCAGCTTCAACATCCTGGGCAGCACTGACATCAACCAACATTCTGGCAGCAGGATGCAATACGGCCATGTGTTTTAAGATAGTGGCACCATCGTTACTAATGATAATTTCCCCAGTCTTGGTTTTAATCATTTTATCCATCCCTTTTGGACCTAATGAAGTTCTGATGGCATCACTGACGGCACGGGCTGCGAGAATGTTACTCTTACGGACCTCTTCGGGCTTATCTTTGTTCTTGAACGTGGCATTGGAAGGGGCCACCTTGGGTGCTGCAACAGAAGCCATTGTTGTCGATTGCAGTGGTTATATGGTAAGCTAATTAATAGAAGAGTCAGCGTTGAATCAGGTCTTCTTTTCGATTCCACCACCGATTTTTTTTCCAACGCGGTTGCTAGAAAAAAACTGAAGAAACGGGGTCACGTGAATGTCACGTGACCAACTCCGATGACCTCATCTATAACTAGCTACTTCATTAGTCATCTAGTTCCCCATTTTTTCTAGCAAACATGACCGTGGCTGATAAGAGAGACTATGCGGTGTTTGAGGACCTCGACGTGAGTGCCCAGGACATCTTGAACTGTTCGTACTCTAACTGGAGCCAGCATTTTACCCAAAATGTGCCCCCAGCTCGCATCATTAAGCCGTTACCCCAGGAGTTCCTAAGCTATTTATCGGGAGAAAGTATACGATTACCGCAAGAAAGCGGGCCCAGCAAGGTGGTGGCCGATAGTGATAACCAATACAGCGACTGGGAAGACGAGGAAGAGCAAGAAGAAACAGATCCAATGGAGCTGTTTGCTGAACTACATGAACAGATCAAGACCAATTTGGTGGAACTAGGGAGAAAAGTGATGGTTAAGTTTAACTGGTCTGCTCCCAAGGATGCTAAGTGGATCCTCATCAACAATTCGATCAAATGTGAGACTGTTAACGACATTTATCTTATCCTAAATGCTTCTGACCATATAGCTCACGACATAGACCATGCATTTGAAGAGACAGACTACAAGCCAGATGTTGAATACGAGTTGGTGATGAAGAAGTGGGTGGATATCAACCCAGCCTTGGAGTTCAGGGTATTTGTTCATAACAATAAGATTATAGGAATCAGTCAACGTGACCTCAACTACTACGACTACTTGGAAAATCTTCTGGACAAGATAGAAGGAGCTATAAATGGGTTCTGGGAAGAAAATAAGTTGAGCGACGGAAGCAAGTTTGGTAATGACAGCTACATAATGGACGTTTATGTTCCTAGGCCGTTTGAAAAGGTTGTGGTTTTAGATATTAATCCGTTCAGTAGAAAGACTGATTCATTGTTGTTCACATGGAACGAGTTATTGCAATTTCCACTGGCGGAATTACGGTTGATCAATGAGACGAACTTGGGGAGATTTTCCCAGAAGGACCATTCGGAGAACCAGGTTCCGTTGGAGGTGGTGGATGCTTCAATGAGCTCTGAGGCGATGGCGGAGTTGATTCGGAACTGGAAGCTGCTCGAGCAAAATGAGTAGAGAGCAAGAGAAGGTGACAACCAGAGTAGAAAACGAATAAGACCACTAGAGAATGGAAAGGAGAGAATTTAGAAGAACAGAGAGAATAATAGAGAAGAGAGGGTATAATAGAGAACAGAGGGTATAATAGAGAAGAGAAGAACAGAGAACATAAAGAAAAGTATAGAGAGAATTTATACGACAGAGCACTTAAACATGGAAAGAGATAATCTAACATATATCTAAGGCTTGACTGCCCAAGGGCCTACAAAACCCTAAACAGATACCAAAACACGAGTCCCAACCGAAACCATCAAAATGCCTTATCTCAGATGGAGGTTCCACGGGCTTTGTCCGTAAGGGGGACAGAGTTCCTGAATCAACCGACTTCTACGAACCGACTGCTGCAAACTTACTGCTACAAAACCACTGGCATGATAGGACAAAGACCCATATTTCTCGTAGTTGGGTGAGCACAGACCAGAGACAAAGAAGCCAGACAATGGGAGGCGCCTATACCAAAGCAGATATGTAGAGATTAGTACATAGAAGCATAGGCCCACAACGAGAGATGAAGAATTGTAGCGATAAATAGGGTAATACGATAGACATACGAGTTTTGGAGCACATAAGCCGCAATGGCACGACGGTGGCCGAACAGCAGAAACTGTCGGAGCGGAGACGGAGCTAATAGATGATCTGGTGGTTAGATGATCCAGTAGTTAGAAGCACCGGTTTATTGCCAATTACCCCTGGTGTTCCAATTGACCCCTGGTGTACCAATTAAATTGACCCCTGGTGGTTTTCTTCCAACTGATTACTTCTTTGGTCTTTTTTCCCTTCTTGTCTTTCTCTTTCCATTCTCTTTCCTTTTCTGATTCCCTTTGTCTTTTTTCCCTTTTCACTTCTTCACTTCTCTTTTCGCTTTTCATTGTCTCCAAAAATAGATTAAACTTCTCCAGATCCGACGCATAGAAAAGGTCCCAGGATCAAAATAGGAGTCTATTCTTAGCACCATTGTAGGCCGGCGCTTTTCGACATTTATATACGCTGCTTGTGCCATTTCCTTCTGACTTCTGCTTTTCACCATCACTTCTCTGTCTAGAATAAGCCCTGACTTCTCAGAGCCAACCCTAGCCTCTTCGCTTGACTTCATCGCACTTCTCTGGCCTTCACCTGCTCTTAATCGCATCTCTCTGGCCATTTCTCGTTCGAATTATCATTCTCCACAACGGCTTTGTCCCACGGCTACCCTGACGGCTGCCTCCACAAAATCCCCCGGTCCAAAGTTGTGCAAAACCACCTCTGATCTCTGATTCTCATAGCTTGGTCCTCTTTGTTCTGTCTATTTCTTCCTCTTCTCTTCCTCTTTTCTTCAGTTCTCTTCTGTTCTATTACTCTACCTCCCTCCCTCCCTCTCTCTCTATGTCCCTAACGCTCACCAAGGACAACGTCTTCTTAGACTCGTACCGGGGCCAGCTCACTGAGGGTGTCACCTACAATCCCTCCAACGATACCTTGCTCTGGGTGGATATCATCAACGCCGAGGTGCACCGGGTCGGCTTGGGACCCAACCCCGGGCTTGCCCACGAAGTGTTGCGGTTTGACGACCCCGTCGAGTCCGTGGGTGCCATTGGCCTCACGTCCGACGACAACGTCATCATCGTATGCTGCAAATACGGCGTGGCCAAAGGGAATTTCAAAACCGGGTCCATTGACTATATAGTGCAATTCGACCATTCACCGCTCCAGCGCCAGCGATTGCGGTCCAATGATGGAATAATTGACCCTTGGGGCCACTTATGGATTGGGGTCATGACCGACTTCCCCTACACCCGCAGCGAGGGCGGCGTGGTCAACCCCGAAGGCAAGTTGTACCGGATTAATTGTCACGATCTCACCATAGACGAAATGGTGTCTTCGAGTTTTATTTCCAATGGGCTCAATTTCAGTGCTGATGGTAAAACCTTCTACTGGACCGACTCGTTGACTTACACTATCTGGCAATTTGACTACGACTACATGTCTAACAGGCTCGATAACAAACGTCCGTTCATTGAGTTCAAAGCACTCTTTCCGGAAGAAGATAGTCCCGAACCCGATGGGCTCACTATCGATAAGAACGACGAAATCTACTCCGCCGTATTCCATACGGGCCAGGTGCTTCATTTCGACCGCCACGGCCAAGTAGTGGAGAGATTCCACTTACCGGCACTTCGGCCGACGTGTGTGACCATTGGTGGGAAGAATAATAACGAGCTTTTCATCACGTCGTGCCACGAGCGGGGCCAGATCCCCGGTGCCGGCGTCGATGCCAGCGACAAATCCGGCGACTTGGGGGGCTACTTGTTCCGTCACCAGCTGGACCGCAACTTGCACGGTAAGATCAAATACGTGTGGGGCGGTAAGTAAAACGAATTCATGATTGTTATAGAGTGTATTTATACTATTTGATTGTGATGCTAGTTGTAGAATCGGAGTTGCAATCGCCGGGCCGTTGGTTCCAGGTCGCAGTCCGCCCGATGGGGAAAAGTTTCCGGGCCCGGCCCAAATAGGCAGAATGCCCGTCCCAGTCTGTTCGTGCTCTGTAAACCGGCCTGTTCTTTGGCTCCGTTAGCCTGTTCGTCTGTCCCCTAGACAGTCAATTCGTTAGACAGTTTGTTCGTTGGACAGTTTATTCGTTAAACAGTTTATTCGCTAGACAGTTCGCTGGATAGCCTGTTCATTGGTCTGTCTTCTAGACAGTCTATTCGATAGCCTGTCCCTTGTGTGTCCCCTGTCCCTGCTCAGCCCAGAGGTAGAGAAAACGCTTTATAAAATCCTCCACCAACTCATTTTCCTCCAGACCCCCCACCCGGAGATTACAGAGCTTCATGTTGGCTATTTCTCTCCGGTTCATAGCCTGGTGCTCGTTGGTAAGCGATGGGTCCTGGAGAATCCGAACCACCGCATTCATGTGAACCTGTAACGACTTGAACCGGAGCATTGACTGGATCTGCGGATCCTTCATTATCTGGTCAAACACCTCGTTTTTGGTTTTCGGGCTGGGTTTCGGCGAAGCTGCCTTTTGCACAGGCTCCGCCACCGGTGCGTGCTTGTGAAGCTCTGACTTGTAGCATGCGAGCGAGCAGTACACAATGGAGCACCGGGGGCACTTGTAGTTGGCTGCTTGCAAATTGCAAATGGCACAGTCCCCAAACTTCTTCATGATGGACCGAAATTTTGGATCTCAGCTCATCGCTCGTTTTATGGGGAAAAGCCCGTGCCGACATTTATTTGGCATTACACCCGTACACCCGACATTATGGGCACCGACGACATTTTCTCTTCATAGACCCGTGCACCCGACATTCTTCGTTATGCTCACGACACCGGTTACACCCGTGCCGCTTCGGCATCTGAACTACTGCAACTACGTCATAGTGTTCCGTACTGTTGATTCGTATATACACAATCTATAAACGGTCTGGAACATCAAAAAATCCCACGATAAATAGTTTTAACCGGCCGATGCAAAAAGAGAAACCATAAAGACATTAATAAATTAGGTTTGGCGTGAATGAAGAGAAGAATGCAAAATCATAAGTATTCAGTAGAAGTGTTCGTGTTGTGGTTGTGGAGCGTACATCATTTGTCGAAGATAGTACGGTTGTGGAGTCACCATTGGACACCTCATGATTGGAACAACCTGTTGTACAGGAATAGTCCGGTAAGTGTTGTGTCTTTGGCAGATTGGACTAAAGTCATTATAGTACAATGAGTAGTTGGGAGAGTTGGAGTACGAAATTTGGGGCGTAATCATGAACTTGGTGTGGCTAGTAGGAAGCGACACCGAATGATGATGTCTATGAGCAGGACTGTTGGGAATGGAGATGGTTTTCATGGGCGATGGGTAGTGGTTTAACACTGGCTTGGTTTTCATCTTCTTAGGCTTGGTGATCTTACCCATACGTTTCTTACTAGGCAACTTCTTGTATCCAGGAGTGGAAATGATAGACGAAGGAGTCTTAGGAGTGCAAATAGATGGGGTGATAATCGAGTCATCAAGCGAAGTTGAGGAAGAACAAGATAAGCTTTCCATGGTGGATGAAGGGGTTAATGAAGAAGAATCATCCTTGGTGACGTAATTCTTGAAGTATTTGATAATCGAAGCGTTGACCTGCAAATTCTGACAGTTGAACATCAAGTGACTCCAGAACTTCATGTCACGATCAATGTCGTTAAAGTTAAGACAGTAGTTGACAGTAGAAAGAAAGTGCATTTCCAACGAGTTTAACAACTTCAATGAAATGGATTCGAAGTTTAATTGTTCCTTACTGATGTTGTACCATGTCTTCAAGGTGTATGATTGGTCATTGAACGTTTTGTTGGACAAGATAAGACTAATCAATACCAAGTAGTTCAAGATAGAGTTGTCTTCAACCAAGTCGATCTTGTTCACAGTGTTCAAACTCTTGTACTTGTGCAAGTAATACAAACTGATGATCAAGTTGGTTTGAGATAACTTCAATGATTGTATCAACTCAGTCAAGTAGGTGCCATATCTCTTATTGAACTTTTCGAAGTTAGCGGTTTCAGATTCGCTAGCAGTAGTAATATTATCGGATATTATTATCCAACAGCACTTTATGTATGCTTGTATGTAGTAATTATCAACCATGGTTAGATTGAAGTAATGAATGTAGTTAGTTTAGCTAGGGTATGAATATAGTGCTGGAGAGAATCAGCTAGCAATTGAGAATTGACCTGAATTATATATATATTACAAAGTGTTTTAAAGTAGCAGCCTATTTTTTTTTTTTTTTTTTTTACAGTATTATCTTACCCTTCCTAATAATGTTAGATATTTTTTTGCACAAGTTATTATGTTGCATTATTTCAAAATTGATAATTTGCTGCCTAAAAATTGTTTTATTTTTAATTAAACTTCGTTTTATCACAAATTATTTTCTAGGAGGGTTATTTTGTTGGTTTTGGGTTAGTAGTATTTCAATTAGTAAAATAAAAGTGATGCAGGCAGCAGGTTAGAAATAATATGAATGTCGCACTTCCTAAATAATAGAGTTTACAATAAGTACAAGAATTGACCAGGACTATGAAATTTTAATTTGCCGGGATACACACAGTACGGAAATTAACATTACCCTAAATTAAAAAGAAATGCCAATAATAGGAAGATTCACGTTAGAAGCATGATTATCACTAACAACTAGTTTCATAAGCCAGCATGGAGGTCGGAACAGTAGGGATCGGTGATGCTGATGAATCAATGGATTGGTATTGACCAGGCTATTGTTGGCCCAGGTAATAGCATCATAAGATTAGGCAATTAGTAGAGGGAACAGAAAATACTGACCCCAATGCAAGCACAACAATCAATCATGATGATTTGGGTATTGGCACACTCCCACACAACTACGGGGAATGAAGGTATTTGATGACAATTCCAATTCCAATTCCTATATTTAACCCTACCAGGGTTTTGTACCCTTAAGTTTAATAAGAAACTGCGACATACAGTGCTTGGTGTTAAATTATGCATCACACCATGCATTGAATCCTTAGCGTGCGCACCTCAATCTGCTGTATCTCGACTTATTTCTGGTGGCCTTCTCTCAGTCTAGTCCCCCTTCGATCTACGGAGTGACTGGGATGTGTCTGCAGTGCCAAAATGTCGTCCTTAGGCCAGAATATACAATTGTTAATCACGAATCACTTTCTTTTTTATTATTATTATTTTAATTTTAATTATTTTTATAAGCTTGCTTTTTTTTTTTTAATTCATCTTTGACTGCTGCTCATACCTTTTTTTTTTTCATACATTTGCTTGTTTTAGGTAAGCGATGACAACATCTACGTACTATTGATTTTATTGCTTCCTGTTTCACACTGGCGATAATCTCTTTTCTCCTTCCTGTTCTATACCCCCTATTATGAAATTTATTTTTGTATAAACCTTAGTTAGCATTATGTTTTGATTTACCGAAATCCTTTTTTTTTCACTCACCAGGTCATTCAGGCTATTGTAATTTATTTTTACTACGACGACATGCACTTAAAAAATTGTCTTTACTAAGCATTTTCTTGTTAATTCTCTCCTTCCAATTACTCGAACCTGGAGATGTGAACATGGGTACAACAAAGTTTAATAATAAGGTTGTGACCATCAGCTGACTTTCTGGTCAGAGTTCTACATAGTGTTTTGTTACCGCAATGGCTACCTGACCCTTGCCTAGTAGAAACGATCACCATACATTCTTTGTTCTCATAAGAAACCATACTATGTACCATATTAACTCCGAATTAACAGTCTTAGGGATTATAAACCCGAAAGAAATATTCTGCATAATAAGTTAAAAAAAATAAGAAATAAAGAATTGAAACAGGTTAGGAAAAAAGAAAGGGAAATAAAAAAAACCTGTAGAAATTCCATGACTCAAACAATCTTCAATAGCTAGCAATGAATTAAGCCGTCGTGCCTCGCACAAATTAGGCGAATCTAACTTTGAATCATGCTTGGAAACGCAGAGAGAACCAACGACATTTGGGAAGGGCTCAGCAAAAAAGAAACCACCTCAAAAAATAAATGCAAAGATTAAAAAATTTGAGGATGAGAAATGGTTCCGTCCACGATTATTTCTGGTGGTTTCGAATATTTCTTCTCTTACATGCAAAAACCGAAATGCCAAATGTCGCACAATCTGGTATTCTTGGTGCGAACCAGCCCATTTGGATAGTGTGTGTCGCTGCACATTTTTGTCGTGGGTTTGATGTCATATGCGTGAGCGCATGCATTCAATTGATTCATTAATTTTGGATAATTTTTTGACCTTTGTAACTGAGATTCGGCAGACGCTATTGTGCTCAATTGGATAAATGCTAAGATTAGGCCTGCTTCTACTAATGGCAACTCCTAAAATGGGAGCAGCATAAAAACGGTTTTATCTATGCCTGGTATGGCATCGTAATTACTCTGCCTAACGATTAGAGTTTGAAAATAGCTCGCAAGTAATTTCCATGGTTGAAATACCTATTCACAACTGTACCTCACAATCTTAATTGTTCTGAGTCAGACGTCCTTCCAAAAACTTTATTCTCACTTTCATGTAGAACAGTGCCAAAACTTAACTTGGTATTCTCAGAATACGAAATCATACTGGGTTTATGAAGATTAAGCTTTTCGGTGTTTTGGTTTCTTTTTCTTGGGCTTCAAGGCAAATGTCGCGCGCAGCCAAACAATCAACGCCCGCGACATTTTGTTCTCTGGCCGTTTATTGCCATCTGCTGTAATTAATAATAATTTGCAGTAACTGCCATGTAATTAAGTCTAAAACCATGTAGTCCGCGTTTGTTCCCTGGTGGCAATTACACAATATGGCGGGAGGTACGGATGGCGGTGCTTGGTTTTCTTTTCTTTCTCTGGTGTGTGGCTTTCCTACATTCCTAATAAAACAAGCTTGCACCAATGATGATGCTTGGTCCGGTTCATATGTTTTTAGGATTAATCTTTGCTGAGCCTGAAATTGAACTTTAGCTGCTAATTTCTTAGCTCAGTGATAATTACGAGCCCGAGCCCGCGCCCCGGCAAAAAATAATTCTTATGAGAAAATACCTTTACACGCCAAACCTGTCAAACTACTAGGTCAATTCTACGATAGGGATCTTCATTATTTCCGTAATTATTATTGCCTAGTAGTGGGATTGAAAAAGAAATAGCCAATGCAAGCCTACATACGCTATTGATGAAACCTAGCAAGTTTCGTCGAGCACCTAAATGGGTATGCTGCGACATTTCTGTACCAAAGGTGAGACAATGTCTGGTGATTAACCGTGCGTCAATTCTACATAGATTATCTATCGCTATGGACCGACAATTACTGAAAAAAGTATAATCCGATCTGGCTTGTAGAAGAGAAAGAAGTGGCCAGCTGTTCTAAGAGAGAACAAAACCATGAGCAAGAGTCACGCATGTCGTCTATCCCTCCCCAAAGTTGCGAATTAACCTTTCGCTTCCTATGGGTTTGTGCTTACGTCAGCGGATTGATACAGTACGGAAAACTAACAGGATAAAATTAGATTTGCCTTTAAATCCTATGATTTACAAACAAAGGTAACTATTCAAAAAGCCGAAGTACAACCCAAAAAAACTTAACTACTGCCCGACACGCTGGGTGAACTAATTTAAGCCATCTCAAAAGAAAAAAAATAAAGCAAAAAAATAAAATAAAGCTTAGTGTGTTCCTAGCGCAGTAGTCAGGAATAGGAAAATTTTAATCTAAGGCACTGGCAGATAATAGAAGGTAGCAATTTCATCATCAGCGTGAAACATATTATGTCACCAACATATTCGAACTATTGAGGCACTATACACTGTTGATGTCATGATATGGTCAACAAAGAAGCTGGAAAACAAAGACCCATGCTGGGCAATTGAAACCTAAGAAAAAAGAAAAGAACGAGAATAGTGTACAACCAAACCAAAGAATAATTGATGCAAAAGATTGTTTGAAATTTCTAAATTTAAAGTATAAACCTTTTCTACTACAAAATGTAGACAAGCTAAATTAAAACCTTTATGGTCTTCATAGTCAATTATTGTATTCTTCACGTTCTAACAATAGAATGCTTCTGTTTAAAAACGATCAGAAATTTCCATGGTTTACATGCAGTCCAGGAACCGCTTTCCAATTTTATCGTCGCTTTGAACTAAGAATCGATGCAAAACAAAGGATGTGCATTGCGTGCTGCATGAGACATTACACATTCTGCCTCAAACGAGTCGTAATCATCTTTTTTCTGCTGTGCGATGCAACATATTTGAAATTGTTTGAGACAAAATATAATGTCGCACCTTGGGCATACCGCGACATTTTCTAATTTCAACAACAATGTCTTCCGTCGCCATGCATGTCTGCTACTAATTGTCAGACAAGTTTCGTAATCCTTTAGTAATTGGTTTGGGTATCATCTTTTGATATGGTATTAACTTCGCTGTTAGAAACTTTTCTTAGTTTGCTGTTGTAACAAGGAACTTAGTTTTTTCTTTTTTTCTGATGCGATCTCATAAAGTTTCACATTCCCGCTTAAGTTGTCACTTAGGGTGTCGATAGTTCAACAGCCTCAAAGTAAATTGACTATGAGGCTGCTTCTTACCCATTTTGTGGAGGACGTTCTCTATCACCCGATGATTTGAGGCATTTGCAATAAGAAAATTTCATTGAGGAGAGTGAGCTGCAAAATCGCTACATTCCACTTTACGGTTTTAGTAATTCTAACTAATTACGCTAAGATATATCTTGTGGCTCTGGCATAGGGGAAACCCATTTCTTTTTCTCTGCGGGATTAGTTTATAGTCTGTTGATGGCTGTAGCTCATCTGCTGTTACAAATTATGGGTCTAATCCCGGTTATACGCCATCTTGATTTGTGTAGTTTGATGTTTGGCCAATCATCTCTTCCTTGTTATGCTTACTCGCAGTCTTCGTATTCATTTTGTATCCTTTACAGTTCAGGTTTGATTTGTTTATGATTTTCCCTGCAATTGTCCTCTTATTCTAAATTAAAGTTGTAAACTGGCCAGTTGATGTTCCACCCGCTTTCTGTTTTAACATTTTGTCTTTTTAGCTAATTTCTTCTGCTTGATTTATAATGTCGCTTCTTAAATTACCAGAAACGTACAAAGTTTGTACCTCAGAGTTTCTTTTTTCTTCTGCCCTAACAAAGGAATGGCATCAAAATATTTTTTTTTCTCACCTTGAATATGTCACTCTGAGAGGCTAGTAAATATTTACATCACTATTTCCAGTGACTATTTTAGTTTTATCGGCCTACATGTTAAGAATAGGAAATGCTGGTATCCAAGGTGACTTGTATGGTAGGCTTTGGTCACCGTCGATGTCCCACAGGTTAGAAGTTGGTGGCGTAATGAAAACCATAGCTAGCAACTGAGGTTTGCAGCCTCTTTTCAACCTGAAATTAATGATTCTTCTAGCTTAAATCCGATGGTACAAGGTAAAGTTAGCGAAGTGAGTTTGCAAAAGTGGCCCTTAAGTGCCGACAAAGATTCACTAAACAGAAAATGTCGCAATGTCGACCCAAGACAAGGTGAGTTCTATGCAGTAAGGCTAAACATTTAAACTTTTTGTTAGGGCAGGCAAAAAAAATGATGAAAAATAACTCTTTGCAATATGGAAAGCCAGTCTTTGTTAGCTTAAAATTCAATTACTAACTAATTGTGACTAGGGATTCCGAAGGCTTGAGCAAAAATAAAATTAAACCTCATTCTTTGTCGATTACGGCAGAATTTGCCTAAGACCATCACCTAGTCAATTACTCCCCTCTCATTACGAGTACATTCAGATATCATATGTAAATCTTGGAATTGAGAATCTTATGGTAGGCTACAAACTTAAGCACATTTCCGAATTTGCCTGATACAACATATTTTGGTTACACAAGTCTGGACCCAAGCAAATAATAGAAGAAAAAGTTTTGGTGTGGTAAGTAAATGTGGGGAGGTGCCGCTAACATAGGAGACGGAGAGCGATGGATGTCGCACAGACCAAAAACTGAAACGAAAAGCAAGGCCAGCACGACATTGAGGGCAAAGTGAGAGTTTCATAAGCAACCCCAATTACACTTTACCACAATGTCGCTGGTTCCAAAAAAATAAATAAATAAATAAAATCTAAATAGACAGTATCTACGTGGAATAATTGACACTGCACAGCGGAAAAAATAATAGAAAACAAAACCCAGCAGTACGGTTGAACTAATTTTTCTTTTTGTTTCATTTTTGCGGCACTTGGTGTGATCCACTGATAATATCAACAAGCAAAATAAAAAAAGTTTTTCTGCTATTTGGGTTTAGGTTATGGTCGATGCATTGCATTACAGAACATGGCAGTGTTCTGCTTGTGAATGCTCTTATACTTCTCTATTTGACGACATTCGTTGTACATAGGTGCATGCTTTATACGACATTTATCCCAAGACACAGGTTCTATTATTTTATTCTCCTTCTTGGAACGGCGACATTTTCTGCCAGTGCCGGCAATCAATCATGGTTATTTTTCTCCTAGTGCTTGGGCTATGTACATTTTCCTGTCGTCATCCTTCAACATCGAAAGGTTTCGACATAAGGCCTAGGCAGTTCCATGGGTATCCTGGAACCGCTTATATGGTGACCGTCCTATATCCGTACTACATGGCTTCATATTATTGATTATTTTTTTAGGCTCAGCGATTTTCCCTTTTGTTTGCTTCATGTAATCAAATCTTGCTCTAGGCAGCTCTAGGCAAGATGAGATACGATTTCAATAGTATGCTTTGGTGGGGCCCAAATTTCATAAATATGGATCTTCGCTGTGCGCTGTAGTTGCCTAGGTTAAAAATGTCTCACTTCTCTGGCTGTATTGTAACATTCCCCTATACGACATTATTTCTAGTCCTAGACGATCATAATTCTCAATCTCCCATACAATAGAAATTGCCTACCGCAGAAATCAGATCTACCTCATAATTATTATTCCTGCGACTTATTTTTACTACACCTACCACAACTCTTCCGGCTAATGGATTGGGTCGTGCATTGTTGTGTGATCTCCAGGACAACCTCATGTTTCTTTTTTTTTTTGTCTTGTCTATTGGCGACTTTTCTTCAATTATTATCCATTTTTGTCAAACGTACCATTTTTATTATTATGGGCTGTCCTCAAATCTGCTAAGTTATGTCATTTTGCTGCCGTCTATCTCTCACTACTCTGACCAAGCATTAATTAGGATCTATTTTCTTTTCGTATTTGTAGAGCTCCTTTTTTCTCGTTTGTTCTGCTGCAAGGTAAGCTGGAATTAATCAGTTCATGTAATTTGCTCATTTGATCTCCTGCTCGTTTTGCAGAATCTTTCAGTAATCTTTTTTTAGGCCACCTAAGATCTAAAGCCTTCTATTTTAGGGGGGTGTATTTTTAAGTTGGCACAGTCTAAAAAGGTTATCTTATTACCATTACTAATTACTATTCTAGCTGATGATCTTTGAATAACCTGGATCTTATGCTGGAGATCATAGGCGTTGTATTGTAGACCTGCTGATTATTTTTTTACGGTGTTCTTACATTTTTTTGGAGAAATTGCAACATCACTGCAATTTTGATAATAGCCCGGGCTAGACTGCCAGGATTTATCACCATCTGGCCACACTACTGGGGTCATCTCAACAGCAAAATCGGGTTATCATTTCCGTGTGGTGCACGGGTGTTTTCGCAGTACGGATGTGGTTTCGAGGTACGGGTTTATTTCGCGGATGCTGCGGATCTGGTACCTGGTTCCGAGCTGTGGCCCACTGACCCAACCATAGCCTTACTGCAACCGGCTGTACTCTCAGTTGCTGCCAGCCTGGCGTCACATGGCAGACTCCCATGGCTTCAGCTCCACTTTCCAGGTTACAGTTTCTCTGTCTCTTGCTATTCTACGACATAATTGGTTCTTGCGGTCTATGACATAATTAGTTTGCGATTGCTACAGGTACGGATCTTTTTTTAGTTATTTTCTCGACCGTAGTTAATCCGATGCCCCCATTATCGCAAGGCTGTCACGAGTTCAGCCCCGCCAAGGGTAGTGACCTGGTCTGGCTGTATAGTTTCTCTCTGCTCGGCAGAAGCTAGTGCCAGTTCGACCAGTCCCGTCCGTGGTTGCACCCTCGCTCAGCCCAGGCACTGCCATTTCTCCATATTCTGCCTAACACGACACAATGCTCGTGACTGAAATTGCTGGTTATGGTGATTTCACACTATAAAATTCTGTAGCAGCAACCATCTTGCCTAAAATGGACAGAATTGCTGTGTATTTCAGGTTTCTGGAACCAACTGTCATTTTTTTTTTTCTATATTTTTCACTTGTCTCATCGTTACTGCAATTGGACGATTTCATTTAAACCCTGGTTTTCCCTCTGACTGCCTCCTGCTCGAGTTAATTTCTTCAGTCTGGTCTTCCTTACGGTTCTTGTTAATTTTCTTTTCGTTTCCGCCTCCTGGCAGCACTTGTTCGGGCCCAGTACCACAACTCCGAATTCTGCAATTCCTGCTTATCCCCGGCCCTAAACCCTTCAATTCCACAACTATTACGCCATATTCCTCGTTGTTGCTTGATCCGTCGACCATATTCGTTCCACATCTACCATGGCTACTACTCCTCGTTTACTCAGATTCAAAAAGGTCCACTACTATATCATCCCCGTCCTCGCCCTAATAGTGTGGTGGGGGATGTTGATTGCCATGTTGTCAGCATGGTCTATTCAGGGCCATCCTATCTACGATTTCATGGGTCCTCTGCACCAGGACCCAGTGTATATTAGTGACATTGGTGCCACCAACTTGCAGCCTCTCTTCATTTCGTGTGCTGGGTTCCAGGCCATCTTTTTCGTTGGTACTTTGGTAATGGAATACATTCTCCGTACCCACGGCAAGTTACAGCCCTATGTGTCGACGAAACAGCCTATTTACGCCATTGTCAGTATCGTTTGTGCTGTCATTGGTCAATTGGGAATCTTGTTCGTTTCCATCTTTAACACTAAGAACTTCCACCATGTACACATTTCCATGGTGGGTATCTTTATTGCCTTCTGTTTCTTTGCTTGTCTCTTTAACTTCTTCAATTCGTTCATTTTCGGTAACTTTCCTCAAAGATTGCACCCAAGCCACGAAAGAGTCATTTTCGGTCCTCACAGATGGTCTAACTTGTACATGGTTTCGTTCTTCTTGAAGTGCTTCTGGTTGGTTGCTGCTGCTACCTTTGCCATCTGTTTCGGAGCCTTCATGAAAAGCGGCAATGACTCAATGTCTGCTATTTTCGAATGGACCATTTCCTTCTGGTACGGGCTTTTATTGTTATTATGGGCCATTGACTTGTTCCCATCTGCCGTTAAACACTACCGTGTTAGACACCCCGAGCTCTATCCATCCCACGAAGACAACCATTTAGAAAAGCATGATGGAAGATCTGATTCCACCTACGACAATAACACCTATATTAACTCCGACCCACCTACCAACATTATAGAGAACCACCCTATTGACAACCCAGAACATGCTGTCACTACGGAAGCCGAAGCTCATGCCAATGGGCCAGAATATCCTTCGCCAGTGTTCAACAGATACTCGCAAAACTGCTAGATACTAGATATTTTTCAGATGATAACAAACCGGTGACTGTTCATAATGTTTCTGATACGAAGCCGGTCTAATGTGCTAGATAAAGCTACCGAGATGGCTGCTTAGCAATCGCTGATTACATGGCTGCTAATTTTATTCATAATAGCTGCTAATTGCACATATAGCTAACTGCAACCTCCGGTAATGATCCTGTAATGTCTTATGTAACGTCTCCTAATACACTCCTTCATCCTTCCGATACTGTAGCCCGTGTAACGGAAATTCCACCTAACCGCCACATCTCCGGGGCCTGTTTCGGCCGTATCGCTTTTAGGTCATCTGCGTTTGGGTTCTCGCTAACTTAGTTTTTAAGTTTTGCACCCTAGGCACGAGCACTGGCGACGGTTATAAACAACTTTTCGACTGGGACCCTTTCTGGACATTATCTGAACGTCTTACACATCTCCATCTTCATCCTTCTTTCTTCATCTATAAATTTACGGGAAAATATCGCATTTGACGTAAAAATAACGACTTTGACACAATCTGATAAAGCGTGCTCTCTTTTCTATTTTTTTTTTGTTCCGTCCTGATGAATTTTGACTCATTTGCTTCTTCTCCAACCCCAGACTTCATCCCAAACCTAGGCCAACCCCAGATGAGTTCCGGGAATCCCCTGCAATTCCCAAATGATAGCTTCCAACAGCTTCCACCTACTCAATCCACATCCGTGCCTTTCTTACAACCCGTCCAGCCAGTAGTACGTGGGAGACTACGGGTTAGCAAAGCGTGTGATCGATGTAGATCCCAAAAGATTAAGTGTTCTGGAACTGCTCCTTGCAATACCTGTCTCAAGCACAGCAAAGAATGTAAATATAGTGAGACTCCCATACCAGCAATTCCCAGTACCCAAAAACATAACGGGACCAAGAAACTCAAGACCTCATCGCCCGAACCAACTAATACCCTTACCCAACCACAGTCGTTTACACTCCCGCCATTAGCCGCTCCAGATCGGTTCTCGTTGCTAGCTAAACCATTGCCAATTTTGAGCACAGCTGAAGAAAACCACGGTAGGTACATTAGCCACTTAGAAAGCCGAGTCCACTACCTTGAATCGTTGCTTCTGTCCAATAGCAGAAACGTTTTGAAAGAACCCGATAATGGAGAGGTTGATTATGATGATGTTGTTACGATTCTTGACCTGCCAGGGACCAAATGGAGGTATTCGAGACGTCATCAGAATGGGCTAATCGTAGAATTATGCCGTGCCATGTACAGTAGTTTATCCAAAGAATCCCAACAACTTGTGGTGGTTCCTCGGCCCCAGTTTTTTGGATGGAACATGTCAGGGGTCCACTATCTTACATCAGAGCGTTTGCCTGATGCCCCTGAAATTCAGTTACCTCGTGAAAAAGAGTTCTACATCGACTACTTCTTCAAGGAAATTAACCCTGTATTTGGAATCCTACACGAGCTGGCATTCAGGGAACAAGTCATTGTATATGACAAGATCATTTCAGAAGAGAATGACAGACTACGCAATTTGAGAACGTCTGGTGGTAACAGCTCCAAAATCAGAAGAGAATCCAGAACGAGAACCAACCAAACAAAGTTGTTCACTGCCCTATTGAATTTAATCTTCACATTGTCCATCCGATTCACCGAATTTGCCAAAAAAGAAGGTCCTGTAATTAAAACCTTGAAACTTGAAGAAACTCTCATGAAGTACAGTTACAAAGTAGTGTCTGTTTTGAGCTTCGAATGGGAGTCGTTCGAGTTAATTCAATGTTGGTTGTTGATGGCATTATACTTGAGAGTCAGTCATCGTCAAACGTCCTCTTTCAACGCATTAGGGACTGCAATCACCATGACCAGATCCATGGGATTGTCTCATGAGCACACTATGGTTACCCACTCAACTCCCTATCAACGTAGGAAGGCCAAAAGAATCTTCTGGAGTGTGTTTCTGATGGATAGACTCTTTGGATTGCAAAGTGGTAGATACCTTGGAGTCCCAGATACTGACATTGATCGTGAATTCCCCAGCTGGGAGTTTAGGAAAGAATCAGCCAAAGATGATTGGATCACATTACCGTCGTTTATCATGATTCATATGGCTCGAGTAGCTAATTTGATTCACACTGCAAAAACGGACCACTTTGAATTGGTCAAAATTCAGCAGTTCAACCAGGAAATTACCAGGCTCAATAACTGGTTTAATGAAAATGGGTTTAATGACGATGACGATATCTTTCCTGAAAATGAACAGGAGGGTGCTATTTCTTCTGTGGTAAAAATGCAAACAAAGATGTTCTTTTATGATCTCATCCTCTGTGTCCATGGTAGAGGCTTGTATAACTTCGTGGGAAGAAAAATTAGTCAGCAAGGTATGAAATTGGAAATGGTTGTTGAAGCCAGTCAGGGGATCATTAAGTTGATGAACAAATTAAATGGAAAGGGCCTAATTTACCTTCCATGGCCCCTTAATCTATTATTAACGTATAATGTGGGTATCAACGCATTAACCCTTATAAGTGGTGGTGCCTATGTTAAAGAAGCAAAAATATTGATCGCCAGCTCCATAAACCTAATGACCATCATCAAAAGATCACCGGTACTCAATACTGAGGGCAGAACTATAATGAAAGAGAGATTTACAATGGCTAAAGAGTGTTTATGGGCACTTAAGATGACTAATCATATGTTATCATTGAAACTAAAAGAAAGTTATGAAGAGTTAACCAACATTGGTATAGATCATGGCTCTTCTGAAGTCAACGAGCAAACATTCTCTCAAATCGGATATGTTAAGGACAGACCCGATGACAAACTACTGAAATTATTTGATTTGCAAGATGCTGGTTCCAACAAAAAATCAAACAAGAATCGTAAACGCAAGATTCAGGAGTCTTCTAATGATAGTGAAATTGTTGAAAATCACCCGGGTGTGGACGAAAGTGAGGGCTTTAGACAAGAGATGTCTCCGGCTTCTATTGTTCCCGAAGTAAAGAACCTTTTAGGGCAAGATCGGTTTAATATCCTTGAAACCGAGAACAATGAAACAACCACCAGCGACAACTCACCTGCATCCAACTCCTCCGCTTCCTTGTACAAGCCTATTGACGATAACATGAGTGATTTGTATGGCAGTTTACAGTGGTTTGACCAATGGTTAGACTACAACCATGATATGAATTAGACCATTACCCCAAGTATTGAAGTGGGGGAGGAGCAAATAGTGGGGCACAAAGATTTTCCGGGGCAAGCATAAAGTATCACAAAGCTTCGGTGCTGGACCCGGACATATTTTTCCGGGTGACCCCACCTCACCAGATTGTTTAGTGTAATATTATCTGCTCCGATGGGGAAATAGAAGAAAAGATAAGAACCGGAATTAAACGTTACGACGATCATTGAGAGAGAAAAGGAGAGAATTTTTTCACAGTGCTCGGTTAAACATAGTACCGTAATTCTCGTTAACTTGCTCGTTAAAATGGTCGATGACAAATCCTGGGGTATATTTTCGGTATATTTTCGGGAGGTATGATAATACGATCTTTCCGATGTTGCCAATTTCAATATGCAACCAAGGGCTTCATTGGCCTATTATTCTTCTTCAGACTATTATTCTTCATTAGACTATTATTTTCCTTCACGTGCTCTGATGTTTTTAGGAAGGGACTAAAATATTTAGTTTCGTAAATGTCGGTTAAGAATGTTGGTGCAAGACTGTGGATAGGAGCACAGCTCTAATAGTATGATTAATAATAAATGATTAATCACCTTGGATGACATAAGGTAGCGATGCTGTATTGAGCTTCTTCTTCGTTATACCTTTGAGGAGTGATTACCTAATAGGGAAGGCCTTCCGCAGATCTCTCAAAACATGCATCGAAATAATGATGCTCTTTGTTACAACCAAGAGGAACCACTTCCTAGTTTAGAACTTGAATAGCGAATGTGGGGGAAGATAGAATAAACCTGGAGTTTAGCATGAAAAGTATCGGCAAAGTCTCTTCTGGGCCTGACATAATATGGAGAATAGGTAGCGCAGCGGTTGCATAGTCACGTAACCAAATTTCATTAGGTCGACGTAAATAGTATGGGGAACGTGCAGATCAATTTTTCAAGACAATACAAAGGTAATCTAAAATTAACCAACTCGTAGTTTTAAACAGCAGTTAAATGTAGAAAAGGTGGAGTTGGGATCCTAAGCGCAGAAACAGCCGACAAAATTAGCCGCAACGTTTAGATTGGATCTCAGACAAGCACAAACAAAATAGTGCGAAGTTGTTGAGGTAAATAAACGTGAGTGGTTATGCCGGATACCCCAGGACTTCGGAAAAACTTTTCTGGAGCTAATAGGGGCCGGGGTTAGTCAACATTCCCAATAAAGTAAGGAAAAAAAGAAATGTAAATATCTCACTAATGCAGAAAAAACCTCAAACCAGTAATAGTTACAAATTGGCTGGTTAGGATAGCCAATAAGAAGCAAATTTGGATGGTTCATCGTCCAATTGTGTAAAAATCAGGTAATTCATGACCGGAAAAACTTTTTCATTCTGTCCCACAACTCCAAAAATAATGCAAGAAAATAATAGGAAGAAAAAGAAATGCACAGTATTACTCATGCGATGTTGTGCATATCCCCCCCAACAAGAAAATGTGGAATATGAGATATTGCCCCCAAACTAAGTATTCATTCCAATCATTTCGTCGAGTACCACGAGCAATCTTTCGGGGTTATCTGTCCCTGGCCCAACCCCGGTCCACAAAGAGGACACCCGGCACTACCTAAAGCAACCGAAAAAAAAAAGATTTGTAACAGATATTTTTTGCGAGAGTAATCTAATTATTATTGAGATGTGGGAGAATTTTGGGGGGTGCGGTGGGTTTAGGTGAGTTCCGGGATGTCTATTTTTTTTTTTTTTTATTCTGTTCATTCTTTAGGCCCAGATTCTGTACCTATATATATATATAATGTCTAGCCATTAAAAACTCGGACAATTTTTTTGCTCTTTTTCTACAGATTTTTGTTTGTTATCAATATTTATTATAGTTATGCCACCTAAAGAAAAGAAAAGTAAGGAGGACAGACCCTACAAATGTACCATCTGTGACAAGGCATTCCATCGTCTAGAACATCAAACCAGACATATTCGGACCCATACGGGAGAAAAACCTCACCCTTGTACTTTCCCCGGGTGTGCCAAACGGTTCAGTCGTTCTGACGAGTTGACCCGTCATTTAAGAATCCACAATAACCCTACCAGCCGAAAGAGAAAGAACCAACTCCCCCAAACCAACAGCAACGATGAAATATACCAATTACCTTATGCCACCTCCGGGCCCATGCAAAATGGTCCTCCTTCGTATCAGGCAATTCCCTCGTCCCAAACCACCGCCATTCCCGTGACCATCGACAATAACGGAATCCACATATACCACCAACCATATCCGGTCTATTTTATCCAACCTCCGGGCACCAACGAATACCACCCAGCTACTCCCAATCCTACCATTAGCCAAATGAATGGTAATGCCATTTTCTCAATTCCTTCATCCCCTACCAACCAAGCATTCAGACCCAACCCTCCCAGTAGAACTATTTCCCACGACGGAATCAATCGTATCCCTATAGCAGACAGTCCGTCGGCCAGCCGGATAAATGCCACTTTGCAAAAGTCGGAAAGCAATACGAGCATTGCTTCGCAACCTACCATTTTCAGCCATCACTCCAACACTACCTCTTTGAGCACGTCGCCTGATAATTACCAAATCAGCTACCACCAGGTCAAGCCCTCGTTTAACAACCTCAACGAGTACTTCCACAACAAAAATAATAATAAACTCACAACTTCCAGCTCGCTCTTATCATTAAACAACCAAAACTCTTCTAGTTCCACCAACCTCAAATCATTTAACAGCTTGACCCGCTTGACCCCAATTAAGCCACTTACCAGCAACGTCAACCAACCAAGCTTCCCTATACCCAAGCCAAAGTCGTCAACATCGCTCAATTTAGAGTTTTACAACAACGGATACCAACCCACGAAAAAATCAAGACCAAACTCACCCAATCAGTCCGGTATCAACTTGGGTAGCTCTACGTCTATGAGCACCAATACATCCGTCAACCGGAAACCCGGCTTCATCATTAGCCCCAACGAAACCCCATTACAAACGCCATCTCAATCGCCTCATTTGCAGCCAATAATAGTAAAAGACGATTTGAAGTTGATGCAATTAAACAAGAAGTTGATGGACAACGACTCGATCATCAACAAGCAGTTTGACAGCAACTTGAACGACGACTCGATTGCGTTGAACAGCAACCAGTTGCCACCAATCAGAAGCGTGTTTAGCTTCAACAGCTTGAAGGGTATACCCGGTAGTGACAAAAAGAGTCCTATTATACAAAGGACATGATATTTATAGATTAATGACATCATAGAAGGATCGGAACCATCTGTAGAGAGTAGTGAGAGAAGAGTGATGAGAGTAGTTAAAGGAAGAGAAATGAAGAGATACCAGAAATCCTGGGGATTCTGTCAAAAAAATCGTTTGAGTCGACGTTGTCAAAGCAAATGTGGAGAAAGCAGAGATGCAAGTGTCAAAGAACACAGAAATAATGCAAATCAGAGAAGTGTCAGAGAAGTGTCAGAAGTGTCAAACAACACAGAATGGAAGTTGTAGCGAAGAGCTCAACCAGATACGATCAACCGTGCAGTAGATAAGAACAGTTAAAGCATGCTGTGCAGCGATGAGTTGCAGAGACGTAATAGAGCAGACACGCATGCCGTAAGAGCAGTGATCTCCACCCTACAGTGACAGCATCACA
Source organism: Isabelozyma gotoi (assembly GCA_003708205.2). Lineage (NCBI taxonomy): Eukaryota > Fungi > Ascomycota > Pichiomycetes > Serinales > Metschnikowiaceae > Isabelozyma > Isabelozyma gotoi. The sequence goes on along the minus strand of PPNP02000008.1, from coordinate 341,659 downwards.
ATAAGCATAGACAAGCTTTGGATGCAACTCGATGAGGCTGCAATATAAAATGGAGACATTTTGGTCACGTGATCCCACGGCCTTACATAATCCGTGGTGTCCGCGCCGAGTGGCCGTCTCAGACTCGGCCTAGGCCCTGACCGGCTGTTTGTGTCTCATTGCCTCGTACAATTTCTTTTTTGCTGTGTCTATATACAGGATAAAGGAGTCCCGCACCTACCACAACTCACCGTTCACACCCCCAACACCCCCCCCCCCCTACCACCATTACATCCGTTGCCACCCTCGGCATTGTCACCAGGAAGTGTCGGTCAGTCGGTTCTGACAGTAGAGGTCTGTCGTCCACTAGGATGCCTCTGATCTCGCACCCCCTTTTTCCCCCGTTTGGGTATCTCCGTTGGGTCATACGTCACAAAAGGCGCCCGCAATGTTAGACATCCCACACAAAAGTAGAAAAAGAAAAAATCAACAGTCCACTGGCTAAGCTACTCAATTTTTTTTTTTTTCGTCCTTTCAAAGTATATAAATTTTTTACAATGCCTCTTTTTGCTCTTTTTTTTTTTTTGACGGTAACAGCTTTTTACTTCAAATATATTTAATATATAGATAGATCCAAAACGAAGCAGCCAGTATCAGCAGTCCAACCTACTATACGGCTCCGTTTATATCTTGTATTATATTATATTAAATATCATCCTTGATTACCTCATTTTAGGTGATTGGTATATCATTGATATAAATACGGTCAGATAATTTAACTATTATCCCTCCTTTCCCATCCCCCCCTGTTCCTTCTTCTTCCCTAGTTGAAGAACTATTTATTACGAGCTTTTAACTAAGTCCTCGTACATCTATACACTTCCTAGCTTTCATAGAGTCTAGATCCTTTTTTTTTTTTACTTCTTTCCCCCTTTCATTATTTCATCATTACCTTTATTTCATTCCATCATGTACCAGTCAAATTACTACCAAAATTTGGGTACTGGAGGCCATCGTGCCACCAACTGGTTTAATTACGTGCCTCAACAAACCCCAAATTATTATCCTTACCCATCCGTTCCTGCTCCTCCTCCTCATCATCATCATTCTAGATCAATGTACTCCTACCAGCCAGTGGGGACCTATTCCTACCTCCCTCCTCCAGCTCCTCTCATGCCTCAACCCATGATTGCTGCTGTGATGGCTCCTGTTGAAGACACCACAGTAAACGGTGGCATCAACCTGGTTTTGGAGTACGATTTGAACTCCATGTCCACTTTTATTAGTTGGTGCACGTTTGGCATGTTGAAACAACATAAAAATCCTTCTAAAGAATTTGAAAAATTGGTATTATCGGTGCTTTTCGCCACAAGATTACCTAAATCCACCATCATCATTGCCTTGGAGTACATGAACCAACGATTCTCCAATAAATCGTTTGATGACTTGATCGAACTGGAAATCTTTGTCAAATTGACTATTGCCTTAATTTTGGCCAATAAATTCAATGATGATAACACTTTTACCAATCGTTCATGGTGTGGAGCCACCGGATTGAAAATCGAGTTGATTAACAAGGAAGAAAGAACTTGGTTGCAAGAATGTAACTGGCAACTTAATGTCATCAACTTTAAGTCCAATATCCAGACCTTGGAAGAATGCTGGGTCGCGTGGTTGGATAAATTCGGCAAGTCTGCTGCCCCAGCTCCTGCTGCTGCTCCTACTTCGTCGCCAACTTCTAACTACTACAACCCTTACTCTTCGCAAGCATACTATTCCAACACTTCCATTCCATCATCTCCTAACTACTATTCAAACTCCTCCCCATTAAACTCCTCCCCCATCAAATACCAGGATTCTATCTGGTTAGATCGCCAGTACCAACCAGTACCAGCTCCAGTAAACCATCAGGCCAATATTTGGTCCTACACTCCTACTTACCAGTACTTACCTCCAGCTGCATGTAATGACGTGAACTACAACCCAAATAGCGGGTTTGTGGGGTATGCCAATCCTTACTACGGTCACAACTTGACCAGCTACTAATCAGTTGGCAACAGCACTAAATTCTACAGCAACAAGTCAGAAAAACATCTCTTCTCATCATACTACTGATGAGCTTATATATCAGTTAGTCACATAACTGACTATGGTCATAATTAGCCTTACCAGCTACTGAGCGTTGCTCATGGGTCTTCAAAAATCTCTTTCTACAAATTAATCAAGTTAATTATGTTAGTCAATTGTTCTATCTTTACTTCAAGTGTGATTAATTTATTCTATCGTGAAAAAAAAATATAACTATATAAATTTCAAAAAAAAAAATACAATCGTGCTGAATCTTTCAGCCAGTTTTTCATTTTTCAATCAATTTTTTTAGACTTCTCCACGTTCCTTATCGTTTCGAATACATATTAGCATTTGAATGCTTGCTGTAGCTTTAAATTGGTATAACTGTTGCTGTAGTCACGGGTTTTTCTTTACGGTCTAGCCTTTTTTATTTGCTATCAGCCTTTTATTTGGCTTCAGCCTTATTTGGCTTCTTCAGGCTCTTTGAAGTCTTCTTCTTCTTCTTCCTCTTCAACCACGTCTCCGTTTTCCTTAGCCAACTCTTCGGACGCCTTCTTAAAGTCAATCACCTTTCCTCTGGTTCTTCTACCTCCAGTAATGATGTTAGACTCATCAATCTCCAACAATTCGTCTTCATCAGCCTCCTCGTCTGCTCCCAAGTCATCAGCGTCTCCTTCTTCTTCATCTTCTTCATCTTCCTTATCGGATTTGGCCTCTTTTGGCAAGTCGTCGTCGTAGTTTCTTCTTCTAGACTTCTTCTTCTTCTTATCCTTTTTGGGTTCTTCTACAGGTTCTTCGTCAAGACTTCTCTTTTTGGTGACTTCTTCGGCCGATTTTTCGGCTTCAACAGCCTTGACTTCTTCAACGGGCTTGGATTCGGTGTCTGACATTGCAATTCTTGTAAGAAAACAGTTGTAGAAACCACTGAAAAAGTTGGTTACAATTTGAAATTCGGCTGGTGGCTTTTTGTCGTGCGCGGGCCCAAAATATATACCTAGTGTCTAAAAAGGCCATCAAATATCAGCTCTTCTCTGTATAAAACAGTAGTTTAAGTAAGAGAAATGGTATGTATTTCTAAGCAAATTGCTAGCTATGTGATCTATACTAACATGCAGTCGTCTCTACCTATCACCAAGAAGACGAAACTCTCGGATTTGATCAACTATAGGTTGAAAATTTCCACAGTTGATAACAAAAACTACATAGGAAAGCTTCTAGCCTTTGATAAGTACCTTAATCTTGTATTGGCAGATACTGAAGAGACAAGAATCACCAAGAAATCGTATCAGGAGCTTAAACAGAACAAGTCCGGGCCTGTGGTTGAAGATAAGAGATTGTTGGGCCTTATTATCTTGCGAGGAGAGCAAATTGTCAGTTTAACCATTGAAAGTGGACCTACTATTGATAATAAGAAGAGATTGGGGATATTGACAAAGGGAAAGGGAATCTCAAAGCCTTTAAAGGTGCCAGTAAGCCAAATCAACAAGCTCCAGGGGCCAGCAAAAGCAGCCTTCAAGCGTTAATGTATGTATATTAGATAATGTCACGAGATATAGCTTTATTAGACGTATTTACGATATTGGAAGTGTAGAGCTCAGCGTAGGTATGAAGAGAGCATGCTGTGTAGTTGTTGATGTAATAGAGCAGGTGAAGTGATGTAAGAAAGCAGGTTATGTAGCTGTGAAGTGAGAATGTTGCTGATACCAAAGGCATAACAGAAGCTGTAACAACTACTAGAAATCTTAAAATGCTCTAATTCATACCTTGGAGCTCCCAGAGTAAAGGATTTCTCATAACGTAGGCAGGATCCTTTTCGCTCTATTCCAATTCCATAATCTCTTCATATTCCACCATTTCCATCATCTCATTCTCAGCCATTCCATTCTGTCATTCCATCTGTTAACATACTGCCTTTTAACTACAATCAGATGTACTAAACAATTTTAGCAATCATATCTACACCTTCTTCCGTATTTCACTAGCTTTATCTCAAACTTTCTTCTCTTAAGCTCAATACCTCCAATTTCTCCCACTTCTGGCTACGTCTCATAGATTTTCTGTATATTATATTACTCAATATCAATCAACAACAGTTGGAGTTATTCTTGCTTCTCTTTTCCTGAGGTGCTGGGGTCAAGGAGATGGTTGGGCCTCCCGATGGTTTGTTGGTGTTAACATTATCGTTAGTATCCAATTGATGCTTGCTTATCATCTCGTAAATATTCTTCAATAATTGATGGAATGATAAATCAACGTTATCAGAAGATAAAGCAGAAGCTTCCGTGAACAATAAACTGTTTTCATTAGCGAAATTCTTAGCTTCATCTGTTGGAACAGCTCTCAAGTGATCTAAATCAGACTTGTTACCCACCAACTCAATAACAATGTTGGCATCAGCATGTTCTTTCAATTCTTTTAACCATCTAGAAACCGATTCGTATGATTCGGTCTTGGAGATATCATATACAATTAATGCTCCCACAGCTCCTCTATAGTATGCACTTGTTATAGCTCTGTATCTTTCTTGACCAGCAGTATCCCAAATTTGAGCCTTAACTCTTTTACCATCAATTTCTAATGTTCTAGTAGCAAACTCAACTCCAATAGTGGAACGAGATTCCAAATTGAATTCATCTCTGGTGAATCTGGATAACAAATTGGATTTCCCAACTCCGGAATCTCCGATCAACACAATCTTGTATAAATATTCGTAATCATACGAGTAATCATCCGTATTATCTGCCATTTTCAATGCGTTTTTGTTTATGGGTTTCTATTAAATAACTATGCGATTATGGCCTATTTTCACTATCTGACTCTTCGGTGTAAATAAAAAACTTCTCTGCCTGTCTCTGCGTTAGCTTTAGTATCACGTAATAGATCTATTTCTTAAAACTAATACCCCTATTTGGCCCCGGAACTTTTTCAATGTACAAGTTGCCAGGTTTTTCCTTTTTGATTCAGTCGTTGATGTTTTGTATGGTGTCCGGGTCGTGTCGCGCCACAAAGATAGTGCGGTGCTGCGACACGGGCTTATAATGTCGGGTGTACGGATTTCTTACTGATTGATTAATATAAACTAAACTAATTTTACACTACTCTCTACCGTGACGTTTGTCTTCACGGGCTGCCTTCTTCTCCATTTCGTCCCAGTCTTCTCCTTCGTCACTCTCGTCGAAGCTTCCTTCACTTCCGGAACCGTCACCTCCAGACGAATAGTCATCTTCCTCGGAAGCCTCACTTTCAACCTCTTCGTCACTTGGATCATCATCACTGGCCTCGAATTCTGACTCTTCGTCTTCTTCGTCTTCGTCAGAGGAGTCTCCTTCTCCAGTTAAGAAACTCCAACCACCATCGGCGAAGAATTGGTATGGATCCGACAACACCGTCTTCATAATCGTACCCCAATTCAAGTTCATTTGACCTTCACTGATTGGAATATCCACGTCAGTCAACCATGACTTCACATCTTCAAGCAATTCCATTGGAATGGTATTGATATGAACCACGGGTTTGTTGAAGTCTTTGAATACAAACACCAAATCGAAGTTCTTTAATCCAAATTGAACTCTTTCCAAGTGAGCAATTTCGATTTCTTCCAAGGTAACAACCAAGTATGGAGGATCGATCAATTGAATCAAACAATCACGAGTAGGCATACACAACACAGAAGATCTGAATGGAACCCCTTGGAATCCCAATTCTCTGAAAGGAATATCCAAATCAACCACTCCATTAGAAGAGTCACTAATTAATTCAGCAAAGGCCTTGAATTCTTTGTCTAAAGCAGCTTTTCTTCTTCTTTCTTCTTGTTCTTGTTGTAATTCATCTTCATCTCCGTATCTGTACTTTCTCTTACGTCCACCAGTTTCATCGAAGGCCATATCACTGGCTTCTCTGTAGAATTGCACATCAAAGGTCTTCTTCTTACCAATCATGATTGGACTCTTCAAATGACAGTGGATAACAACAATTAATTCGTCTTTACAAGGTTGGAAAAACAAGTGCTTGATGTTGGAAAAAAGAATATCTACTCTTTGATCAGCTCTGAATGAAGATTGATATCTCAAACCATTTTCATGGATTTGTAATATACCACCAATCTTTTTGGTATCAGGTTGAGGTCTAATGAAGACTTGATCAAGTTTCTTGACTCGAGATCCCTTCAATTCAATTAAATTTGCCTGACTCACAACATCAGCTAATTGTTTCTTCTCGGTTTCTCTCTTAACTGAATCTTTCTTCAAATCTTGGATGGCCTTGTAGACATCTACCATTCTTTGACGGTCTCGAGATCTCAAGGTTATCGATCTCAAAAACTGGTTATCTTGAGAGTCTTCATATGGTAATTCGGTTCTTCTTGACACATTACCCCCAGCCCCTGGGGAATTAAAGTTCAATCTTAAGTAAGTGTAGTCACCTTCTTCATTTTGGGATCCATTCTTGAAGGAATTGATATGGAAAGGCACGGGTCTACCACAAATTGGTAAAATAATGGTTTGGTTCTTGTAATCCACATGAATTTTCAAGTCACGAACATTAGAAGGAATTTGGGACTCTCTTACGTAAGATTCGTACTTTTTGAAAACTGGCTTGAAATCAGAAGCATCAGTGGCATCAGCTTTAGAGAATCTGGCCAAACCTTCTTGTTGTCTCTTTTCGTGTAATTTGGATTGGATTTCTTGACGAATCTTTTCGGCATTGTTATCATCAGCAGCACTTGATTCGTGTCTTAATTTGGATTTTAAGATCTTGGAATTGGCTTCATTGGCAGCCAAAGTTTTCTCGATTCCAATGTCCTTTTCGGATTTCAATTTCTTATCCAACTTATCTGCTGCTCCATTTTCTTTCTTAACTGATTGAGGACCATCATCCTTGAAGTAGAAGGAGATTTCTGGTCTACTTTTAGTATAGGTAGTCAATAAAATAGCTTCAGATTCACTAACTTTAAAAGTATCAGTGAGCAATAAGGAGTAGTTCTTCAATTTAGGATCTTTGGCCTTTTCGTTGGTTAAGTTGTTGAATCCAATGGTCAAGGAGATTATCTGGCCATTTATTAATGGTCTTTCATTCTTATTATTTAAGATTAAGGTCGAATCTCTGAACTCAATACCCGTTAACCAACCTACATTTTTGGTGAAGTGGTCAACCAAGTCTGGTCTTTGTTCTTTGATGAACTTGGTGGCTCCTTGGTAAACTTCATTGGCTACTTTTCCTTCCTTCAACAATTCGGTGGTGATGTGATTTTGCAATTTCAATAAGAATTCGTAGTCGTTTTCCATCTTGGGAGTAGGGTCGATTAAAAAGGTTCTGGCAATATTAGAACAGTACAATTTATAACGTAACCCAATCGATGCTAATATCACACCATCTCCAATCAATTGCTTATCACTAGAAAGAGCACTTGGTCTCAAGTCGTAGTCCCCTCCACTTTGCACAATAGGGGAATAACACCAATCAACTAAATCAGGATCAAAATCTTTATCTGATTGTAATAGTTTCTTACCCAAGTTGTTTTTGGTGTACCATTTATTGTTATCGATTTTGGCTTCGATTTTATCGGAAATCTCTGAGTTTTTGGTCTTTAATTCTTCATCTACAACCACCATCATTTCATTAGCAAAGGTATCCATCATGACCACCGACGATTTGGCTGCGGTTTTGGTATTGGTGAATTCCTCTGAGTCCTTTAATTCCAATGATTTGGAAATCAACAAAGAGCAGTCTTCATACGATAATTCTGCTGGTTTACTGGCTTCTGTCCATTCATCTATGAATTTACCCTTGTACTGGTCTTTCTTGATGGTTCCAATAGGTTTTTCTCCAGCCTTCAATTTTTCAATCAAATCAACGAACAACTGTTTGTTCTTTTCGGCATCTTTGGTTCTGGTCCAAATTTCTACATCACTGGAATTGGTGGTGGGCTTATTGGGCAATTTCTTCAAGTATTTGGCCTTGGTTTCACTGGTAATGATGTAACATTTATCCTGGGTGATCATGATACTGGTATGAGCAAATTCATATCCCAACAACCAGATTTGCAATACGGTAGACTTTTTATAGGTACTTTCATCATCCCTAGCACCCACGAAGAAGAGTAAACTGGAAAACTCTTTGCCAGCAGTCAACTTTTTTTGGATAATTGACAATCTCTTGTGGAAAGTACTGGCGTCAATGTTAACATCCGACATGCTGAATCAACGGACAAGTAGTCTAGTTTAATTGATGGATCAATCAGGGGATGAACTAGTAGATGGTGGAATTCTGTCCATTTCTTTGCTAGCGTTGACGCGAATTTTTCATACTAGATGCACGGGTTTTTGGTACATCAAATACATCAAATAAGAACTGGAAGGAGGAAAGCTATGTTCTGTTAAGGAAAGAGAAGAAGTGGTTTCTTATCTATAGGAGAAGTTAAAGATGTTGGAGTCATCATGAGAGTATTTTTGTTATAGGTTTGGCTTATTTGGTGACTTTGGAAGCATGAAAAGCTCTTTGTAGTGAGTTTTCAGGCACTGGATATCTGAGCTCTTCGGAAATATAAGATCATAGGAACGAAAGAACGTATGAGAGAGGTATAAGTAACAATAATTTTGACTGAAAGCCATCAGAATCTGGTATACTTCATGAGTTATTCACTTGTTCAAGCTGTTCGCTAGAGCGTCTCTCATTGACCTAGATCTTTAGAACAGCTTGAATTATATCCCCTCTAGTAAGTTAATTGTTCCTACAGCAAACAGAATGGTAAATTAACCCTTAGGATTAATGTTTTAAGGCATGATACTAGAAGTTGTATCTTTTACTATCTAGGCAGTTCTCTGGATATACAGAAAAACAGAAGCCCACTACAATATGACAGTTTTTTCTAATTTGTTCTAAAAGGTCTCAATTGCTCCATTATCCTGACTTCAATCCAAACTTACAGTTCCACTAACTATCCCCTTGTCAAACGTTTAGGTAGTAGTGGCGACATTTGCAGCCTATTACAGATGTACGGGCCTTTTATAACACGTTCAGAATGCAGACGCGGTCTTATTATGGAACGCGTACAAAATGGTTGCCAAACAAACGAAAACACCATAGTAAAGAAATGAGAAATTGCAGAACTTCTACCATCTTCAAAAGCTTTCTGCTAGTATCTTGATCCAAACCTAACCGCCGGAGTACCATATGTTTAGACAGGTTAAGAGAAGAACTGCTGGAAGAAGAAACTTTGAGCCTTCTAAGGCTAGCAGCATTTACCAGAGTCTTCCTCAAGGTAAAGATATTTATCTGTCTCGTTTAACATTTTATGACATACCCCCATTAGATGAAATCACTTTGGAAGAGTTCGAGACGTGGGCCATCGACAGGTTAAAGATCTTGATTGAAATCGAATCGTGTGTTGCCAGAAGTAAGTCTATCAAAGATACGGAAGCCATAATTAAACCTTTGTTATTGAAATATTTGCCTTTAAGCTCAGAAACCAGTGGTAATACGGCCACCATTCTCCAGGAACGTAAAAAAGATCATTACTCCCACTTTATCTTGCGTTTAGTTTTCTGTAGATCAGAAGACTTAAGAAAGAAGTTCATTAAGAACGAGACTATTTTATTCAAGATCAGATATGGTTTATTACAGCCAAAAGAACAACAGGAGTTCATCAAAAGTTATCATGATAAATTGCCATGGCAGTACATCAGTAATGAAGAAAAATTGCTGTTGTTTGATGAGTTATTTGCTGCTACTAGTGGAACAATTAGAAATGTCATTATGATAGAAAACTCCATGGAAACAAATTTCTCCATTTCTAATGAACAGCTTAAGCAGCACATAAAATTGAAGGAAAACTTCATAAAATTACCCTTTGAAAAAGTGCCCAATTTAGTAGCAACTAGACAAGTGTTGCTTAAAGCAGGTTATGCTTATATTCCATCCACATTACAATTAAGTTTGTTATCTATTGAATTTCAAGACTTGTTGTCCAAGAGTTTGTTAAGAACATTCCAGTCTATTCCAAGATTGGAAGAGGACGATAGATTATTGCCATTATTATCCAACTTATCACACAACTTCTCTAGTATTCAGTATGATTCAGCAGCTTTTGGTAATGATCCTTCATTGGTTTCCGATATCAATGCCAACTCGATCATGACACCAGCAATCACAAAGCATTACCCAATGTGTGCTAGTCACTTACAGAAGAATTTAAGTGCCAATTCTCATTTGAAATACGGAGGCCGTCAACAATTAAGTCTTTTCCTCAAAGGTATTGGCTTAAGTGTAGATGAAGCATTGAAATTCTGGGCCTACCAATTTACCAAAGGCTCCTCCTCCATGAACTTAGAAAAGTTCAATAAAGAGTACAAGTATAACATTCGTCACACCTACGGTTTAGAAGGGGCCAGAACCAACTATAAACCATGGGACTGTGCAACTATTTTACTGAAACCAAAGCCAACTAAGGGAGAATATCATGGATGTCCATATCGTGATTACAGTTTGGAAGTGTTGGTTTCTAATCTTAATGACATGGGAATTAATGATCAACAACACATCAATGGAATCATTGACGATGTCAACCAGCTGAATTACACCATTGCATGTACCAAAGTATTTGAATTGACCCATAAAAGTCAATTGGAAAAGAGTAACCAGAGTGATAACCTCCATATCAACCATCCTAATCTTTACTTTGACAGATCTCGTCAATTGGAAAAGTATGATGAAACAACCCCAGTCAACTAATGTATTTATATTGTTTAATAACACCTTGATTTATGATTAGCTGTAGTTAATTTGTAAAAGTTTCAGAATGTATTAGTACATACAGCTTCTATTTTGATGGCATAACCATGTCTATAAACATAATGTATATATAAATAAAGAGGAAGCTTAGCTCAAATCGATTGAGCTCCACATATCTTTGAATGCCCACCATGAAGCACCACTTCCACATAATCCAACCCAGAAAGGAGTCAAACAGCCTTCGTATAAAGACCAATGGACCACTAATGGAACCTGGATAACTTGTTTGAAAACGTTAATTCTCCAGTTCTTGTCCCATTTGGAGATAGGAGTTCTTCTGAATAATTCAATGATTTCTATAATCAAATAGGCTCCCCAGACACGAGAACACCAAATATAGGTTTCAATACACCAATAATTGTTATCATTGGTACCTACCCAGTTATGATCAGTTAACCACCCAGCATTTTCGAACAATTCTAAGATCAAACAGTTAATTGACTGTAAGAAATTGACAAAACGATCGAATTTAGGAGCAGCATGGGCAGGGTCAACGAAGGCCTGGAATTCGTCAATGATCCATGGCATATATTTGATGGACTCGGTTAGGCGATTGAAGATTCTAATATCAGCGATGTAGGAAGAGATTGCCTTTAAGTGAACGGCAAGGTTGGAAACTGGCTTATCAGATTCTGTTTCTACCAATTCTGGCTTTTCCTGGCTGAAGACTTGAGCCACGGTCTTATTGGATGAGGATTTCAAGTCGGTGTGGAGGTATTTGGAGGTAACCTTGCTAATAAGCTGGAGCAAGTTGAACTTCTGAGATGCTAAAAAGTGTTTAATCTTGGGTTTGTTGTTTAATATACTGGAAACCATTAACGTGAAGTAGCAAATGAAATATAAATTACTATCAACAGTGCTGGATTTGGATAAGACTTTGTCATTAATTTCCTGGTAGAACTTCCTGCTGAAGATACTCTTCTTCAAGGTAGCATTGAGCTTCAAGATAATGGATAAAGGCACAACTTTGGCGCCAGATGCAGTTAATGATTTGCTCATGAATAGGAGATTGTGGGGGTACTAACGAATGATACAACTACAACAACAACAACGACAACAACGAAAAAGCGACAAACAACAGTAACTAAGTTTGGTCTATATTAACGCTCTTAAGGGCAAGTAAATGGATAAATAGAAAAGAAAAATAACAAAAGAAAAAGAATGGTAAACTAATAAACTATTATAATATAAAAAAAAAACGCTCTGATATCAGGCACAAAAATGCCACTGAAAAAAAAAATTCACTTTTAACAAGACGGAAAAAAAATACTATGACATTTTTTCCACGATAACCGCGGCTTGACTTTCCTAATAAGACCAGTGAAAGCGATGGAATGAGCTCCGAATGCAGACGGTTGTAGACATACAAGGGAGTTGGAGCCATTTTCAAGGAGGGTTAGAACGTTGAGGTGTTTTACAAGCCAATAGAGCAAATTGGTGGGAGCCAACATTTCGTTTCGGCATTAGCACCCAATCCCAGAACTGCAAATCACCACTCCAATCGGGAAAAAGTATCCTGGACGGTTAGAGATCAGGGTTGCAGGATTTAGTCCTTGGATCTGGAGGCAGATGTACGAAAAGGGCAGGTAAGAGAGGATCTCGTTACGCCAGCGATGAGGTACGGATGAATGGGAGAAGCCCATCTATTGACCGCCTTAAGTGTGAGGAGCCTTAAGTATGTGCCGTCTTAAGTATGTGAGCGACGCAAGTAGGAGGTTTTTGGTCCTGGGTAATTGCGGAGACACCTGTTTATTGTAAAGGCACTTGTTGAAGCCGTGGAAGTCACGGGGTCATCCACGGTATTCGGTAGTCTTGTTATCCGTGGCTTAATTGGCCGTCGTCAGGTTGTATTGTGGGTGGACTACTTTGGCTTCCTCGGCATAAATTGTGCGCTCACAGGCTGCAAAAAGTGCAATTAGCCCATACAAATAGTTGTACAAGGTATACTATACGGTGAATGTATCAAAAGCTATTTTACGGTGAATGTATCAACAGCTATTATAGGGTGAACTGCTTCTTACCTAGTCTAAGAAGCTTTCAGGCGGTTTTGTGGGAGTTTCGTGGAGTTTTCTTCACTGTACAATTGGTCCTATACAAACATCTTATCTATCCGTACACCACATGACTAAACAATTATTGAAGCTGTGCCATGACCTAGCTCTTTGTTGAGTGAACAGTGATCATTAATAAAGATATATCATGACCGATACTTTTCTAGTCACTTATACACTTAAAGGCGAGTACATTTACAGTGATACACTCTAGAGCCCCTCCTTAAAGTCTATTTTTCTGTCTTGTTATTATACTCCTTACAATTGGTCGTATTAATATTCTAATCTGTGGCCTTTCTTATCAGCACTTATAGTGAGCCAAACTCCTGATTTGGATAAACTCTTATCGTCCATTACTATGTCTAATGGAGGCCAAGCCTATTTATGGAGGTTTTGTAGATTTTCTTTCTGCTTTTTATTGGCCTTTTATAAACCTCTAATCTCTGTCTTATCTTATCAGCTTATCTTGTCTAAAACAACATGACCAAATAGTGCATCTGTATGTTTAGTCAGCAACCAGCGGAATGACTACTCGGCTACATTGGGAGATCGAGAGCTATTCCCGATCCTTGTATTGAGCAAATCATTCCAGGTGTGTTTAGCCGAATAGCATTACGAACCCAATGTCGAAAACAAGGGGGGCTAACAATACATTTTATTACCACTTTCTCGGCACAATCATTACAGTTTCGAAATTAGGTTTGAGAGAAGTGCTATTTTGACACAGACAAACCTTAATACCACCAAATTGTTCGCCTGAATCCAAGTAAGATGCTAACGTCACTTTCTCTACACCCGAATAGACAAACTCTAATGTAGGAACTGGCATTTACCTTTAATACGAAACCAGGGACCATAATCCCCGCAAATCTGTAGTCAGTCAGATATCGATAATCTTTATTATCTTATCTTTCTATTATCTACAGGCTGGACCAGCGGGATGTTTTTTGTTCGTGAACTCTATTGATCCGAATACACCTTTCTATCTAACTATCGAAGTAGTATCAACAGGTGTTTGTAATGATCAATATCGTAGATAATTTTACAGAAAACCTTCAAAAATGTATAAAATGTGAGCATGTTATGCATAGACAATTAGAATTATAGAAAAATACACACGGAATAGCAATAAATACCTAGATACCTGGACAGTATCGAAGAACTAAATGAGTTTATTAAACAATTGTATTTAATCACGAGAAGAAGAAGATGCAAGGTTGTTGTTCTCATGGGCAGAGTCAAACTTCATTTCTTCTTTCATGGCGTAAGTTTCCATACCTCTTTGGTCAGCAGAACCCACGGTTTCTAAGACAACTTCGTTGATTTCTTCAACTTCGTCTTGGATTTGAGGAAGAATCAAGTTTAAGATAACACCAAGGAAACCAGTAAGAGCGAAACCGGTTTCCATAACTAAAACGATGGCATCAAAGAAACCTTGTAAAGATTTGTTATCACCTTTGTAAGTGAAAACGTAGGAGAACCAGTCACTGACTAAAGTGGCACCTAAACCTGGAAGTAAAGCAGCAGTTAAAACGAAACGATCTCTTCTGGTGAATTCAGTAGAAGCAATAACCTTAATACCGGAGACGGCCACACTGGTGAACAAGAAAGAAGTAACACCACCAAGAATAGCCTTTGGAATGGAGACGATGGCAGCGGCGAATTTGGAGAAGATACCCATGACAATCAAGAAGAAAGCACACCAGTAACCAACTCTTCTGTTAGCACACTTGGTAATGGAAATAACACCGTTATTTTGGGCAAAGACGGATTGTGGAGTAATACCGAATAAACAAGAGAGAACACCACCAATACCATCGGATAAGATACCCCCTTGGACTCTGGAATCGTAGACTTCACCTTCGACTTCCAATCTGGAGACATCAGAGGTAGCAGTAATATCACCAATAGCTTCCATCATCAACACAATGAAAACAGCAAGGTAAGGTAACACAGCAGGACCATAAACTCTAAGTTTGAAAGTATGAACCCAAAGGAAAGTAGCAGCTGGAGCTCTGTCGATTTGAGCACTGTTGAAGTAACCACAGGCAGCACCAACAATACAACCAACTAATAAACCAACAATAACGGCACAGGATTTCATAATTGGAGAACCAAATTTTTCAGAAATAATGATGGTAGCGTAAACTAAGAAACCCAAACCAATGAATTCGGCAGAACCCCAAGGCAAGTTTTTGACACCACAAGTAGAGCCAACACAAGCAGAACCACCAGCCCAATCTTCGAAACCGGTTTCGACTAAATGGACACCGATAAGCAAGATAACAGGACCAGTAACTAAAGGAGGGAAGATTTTTTGCAAAGCCTTAGCTGGCATGAAAGATAACAAGATTTCCAAAAGAGCACACACAGCACCAGTACCCAAGATTTTACCGTAAGCATCAGGACATGGTTGAGCAACTCCGTCGATAGTAGCACAAGTACCGTTAGAGTACATCATTGGAATAGCTTTAGTAACAATAGTAATAGTGGCGAACGAAGTCCCCACGACCGATAATAAACCAGTACCAATATAGTATCTGGTACCATAAATGTGGAATCTGGTAATTTGCACACATGACAAGATACCAGAGGTAATTAAAGAGGTGGAAACCAAGAATTCTTGGAGGTCACCGGTTAATTTAGCAGTAGAGGCGATAATAATTGGTGGAGTAACCACCCCAGCCAACATGGCCAAAGCATGTTGGAAACCCAAGATGAAACCCAAGATAATTGGCATATCGGAGTTTAAACCGAAGAAAGGTTGAGTCTTTGGAGGTTTTTTGGTGAAGGGGATTTCTGGGAGGAACAAGTAACCGTAGTCATAGTCCCCAAGAAGACCTTCTTTGGTGGTCCATTTTTTCACGACCCTCTTACCATAAGCGGTGATATCAGAACCAGTAAGCATTTTTATTAATGTAGTAATGAGTATTGATTAGAATAGAGAGAAAGAAGAGAAAAGAAAAATATTATGTGAAAACTAGGGGAAATTGGTCCAATTATATATCAAGGACCTGGTCCATGGATGCAAATACAATTTACCTTTTGATAACAAAATGGAGATGTCCTTAAAGAAGCTTTTACGAGAGTGAAGAATTCAATTTTCAATTTTTCTTATCTATTGGACAATACCGAGCAGAAAAATAAAAAAAAAAATGCATACTGCAGAAAAATAAAAAAGAAACTGCAGAAAACAGCAGGCGGTCCCACCAAATAGAAAGCTTAAAAGGATAATTGTTAAACCGGGACATTTTTCAAGAAGGCGGTATGGAGATTAGACTTAAAGCCCTTCTGGCACAATGAATAAAGTTTACTGGAGTAATGGAAGGGCCATCATCTCCGGCGAACACCCCAGGGCTCGGAGATGGCCAGACAGCGGCCGCGCCCCACGGAAAATCTCTCGACCTGGCCCCAGTCACTAACTGGACGGCGTCAGCAGGGTCTTTGGTGAGAAAAAGTCAGCAGAGGATCTTTCGTTTTGTCCCCGTAAAATCTATCATAGGCATTCGCATGCTTGGTAGTGCCTAATATCGAAGACTAAAGCTGCCAAGTGACAAGATAGTGCGGATGAGGCTGAATGTAGTAGTGCATCGGTCATAAAAACGGGCCGAATCGAGTAAGTAATCGGACATCACCCAGACAAAATGTCAGGGAAACCGGAAAAAAACTGTGACAATTGCATGTCTAAAGTCAGACGATGTTGTCAGCAGAGCTAATGACAAATTGGTCAGTGCAGTGTAACTGCAGACACGACGGGAAGCTTGCCGGCGTCCGAACCATCATCAAAATGGTCCCAGTTGATGCTTGTAGTCTTCAGACGTATGGACGTATAGCGATGAAGGAATGTCTTATCGCTCGTTATCAAGGAACACCCAGTTTTGTGCGCGCGGAGATCTCCAGAAATGTGCCTTGTTGGGCCCGGCACGACCTTCGGATTTTGCCATGCTGGAGGTTCCCGGGCCATGTCAGATGCCTGAGATAGGAAATCGATAGGTGATAACGGATAAGTGTAAACGAATAAAATTATGCCAAACCTCCCACCAATAACGCTTCTGGATTAGCCGAGCCCCGTCATCTGCCGGTGTTCGAGATTTTGGATCGATCTCTATTGCATCTTTATTTGCTATTTTTTGGCGCCTCCTCCTTGTTTCAGTAATGGTGTTTTAGCTCAGGTGTCGAAAGTAGTAATTTTGGCTGGAACCTTTTGGTGATGGAGTCGTGCCCGCCTAATTGCCCGTTGCGTCGTGCGCGGCGTATTATTGTCGCTTAAGTCTGCGGTCGTGCCAGTAACCAACAGTCTGGTCGTGCTAATGACGAATCCGGTCGTGTCCGGCCCCTTCTGTCAAACTCGCTTTGGGAACAAACGTCATCATGGCGGGCTGGCTGGTGGCGCACGACCTCGCTTAAGGTTTTTGCAGTTAAACAAGAAAAAGGTTCAAAAAGTTGGCCGCGTTTTCCTCGTGTTAAGGTACAATAAACCCTGAATAGGATTAGGATTATGAGCTGTGTCCTAGGCTGGGCCTTTTCTTCATTGAGTGGTCTCTCTCTCTTGTTCCTCAATTAGTCTTGTTCTTCTTCTCTTCTTGACCTCAAGCTCTTTCTTTCCAGCACTATCGATTTTTTTGCTGGCTACAGGTTGGGGGATTATATATATATATAAGTGACCATTACTCTCGTTTGTCCTTGCCCGTTCGTCACACTCCCCCTGTGAAGCCATGTTATTATTCAAACTATTGTCACTCTTTACACTTGTCAGCTTCTGTTTGGCTGATATCGACCTCTTACTCGATAAAATCTTCGACTTGACCAAGGATAAGAAGGTCATTGCCAGTCAAATCACCAAAAAACCGGTCATCAAGTCTCTCTTGGGCCCTCTTGATATCATAGATAATTTGTTTTCCCGAGATGAAACCGTCAGCTCGACGCTTTCCAATAGGGTAAATGCATTTTTGTTAAACTTAAAGATTGGTTCGGCTCTGAATCAATCATTTGACTGTTTGTTGGATACGGGGTCGGCCGATTTGTGGGTCCCCAACCAACAATTCTGTGATCAAGCAAAATCCTGCCCTGGGCCAGGATACGACCCATCCCAATCTACCACTTCCAACGACACTGGCTACAATTTTACTATCAACTACGTGGGATCCCAGGGATATAAGGGTAAAATATACAATGATACCGTAGAAATCGGTGGTTACAAATTAAACAACAGTAACTTTGCTGAGGTTTATACTGGTGGTAGCACTCTTCCTATTATTGGAGTTGGATACCCAGACTTAAGAGATAAACCACCATATTATCGTAACATCCCTCAGAAAATGGTGGATGAAGGGTACATCAATAACTTTGGTTACGGAATCTACCTCGATCAAATGTCCAGTACTTCTGGATTGATTGTTTTCGGAGGTTACTTCACTAACGGGTACGTGGGCAAATACTACCAGCTTCCAATTTTAGACAAAGGATCTGTTTCTTCAGTACTTTCCAGTTTGCTGGTTAACTTTGACAATTCCAACTTCCAGGACGCTTGGATCTTGCAAACCCCCGTTAGAGCCTTGTTTGACACTGGTAGTACTGCATTGATCTTGCCAGTAGCGTTATACAACAAAACCATGGATCTTCTTCAGGTTACTATCGACCCGGAGCACGGTCCTGTGTATGAATGCAGTAATTTCAACCACACCAACTCGGTATTCAGTCTTAACTTTTTGGGGGTTAACATTACTGCTCCAATCAACACTGTTGCTACCCAGATCAACAACACTCACTGCCACCCATCAATTTCGAGTATTAATGCCGACTACATCATTTTGGGGGAATTCTTTTTAAGATCCACCACCCTCTACTTTGATCTTGACAACCAGTTGATCAATATTGCCCAGGCCAAATTAGGAGAAAGCCACGAAGACATGCTTTCTAAAGTTGAAGAGTATCCTAAGGATGGAGCCAATTTCGACAAGGCTCCCAATTTCTACCAGACCCAGTACTACAAGCCTCCTACGGGAACTGCGGTGACGTTCATTAGTACCACTACCACCACTGCATCGGCCAATGGGTTGTTCAACTGGCCATTCCGTCTAAACACTGCTAGTGCCCTGAGTGTTCCCACCAACATCGTGGGACAGACCTTGAAACCAAGATCCGATAAAAAGGTGTTGGTTAAATCGTCGTTTTTGCAGCTTTTGCAGCAGCATAAGGAGATTTTTCCATTGGTGCAGAAGGAAATGGAATCTAACAGCGAAGAGGTGTTTGAGATCTTGTCCCACCTCATGGAACAGAACCGGGAACACATCTCGGAGGAACCAATACGGTTATTACACTATGTCCAGGGAGTGATCAACAAGAGAGACACCCTGGTGCCCTCGGCGCTTATTCACTACGTACACAGCAGAGAATAGACGAGGCACCGCCATTTAGGGCTTGTATTAGCCACGAATAGAGCACTAAGCTGGGTCCGAGTTGGGTCCAGGTGAGGCGCCGGCATTTGTTCCAATTTGCCGCGGGCCCATGGTTCCCCGGCGTGGGTGCCAATCTTTTTTTTTCACCTGGGTCCAAAACCGCACCAGCTTGGGAGCCCTGCCAAAGGTGGTCTCAGGGTAGGCAACCCAGATCCTCAACCCACCACCAATAATTACACTAAAATCACACATTTACGACCATTCTCTTGTAGCACGAATCAAGTAGCAGCCTTCAACATCACGTCCCGCTAGGCCAAGTGACCTTGGCCGAGTAAGCTGGGCCAGGTGCCTCCGCACCCAGACCTCATCTCCGGCTGTCACGATATGTCCGCCATCGCATCGGTACCTACAGCTATTTCCGGTCTTTGTCCGGCCTGAGTCCGACGCTCGGGCCGGTTACCTCATGGTTATTTTCTGCGGGCCAGATCTGGACCCGGATATTAACTTCAAGTATCTTATTGACCAAACCTAATAACCTCCTAACCACTGGGCTGACCCCATGTTTTGAGCTGTGGCCCACAACCCCCCAACCATCCCCCACCACTGGCGGGCCCACAAGAAAATTTTCCTCACCCTGTTTCAGGTAGCAACCTCTCGCATGAGCGTTAACCGCATTGGCCCAGCACATCGCTTTGTCCTCTGCCCAATGCGGCAACAGGTCGAGGGTATACAATTTGCCAACTGATGAAATCAACTCCCTAGCGGCGGCTTATTTTACACCCACCGTATCTAACAATAATATAATGAAACAATCACCCGCTGAAGTTATTTTTTGATCGTATTTCATTGTGAAATTGATGTACAACACCCTCTTTTCGAGTGTTTAAAGATGTAATGGGGAACCAGATAGAATTTCAATTACAAATGTCTTACAAAATGAAATCTACTGCATTCTTCCCCCCCAAAAAAAATTGGAAATAAGAAAGATTGGCTTTGGCAAAAAAAGAGGGCTTCATACCATTTATGTGGATGTCTTTTCTTTTTTTTTTGTTTTTCAATTACGTAGCTACTACTTTCTTTCTTTCTTCTACCTCTTCTTCTTCTTGTTGTTTATCACATCACCGTTCTTAACGCACCATGTTTATTTCTCTTCGTAGGAAACATGTGCAGTTATACACTTTGTTAGTACTTTTTGTACTCATTGTTGTCTCGGTAATCCATTCTTATCGTGTGATCTTCCAAGATACTACCACCGAATTCACGAGTTATGTCCCGAATTACTTCGAGTACCTCTCTAGCAAAATCTTCAACAAAGCGTCAACATCAACCACCGATGACCGAGCGCTTGACATCAATACTTTGGACCCAGAGTCCTACTTCAACCAGGAAATCTCCTCCATGTACAAGGTAAAGTTGTCCAATGATGTGGAGAATAAGTACTGGTTGGCCGATACTGATATTTATAACAATGAGTTGAACTTGAATATTCCGGCCTACTTCTATCACGAAAACACGCCGATTCCAGAACTTCAACCTTTTGACCCCAGATTCACTATTGGAATCTACTATCATTGGTTGTACACCCATTATGTCAAAAATGAAGTCACCGAAGTACCTTTTCATTGGTACGACTGGGTAGACTTGTCACCGTTAAACAAATACTTGTTGGCCTTGCCCAATGAGAAGCCAGACTGTTCATTTGTAGATACCAGAAAAGATGATGAACGTATTCAGGCAGAAAAGAAAAAGAAGCAACAGGCAGAACTTGACAAAAAGAAGGCAGAACATGAGAGAAAGAAAGAGTTGCAAAAGATAGAGGATGAAGCGAGAAAGAAGGAAGAAGAGAGAATCCAGAAAGAAGAGGAAGCAAAGAAGGAGGAGCAAAGAAAGCAGAAAGAAGAGCAGGAAAGAAAGCAAAAAGAAGAGGAAGAAAAGAAAAAGCAGCAAGAGAACCAGCAGAAAGAACAAGAGAATAAACCAGAGCAGGGACAGGTTGTTGGCTCTCAGGATCAGGTTAAAGAGCAGACCAAAGAGCAGACTGAACAGTCTCAAAAACAGTCTCAGGAACAGTCTCAAGATCAGAATATGGAACAGAATATGGGACAGTCTCAGGAACTTGATAATGGAAACTCTCAAGTACAGAATATGGGACAGTCTCAAGATCAGAATGTAGGACAGTCTCAAGATCAGAATGTAGGACAGTCTCAAGATCAGAATGTGAAACAGAATATGGGACAGTCTCAGGAACAGAATATGGAACAATCTAAGGAACTGTCTCAGGAACAAGCTAAACAACCTCAAGATCAAACTGAACAGTCTGAATCTGAGGAACAAACTGAACAATCTGAGGAACAAACCGAACAGTCTCAGGAACAAGTTAAACAATCTGAGGAACAAACTGAACAGTCTGAATCTCAAGAGGAATCTGAAACCGCACCTAACCCTCAGCTTCAAGAGCTAGCTAATTCTCAAGCACAAGAACAGTCTAAAGAACAATCGGAGTCTAAGCAACCTCAAGAACCTCAATCTCAGAATCAAGTCCAACCTCAGGAACAAGCTCAACAACAGGAACAGGCTCAACAACAAGCTCAATCTCAACAGGCCCAGGAACAAGCTCAACAACAGGAACAGGCTCAACAACAAGCTCAATCTCAACAGGCCCAGGAACAAGCTCAACAACAGGAACAGGCTCAACAACAAGCTCAATCTCAACAGGCAGAGGAACAATCTGAACCGGCCCAACCTCAACAAGCTCCACCTCAAATAGCCCATCCTGAACGTCACGAAATCAAAAAGCGTGCAAAGGATTCGTACCATCGTCGTGCTGAAGCCTATGATCCTGCCACTTTCTGTGTCAATGACAATGACTTGCCATACGATCATGAAGACGACAATGTCTTGCATGTAGGTTTCAACGGTATTAAACCTTATGGTCGTACTATGAGAGATAAAGCCTTGTTGTTGGGTAAATCGTATTTGTACACCTTTGCCCCTCCTCCTTCTTCCATCATCTTTTTAACCAAGGATGGTTCCTATACTTTGAGTGTCAGTCGTAAGCAAAAACTCTTGCACTCCGATATGGTTGCAAATTATCTCCAGAAAACCAAAAAGACGCAAATCAACCCATTGTATGAATACAACCGGATGATCAAAAAGTACCCTCCTAATAGTGAAGCTGTTCTTAATTCGTACCAAATCAAATTGACCGAAGCGTCATTCATGGTGAATTTCAAGGATTTGATCAAAGATTACGAATTGAAAATGCACTCGGGAAAACAGCTTACTAAGAAAGAAATGAAATACTACCAGAGTTTGAAGTATTCAGAGAATAGAATTGAACACGGAGGCCCACCAAAATACTTTGCTGAAGCCAGATTACTTGATACCTTGAGAGGAGATCATTATGACTGGAGATTCTTCAATGGTTTGAAGCATGGTAGTTATGAACAAACCTTAACTTTGCATCGTTTAATTCGTTCCTTCTTATCTTTCTGTCGTAAGAATGGGATTATTACCTGGGTCGCCCACGGTTCTTTATTATCCTGGTACTGGAATGGAATGGCATTCCCTTGGGATAATGATATTGATGTTCAAATGCCAATTTTTGACTTGCACAAGTTGAGTTTGAACTTCAATCAATCATTGGTGGTGGAAGATATTCAGGATGGTTTTGGTCGTTATTTCATTGATTGTGGAACTTTCATCACCTTGAGAGAAAGAGGAAATGGTAACAATAATATCGATGCCAGATACATCGATGTTGACTCGGGATTATACATTGATATTACGGGATTATCAATTTCAAACACCAAGGCTCCAGAACGGTACGAAAAGAAATTGCCAAAGGGATACAACAAAGATGGTAAAGAAGAATTGGTTAACAATCTTGTATTGAAGATTTATAATTGCCGTAATAACCATTTTTCCAGTCTTGAAGAGTTGTCACCACTTGTCAAGTCGAATGTTGAAGGAGAAATTGGATATATTCCCAAGAAATTTTCACAGATCTTATCAGTTGAATACAGTAGGGGTTTATTGAATAAGAAGTTCAGTGGTCATGTGTTTGTTCCTCAATTGAGATTATGGTTAAGAGAAGATGATTTATACTACTTTTTGAACGACAAAGAAAAATGGAAAACTTACCATTCTTTTAATGAAGATTACATCAATAGTATTGAGAACAATTTGAATCATACTGATCTTTATAATTTGAAGAACTATGAAGAAGAAATTAAGAAAAAGAAGTCACATAAAAGAGTGGGACTTAATGATCAGGCCATGTTAGCTATTCTCAAGCTTAACTTCAATGAATTGATTGAATTACTCAGTAAGGATGAACTATTAATGAACTACC
Source organism: Isabelozyma gotoi (assembly GCA_003708205.2). Classification (NCBI taxonomy): domain Eukaryota; kingdom Fungi; phylum Ascomycota; class Pichiomycetes; order Serinales; family Metschnikowiaceae; genus Isabelozyma; species Isabelozyma gotoi. Next base: position 318,020 of record PPNP02000008.1, on the reverse strand, counting down.
TTTCTACAAGAGACTTGACTGCTTATCATGAAGAAGAGATCATGAAATTGCTCTTTGGAAAGTCAAGTGAAAACTTAATTGACAATGCCCCTGATTTCAAGCCATTGAAATATGACCCATTCTTGTATAATATCAGAAATGACTACATCAACTATGATGAACAGATCGAGAAATATCTTCAACTCATGGATGTCTACAAGACTAATGAACATGAATACGCCACTTCGGGAAAGATACACACCAATCCATTAATTGACGAAAGTTTCTAATTTTTTTGCATATTTAATTCGTTAATAGATTTTAGCTTTGTATAATAATAATAATATAATAATTTAGTTGATAATATGAGGTCATTAAATAGTAGGAGAATTTTTTGCAACCACGAGCCATGTCAAAAATTCCAGTATTTAAATCTTGAGGTGATAGGCGGCAGATCACGTAAAAGTGATCGGAATGGACATTGATTTTGTTTAAATAGCCTTCTAAGATAAGGGGCCATTCCAATTTGATACGGTGTGGCCTAGATCTTCTCTAATATGTGAATTTACATTACAATTTCCAACCCTGTGGATAGCAATTATAATACAGGAGTTAAAATATATTGGTTAAAAAGTACATAACAACAGAATACAAACAAGAAGGTAATAAAACAAAATTTAGTACAGAATTGGGCTTATTTTTCGGCCTTTTCTTCAGCCTTTCTCTTCCAATGTTCAATTTCTCTATAGGTTCTTTCCAATTCTTGCTTTAATTTTTCATTGGATCCATTTAATTCGCTCACTGCTTGTTCAGTGATTAACTTTTCCAAAGTCCATTTTTCGATATTATTAGTTTCATTTTCTTTCAATCTTCTGATAAAATCAACGGCTCTCTGCAAGATTTGTGATTTGTTGGTATCGTTGCATTGAATTAAGTTGGCTAATTCCTTAATGCCTTGGTTTATTGACTCTCTTCTTCTTCTTTCCACTTCCTTGTGGTTTTCTCTTCTTTGCTTGTGCCACTCATCGGATCCATGAGGTGGTTTGGGTTGGCTTGGTCCTAAAGTGGTTGGGTTGAGGTTTAATGGAGAATGGGGTTGATTATCATTAGAAGCATGGCCATCGTTGGTGTCATTGTCACCACCTTGTCTGTAGGCACTTTGATACACCTGTTGTTGCTGGTGCAATTGTTGTTCTGATTGTTGTTGCTGCTGTTGCAAATGATGTTGTTGAGAGGTTAAAGCAATACTGGCAGGATCCGATTCACTAGCAGCAGCAACTGCGGCTTCGGCTTCTGCTTGCTCTTCCTGGCTGATGGCCTCGGGTTTGATGGGATCAGTTTTATCGGACTGTTGATGGCCCAACAATTCGGAATCAATGACGATTTCTTCTCTTTTGGCGGATTTGCCGAGTTTATCGTCACGATCGGAGTTTTCAAGTTCTCTCTTAGACATTATCTGATCGTTAGTATTGCAGCCAAAAAAAAAAAAAGTTGTTATCTAAACAATAACAACAAAAAACAGCAAATTGCAACAGGTAATTACGGCTGTTTTTTTTTACTGCTGGGTTATAACATACGATGTACTATGAAGTAGACACTATAATAGCAATGATACACTAGAAATTTGTAAAGTATACTTCAGTATTGGTAACTGTCTGGTTTCTATAATAAAGAAAAACAAAGTCACGAGGTTTTGCTCACGAGGAATTCAGGTGATTTTTATTTGTTTGGGGGTGAGGCGGGGGGTTGGGGTTACCCGGTGAAGCCATGGCATTTAAGGTTCTGCACGTGCGAGAAAGGCCTCACGTGCAGGTCGCATGACCAAGAGGTTGAGGGAATAATAAACAAACAACAATTGGGATAGTAAGCAATCCCCCATTAAAAGGGAGCAGTTATGGGGGAGCAAGTATAGGGGAGATAGAAGAGAGAGCAGGTGGTGTTCGGGCTTTGGTGTGCGAGCTTGGTGTGCGGGCTCGGTGTGCGGGCCTAATGGGCTGCCGTACTGGAGCTCACACAGAGAGACCTCAGAAAGCATCTACACCTGCCTCCTTGGTATGCCCTATGCTGGTATCTGTTTGTCTGCATGGCTATTTCTATTTCTATTTCTGTTTTGTAGTCCACCTGTCTTTATGCAGACATGATGCTGTGTTCATGCTGGTTTGCTGTTTTGCTACGTCTCTCTACATCTCCTTCTCGACACCTACTGTAATTGCCCTTTTTGCAACCGAGTCCGCATAATTTGTTTCCACCCGGACACTCTGGCGGTGTCTGCAGAACGATATGTAGATTTCGGTCCACCTGAATCGGGGTTCTACCCCCGACACCAATAAATCTGCAGTGTGGTCTCAGATCGACCGTCCACGATCTGCCTATTATCCCTATTAATCAACAATGTGCGATCTCCTCTCGATATTATGGCCCCCTAGTCTAAGGCCCCTTCCTTGTTCTCCATCCGTGCATCTCCCCAAGCGCATCTCCTCTCCCCCAATTGTATCTCCTCTCCCACAATTGCATGTCTCTACCCCAATTGCAGTTCTCACGTAAGCCATGTCATGATCCAAACTCAGAAATGGACGGAACCCTGAAACCGTAGGCTGGCGGTGTGATTTCTGGGCCCATATTGGCCCAATTAGCCCCCCTGTCGGCACGCCCCAACTAGGGTGTCGGACTCGTGCCCCCCATCCCGGAAGCTTCCGCACCCTGTAACCGCATAACCCCCAAACCAGGCCCATCATCCATGCGGTTAGAGAGCATTTTGCATTTTTCTATCATCAGATTCTATGCGCTTACACGGACCATGCCCTCAATGAGGCCTGACGATCATCCGATCTTATTGCAAAATTGCCTGCTGACTACAGATGTCATGGCGATTATTTTTTCACCCATTGATTTTTCACCTATATAAGCCTGAATTAATCCGGACCACCATCCCCTTTTTTTATTCTTTCTTCACTATTCACTTGTCAATTGAATACAATAACCACTTACTAAATCATGTCCGAAATCACCTTAGGTAGATATCTTTTCGAAAGATTAAACCAATTGAAGGTTCAAACCATCTTTGGAGTCCCAGGGGATTTCAACTTATCCTTATTAGATAAAATTTACGAGGTCGAAGGTATGAGATGGGCCGGAAACGCCAATGAATTGAATGCTGCTTACGCTGTTGATGGTTACTCCAGAATCAAAGGTTTGGGCTGTGTCGTTACCACCTTTGGGGTTGGTGAATTGTCTGCCATCAATGGTATTGCTGGTGCCTATGCTGAACACGTTGGTTTATTACACGTGGTGGGTGTTCCATCCATCAGCTCTCAAGCCAAACAATTGTTGTTGCACCATACTTTGGGTAATGGTGACTTCACCGTGTTCCACAGAATGTCCAACAACATCTCTCAAACCACCGCCTTTATCTCCGATATCAATTCCGCTCCTGCTGAAATCGATAGATGTATCAGAGAAGCTTACGTCTATCAAAGACCAGTTTACGTTGGTTTACCTGCTAACTTGGTCGACTTGAAGATCCCACAATCATTGTTGTCCACTCCAATTGACTTGTCATTGAAGAAAAACGATCCTGATGCTCAACAAGAAGTGATTGAAAACGTCATTAATTTGATCAAAAACGCCGAAAACCCAATTATCTTGGTTGATGCCTGTGCTTCCAGACATGACTGTAAACCGGAAGTCGAACAATTGGTTGATTTGACCAACTTCCCTGTCTTCACCACTCCAATGGGTAAATCTGGTATTAACGAATCCCACAAGAGATTCGGAGGGGTTTACGTGGGTTCATTGTCTCAACCTGAAGTCAAAGAATCCGTTGAATCTGCCGATTTGATCTTATCCGTCGGTGCTTTATTATCAGATTTCAACACTGGTTCTTTCTCATACTCTTACAAGACCAAAAATATCGTTGAATTCCACTCTGACTACACCAAAATCAGACAAGCTAACTTCCCAGGAGTTCAAATGAAAGAAGCTTTACAAAACTTGCTTGCTACCTTGAGCCAAACCAAATTGAACTACGTTCCAGCTCCAGTTCCAAGTGTCAAATTACTCAACACTCCAGCCCCAACTGAAACTCCATTGACTCAAGAATGGTTGTGGACCAAGGTTTCTTCTTGGTTCAGAGAAGGTGATATCATCATCACCGAGACCGGTACCTCTGCTTTCGGTATCGTTCAATCCAGATTCCCTAATAACACCATTGGTATTTCGCAAGTGTTGTGGGGTTCCATTGGTTTCACCGTTGGTGCCACCTTGGGAGCTGTTATGGCAGCACAAGAGATTGATCCTAAAAAGAGAGTCATCTTGTTCGTTGGTGATGGTTCATTGCAATTAACCGTACAAGAAATCTCCACCATGTGTAAATGGGAAACCACTCCATATCTTTTCATCTTGAACAACGATGGTTACACCATTGAAAGATTGATTCATGGTGAAAATGCAACCTATAATGATATTCAACCATGGAACAACTTGGGATTGTTGAACTTATTCAATGCCAAAGACCCTGAATCAATCAGAGTTTCAACTACTGGACAATTGGAAAAGTTATTCAACAATGCCGAGTTTAACGAAAACTCCAGAATCAGAGTCATTGAAGTCATGTTACCAAGAATGGATGCACCAGTAAACTTGATCAAACAGGCCCAATTGTCTGAAAAGACCAACGCCGAAAACTAGTTAGCGCTAGCCATGATAGTTATGTAATGTTTAATAGAATATGCAATTAATTTATTGTAAGAGCGGTTTATTAATTAGAAGTATTAATTAGAATCATCTCTTTGGTCACCATCACCGAAGACACTCCGGAGTCACTCCGGAGACTTTCAAGTCAATAACCTAAATGTCTCATTCTATGACTCAGTTTGCAGTAATCGATTGCAAAACAATAATTCTCCTAACATCTTCCTCTTTCGAGGCATCCTCAATTCTTCTTCTTCTCCCCTTCGTCATTCTTTCATTTTCCTCTTCTCTTTTTGTTCTCTTCTACGTTTCCTTTCTGTACTGTCGGTCCGAGTTTGATCAAATAGATAATAGACGTAATTGCACGCGATTTTGGAATTGTTCTGGCGCTACACAGTTTTTTCTTTCTTCTCTGTCACTTTTGACAGAATAACCCCATACTCTTCTCCACGTATTCCACTCAATTCGTTCGTCTAAAGTACCTTCTGTTGCCCATGATGATCCGAAAAGGATTACTTAGTAGCGTCTTCAAAACGTCACTGTTTTCAAGACCCCTCGTGCCCTCAACACTCAAAAGTTCCATAACCACTACCACCTTCAAATGGCCCGGTAGACCCACCAAATTCATCAATACCCCTTCGGTAAATCATGGCCTAAGACGCCAACTCCATTTCACCCCTCGCCGGCTCAATTCGGCCACCGAACAGAAGTCCAAAAAGGACTCCTCCACCTATTTATTTGGCCGTCAGATCTCAACCTCCCAGGTTAAGATGATTAAGTCGCTTCTCGTGACGATTTGGCCCAAGAATAAGCCTAGCTTTAAGCTCAGGGTAGTCATAGCATTATCATTATTAATTGGGTCCAAATTGTTGAACGTTCAGGTGCCATTCTTCTTCAAATCCATTATAGATGAGATGAATATCGACTGGACAGGAGAAATTGGGGTTATAACCACCGTAATTGGTTCCTTGATTATCGCCTATGGAGGTGCTAGATTCGGGGCCGTTCTCTTTGGAGAATTAAGAAATGCTGTGTTTGCTTCTGTAAGTCAATCTGCCATTAAACGTGTGGCCCATAACACTTTTCTTCACTTATTGAATATGGACCTTCAGTTCCACTTGTCCCGACAGACCGGGGGTTTGACCCGGGCCATTGATAGAGGGACCAAGGGGATTAGTTACGTCTTGAGTGCCATGGTGTTTCATATCATTCCCATCACCTTTGAAATCTCCGTAGTCTGTGGTATCTTAACCTACAATTATGGACTCTCATTTGCTGCCGTTACATTGATAACTATGTTGACATACTCGATATTCACTATTAGAACTACGGCCTGGAGAACTGGGTTCAGAAGACAAGCTAATAATGCCGATAATCAGGCTGCAAGTGTGGCTCTTGATTCGTTGATTAACTATGAATCGGTGAAATACTTCAATAACGAGTTGTACCAAACGTCAAAGTACGACAGTGCGTTGACAAAGTACCAGAATGCCTCCATTAAGGTGGCCACCTCATTGGCATTTTTGAACGCAGGACAGAACTTCATTTTTACTAGTGCTTTGACTGCCATGATGTACATGGGATGCCAGGGAGTAGCAAGTGGAGGACTCAGTGTTGGTGATTTGGTTTTAATCAACCAATTGGTGTTCCAATTATCCGTTCCATTGAACTTTTTGGGATCTGTTTACAGAGAATTGAAGCAGTCGTTATTGGATATGGAGAATTTGTTCCAATTGCAAAACTACGACATCAAAATCACAGATCACCCCAACGCAAAACCTTTGGTGTTGAGTCCTATTAGTCCTGGGGAAATCAGGTTTGAAAACGTCACCTTTGGCTACCACCCAGACAGACCTATCTTGAAAAACGTCAGTTTTACCATTCCTTCAGGTGAAAAAGTGGCTATTGTGGGGCCATCTGGTAGTGGTAAGTCTACTATCTTACGATTAGTCTTCCGTTTCTACGATGTTACTGGTGGAAGAATCCTCATTGATGGACAAGACATCTCACGTGTTACAATTGAATCATTAAGAAAGAACATTGGTATAGTTCCACAAGAAACCCCATTATTCAACGAGTCAATTTTAGAGAATATCCGTTACGGTCGTTTGGATGCCAGTAACCAGGAAATTGATGAGATGATCAAGAAGGTGAAGTTGGACCAATTGATCAAAGATTTACCTGACGGGATCAACACTATTGTGGGAGAAAGAGGAATGATGATTTCTGGAGGTGAAAAACAGAGACTTGCCATTGCTAGGTTATTACTTAAAAAGGCTCCAATCACCTTCTTTGACGAAGCAACTTCCGCATTGGACACACACACCGAACAGTCATTATTACGGACAATACGTAGTGTGTTTAGACAGGAGCACAACACTAACATTTCTATTGCCCACCGGTTGAGAACAATAGCTGATAGTGATAAGATCATTGTGTTGAACAAGGGGGAGGTACAAGAAGAGGGCAATCACCACCACTTGCTCCAGGATCCAGAATCGTTATACTCCCAATTATGGAACATACAAGAAAATCTCGACATTGAACAAGAGCTTAAGGCGCAAGAAGAAGAGGAACAGGCCGAGGTACAGAAAATAAATTAAACTATTGGGACAATTCAATCGATAAGTCCAGAGGAATCAAAAGAAATTTCGTCGTATCGGAATTATTACCTTGGGCAGATCAAAAAAAAAGACCTCTGCTCCAGACCTTATCAATAAAACCATCTTGTCGTTGAATAAATCGGTGGTTTCCATAGTGGATCCCGGTGACTCGCACTCATTTCCGATGAGGTGATTATGACTCGGGTGCGGATCCACAATTTATCGCAAATATAAAAGGGCCGGCCAAATACCGACCTTCATTTCATCTTTTGAATTGTAGTAATTCTGAACTATGTGTAAGCCGGTTCCCTGCCCCAACTGCACCAACATCACGTGGAATGGGTGTGGACTCCACATCCCATTTGCGTTAAGTGCCACCAGCAAGGACAATTGGTGCATCTGTATTTCAAAATCGGGCCAAATCAGCAAGTATCCTCCGAAGCTAGGGGACGGAATCTTGCCTCCGAAACAGGGAGAGGTGCTTATCCACTACTAGATAGGAAAGTCTGCTTCATCCGAGATAAAGTAGGTAGATGTACCAGAGATAAAGAGGGTTTATGCCACATTGGGGCGGACCAACTTTATTAGCCTGCGCTTATTGGCCTCCTTTTGTAAAGGTGGTACACCTTCCTCTTTAAGCATTGCTTCATGGTAGTACTGGCCCCTTCGTGAATAATTACGGTGTTGATAGATAACTGATATGTATGGAATAATTGCGGTCGCTGGATCTAGCAGTGTTCATTCCTTAAACGGGTAGTATTTCCTAGTTAGACTTAGTTGTATACTAATTAAAAAATTTCTGGCCTAGACCATGTACGTTTCATTTGCTCCTAGATTGAATATTATTTCATATGAGTGGCATAATAATTGCATATGCCAGTTGAGAAAAAATATTAGCATTTGTCTAACACCTTCGTCCACTTTTGGTGCATTTAACAACAAAAATTGACAAAGGATCTGGCTGACCGAAACTTCAACCTTAAATATGAAATGATTGTATCGCCCGTACCATCAAATAATAGCCGGCAAAGCAACCATCATAATGGCCGAGTTAGCCCCTGAGCCATTTGTTTCAGGAGTCCTATCCAATAGCATTACCTCCTATTCGAAAGTATCAAAAAAGGGTACAAAAAAGGTAAATCTCCAACTGTGCAGCGATCACATATTTGCTTACCGGTTTGGTTGCAAGACATACAAAATAATTTTCACCAGATAACCACAATAATTGACTTTTATTAATAGCCAATATGACATATTTCAATGTAGGTGTATATAAATATAATTCGGGTTCCAATTTCTTTTCTTTTTGCATTTGGTGGGTAACGACATGAATATTGAATTTCGTTCCTCCTTCATCCCTGCCGAAACCAAAAACAAGTTGAAGTTGAAGCTCAAGAAGCACAGGCAGGATAGTAAGAGCACTTCTACAAGCCCGTCGTTGTTACTAAAAGATGAAAACTACTCGGTTCTTTCCTCTGATGTCGCTGGCGATATCGGCCGCAGCTTTTCAAAACAGTTTCTGTCCTCCTACAGTGTCGGACAAGAGTCCATGAACTACAATGGCCTCAAGGGTCGCTCCTATTCGCTCCCAAACTTCAGCCTATACCCTCACGAAGATGATAATCGGGTTTCTGGACGTAGTTCTGGAGATGATCACTGTGTGTCGTACTCGCTTCAGCACGAGCTTCTACCTCCATTACCATCTGACGACGATAAATCTCTCTCCATTGGCTCCTCAATAAAAGAGTCAATTACCGAGGATGATGACGAAGAAGACTACATTAACCGGCTTAATAATGAACAACTCAATCATCCTGAGGAAGACACCGTCGATCGTATGGCTAATAAAATACTAAATGTGGTGTCAGTAACAGAAAACAGCTCAAAGCACTTTGAATGGGGCATTTGATGCCTATCGTGCGAATGGGTCTATAAAATTTTCACTTTTATGTATTAGTATTTTCTAAATGCAGCCCAACTTTACCTGGTTTAAAGTTGGCATTCAATTCTTGTTTAGGTTAATTGTGTAATGTACATGTACTGTTTTTTATTGTATTAACGCTGGTAGTAGAAAACAAAAAAAACTGGGGGAAATGAACAAAGGGAGACCGCAATGCCAAATTGTGTCAACAAAATAAAAAATTAGAATTTGAGATAATTATGAAATTTTCGAAAAAATCTGCTAAACTTTATTAATTTCGTAGAAGTTTAATTCCGGACTAGTACGCCTAGACCGACCGCTGTGAATTTGTAGTAGTAGTTGATGTTGTTTAAGCAATGTACGCCCAGCTTCACCCCCTAAGATGAGAAAAGACATCAATTGGTCAACTTTATCTTGCTTCTGAAGCAATGCTGTACAATTACTCCAGGTTGTGCCTTGATATGTGGCCGATTGCCTGTAGCGCATATATCTCCAAGGTATCATGTCTTAGGACTATACAGATTTAATGTGTATTTACAAGAATGTTTCTATATCTATCTAATTTCAAGCTCCTGGAGATAATTGGCAATTTCATAGTTCTCTTCATTCTCCTGGTCAATTTCATCCTTTAATTGTTTCAAATTATGCTGAGGTAAGGATTTCAATTTGTCATCAATGAATTCTTTCACTGACTTGGCGTCATATTGCATAATCTCTCCTAAAACTAATTTACTAACATTGTTCATAGTAATTCCAATTTGCTTTGACCAGTCACTTCCCTTTCTTAAACTTCTCAATGTGAATTTATCGTAGTTTAATTTATACCAAGTCCACAACACTAACTTTAATTCCGGGCTACTCTTAAATTTGAATCCAAGCAACCCTAATTCAATTAATTTGGAATCAATGTTATCCTTGATGAAGTTTAACGACTTGTTGATCAAGTCAACGCTATTTACAAAGCTCAATGAGGATATAGCTAATGTCTGTAATTCATAACTCGTCAAGTTGGTGACACTCAAATTGGAGATATTGGAGTTCTTGACCCAAGCCAATACAATCTTATACTGCTTAATATTGGCTTGGTACATTGTTAAATTCAAAATTGATGGGAAAACTTCTTTGGGAATAAAGTATTGATTCTTGTGGGTATTGTTGTTGAAGAACTTGAATAATTTTACAGCAATTGCAGTGAATATACTGTTGTGATATCCAATTTGCAATACCAAGTTTTTGACCTCATATTCAGTAGAGGAATAACCAACTTTTGCATCGATTGGTAAGATTAAACTGTCTTCAAAGTTTTCAATACGATTGAAAAGCTTAATTACGAATTCGTTCAGCCATTTTTCGAATTTAGCATAGACTTTTGAGTAATGCATGAAAATATGGTTGATGGTTTCTAAATAGTTTAGCCCAGCCAACAACACATCGTAGTTAATAGTCCAATGTTCATCAACAAAAGAGTTAAAGATTGAGATTAAGAAATCCAAATCTTGGGAGGAACTGTAGTATTTTTGTCCCAAATTCTTACCGAAATCGTTCAAGATTGAGATTAATTGTAAGTCCGAGACTTTGTTGTTGATAATATTTTGACAAATTTGCTGTTTGAGGGAACTTTCATAAATAACACGAGAGTAATTCAAGCTATTGTAGTTGATACCAATCAAATTGTCAAGAGGAATGTCCAATTCACATTTTCTGTCAGTTAATAGAATGTTCAAGATCTTTGGAGTGGACTTTTCATCGATTACTTTAATGAATAAAGGAACATGGTATGGGGTATCTTCCAAATTCATAAGCTCACAGTTTGAACCATAAATGAATCTATGTTGTTCAATAGCCAATTTAGAACCATTGTGAGAAACCCTGATAATGGGGAAATTGGAGTAATTAATCCAAGAATGGACAAAACTTGGCAAATCAATGGAGACCTCGTCATTTAAATAATTCCAAATTTCAAATGATTTGATTGCACTAAACTTACGTTCTTTCAAGAATTCTCCCAATTTACTTAAAAACTTAGAGTAATCAACGTCATCCTCAGGTGTAGGTTTATCGAATTGGAAAATACTAGCAATCATTCGCAATATTATGATACCTCTTTCGTAACAAAATTTATCAAACAAAGACGAAGTGGAAGCAGAATTGTTGATTTCGCAAGCGTTCATGTAACTTTGAATGGACGAGTTGGTTTCAAATGCATCATTGCTCATAAATGCTTCAGTGAACTGGTTAAATTCCAATTCATAGTTAAGGCCAAATTCATTTCCGTAAGTAACATGTACAAGATAGTCACCTAAGAAAGTTGCAAAAGATTCATTTAGCCATAATTGATTCCAATTATCGAAAGTAATCAAATTACCCACCCATTGGTGCACCAATTCATGACTGATTAATTTCAACAAGTTCTTTTTGGACTCATCTGATGCGTATTCGTCGATTAATAAATGAGATTGGATGATGGTAACCAATCCCCAATTTTCCATGGCCATGTCAGACAAAAAAGGCAATGAGATGAAATCAATTTTGCTTAAGGGGAATGGAGTTTTGAATAATTCGATCATCTTGGGTAATATTTTGGCAATGGCATTCAAGGCAAATTCACCCAAAGGAGAGTCCCCTTTGGTTGTGACCACTCTAAGGGCCAAGTCTTGGTATTTAGTCTCGATCAAGTCGAAATCACCAATAACGAACCCAAACACTGAAGAAGCGATAGGAGGAGTAGGTTTGAACTTGAACACAGAGTTTTGAGAGAAGTCAATCGGGGTTACAGTATCAATTGCCTCGTTAGCAAACACCTTAAAGCTCGAGTTGGTGGTGATGGTTAATGTGACAGGAGCCTTCCAAGTCAACTCATCGACCAATGGGAAGATTAGCCTGGCACCCATTGGCTGCGTATGGGTAGCAAGTACATAGTTATTTGACTTCCCGGTAACAGAATCGGAGTAATTGGTTTTGAATAACCCGTAGGTTTTATCTTTGTAGGTGTTGATGGCATTGATCTGACCCATAAAATTGATTGTGACTTCGAGTTCTCCACTGGGAGCAGCAGAATCGTGGGTTAATGTGATCGTCTGGTTAGTTTTGTCATACAGGGTCTTCAAGGGAGCGTCATTCAAGGAGGCCTTTGTGATAATGAGCTTGGATGCATGCAAAGACAACAGGAAACCTTGGTTTGAGCCCGAGAAATGAGAGTTTTTCACTAGTTTGAACTTGACCACCCCATTAAAATTGGGTTTTTCGTGGTTGATGACCAAGTTCAAGTCATAATTCTCGGGGAGATACTCATTCAGTATCAATAGAGGAGATTCGGTCATGGATGGAGGCAGACTGGTGGTCTAGACCAGGTACGAACGGGTGAAAAATTTCACAAAGAATTTTTTGGAAGCTCGTAGTCCTGCACACTTTTGTTACCACGAAAGAAAAAGCTATGTTGCAACACAGCCAAAGTGGCCTTCTATGACAGGAGCTAGAGGAGACAGGCTGTTGGAGGGCTGCCGGCGGTTGTGCCGACTCTTAACCAAATGTCCTAGCCCAAGGTGTTTAAAGGCCCGTACACCAGATCAATGAGACCCGTACAGTCTTTACCGTTATTAAAGTCTCCCTTCATATTTATAACTTCATACCAAATGGCAATGAAAATTCATCTTCTTTCAAACATTGTTGTACTTGTTACTTCTTGTATCTTTTTGATTTCATAACCCTTCAAATCCATCTCATCATTCGGTTACACTTCTTCACATTTAGGAAAATGTGGTACTGCCTCAAAACTTAGACATACTTAAGAATACTCATGTCCTCTTTGTAGAAATCTATTTTTCTGAAAAGAAGAACTTGAAAAGCATAAATAACCACTCATCTACTTATCTTCGATTTCCTGTATCCAATGTGGACGGTATTATCAAGGTTTCTAGTTTCGTACTCTCTTACCCTTTGGGAGAATTACGGATGGGTGCTACATGCAGACACAACTTGAATGAACAATTCACGAACACACTACCCACAGCTTAACTCTGCTCTGCATAATATCCACTTTCTTCATGTCAAATCAATGTTCAGCTCCTAAAATAAGCATTACTTTTTGCAGCCAGTATTTAGTTATTACTACTGTATTTTTGCTCTGCTTTGCGCGTAGGGTAGGAGATATGGGATCCTAACTGTGCATGGATTTTCACTGACAATAGAATACCTTAATGACGTTGGTTAGATGTCTTACATTTCTCATTTGGTGTTTATGCTTCCCTTTTCATACAGGTTTGTTAGGAACATCAATAATTTGAAAAGATGCTTTGCTCATATCATTTCCACATCCTCTATCCGTCTACAGTCTATTGACCAACTCCATTGCCAACCTATTGTCTACATCTACTTCAATTTCTGATTGTTGATCCCTGACCTTGACTTGATATGCCCATTTGTATGGCCTCTTCTCCAATTTCCCTCCTACAACAGACCACTTCTGTTTCGGCATAATTATCGTCTGCCACTTTTTCTCGTGATTTCCCACCCGTGCACCGCAGATCCGGCACCGCCGCTAACGCCGGCACCACACGGCTGAGCTGAAACGGGAGCGAAAATTAGCTGATGTGCTTCTATTTCAAGAATATGACACTAACCAGGCCACGGTTATTATTTTTGGTGAACAGGTTGTGTTATTATCCGGCCGGTACGGCTGAAAACTGCCACCGCCATGCAACGTAAATAAACAACCGAACAATAAGAAAAGGTTGTAAGGAAACGACATAGCCAACCGGTTGCCATTTGGCGTGGTCTAAGCCGACCATACCGGCTCTAATCTCTGCCCAGCCCTCTCCCCTCGGTTTATCTACTACTGGCTACTTCGTAATCCCTCCTTTGTAATCCCTCCATTGTAATCGCAAGACTGGCATCTGGTAAACGGCTACAAGTGGCAGAGCAGAATACGAAATCACGGGCGTAACCGTGGTGGCATTGGCGGCCACCAGCATTTGACAGTAGCCATCGTCTAGTAATTGTCCGTTGTGACGGTGTACTTAGGATATGTTATTATTTGGAATTCTGATTTCGTGACGATTCCCAAACACACTATCTATTGTTTTAATCACGTCTTTTTTTTTTTGTTTTTCCTATTTTAAGCTATTTCCCTTACGGTAGGGAGGGTACTTTTTTTTTTTTAGTTTTAGCTGACAACAAAAATTGTGGTTCCGCCTACTATAAATTGATTTACATTTCCCTTAGGTTTTTAAATTTTTTTCTTCTCCCTTCTCTTTCCTTTCTCTATATTCATTTCCATATACAATTTAATAATCATGGGTATTAAGGACAAATTAAAGAGAACTTCTAAGATATTCTCCTCTGACTCTAAAGAAAACTTATCTGCCACCGATGCCAAAGAAGCAGTGACCAAAGACGCCGCTGACATCAAGGACGAAGTGGTTGAAAAGGCTGAAGAAACCAAGAAGACTGTTGAAGACAAAGTAGGCGAAATCTTGCCATCTGACGAAGCCAAAGAAGCTGAAACCGCCGAACCTGTCAAAGAAGCCGAAGCCGAAGCTGAACCTGCTGCTGAACCAGTAAAGGAAGCCGAAGCTGAAGTTAAAGAAGCCGAACCTACTGCCCCAATTGAAGAAGCTGAAGCCACTGTTGAAGATGAAGCCAAAAAGGCTGAAACTAAAGCCGAATCACCAATTGACACCGTCAAGGAAAAAGGTGAGGATGCAAAAGCTGCCATCAAACAAGATGCTGACAAGGTCCAGAAGGCCGGAAAGAAGAACGATATTTTCAAGAAATTGTTGAGCAAGTTCAAGAAACCTTCTACCACTTCCACCGCTAAGTAATTTATATATGCTACCTACTAATCTAATTCCCTAATATACTAATCGTTAATGTGAGTCGCCCTTTTATTTTTTTTTGTTTGACGGCAAGAAGTTTGTGTAAATTGCAAAACATCCCCTGTTTGTGTAATTGCCCGTTTTGTCCTTCTACCAAGGCATTTTTGCGTGACCGCCTCGCAAACCCGTACCTCCCGCTCCATCAAACACCAGTACACCTGTGGGGGGAGTGTGAAAGCCGATGCATTCGCCGCAGACCCGTACACCGCAGACGCCCTACTGTTACTGGGTACACCCCCTCCTCCCCCCCTCCCTCAAGAGAACCTATGACAAATCTGTGGATTCACTCGTGATCCACCACTTTTCTTTCTACAAACGTCTTCGGCATAGCACATTTGGGTATTGCCAAATAAACAATTCTTTTAAAAAAAAAATAAAACACGTAGGCGTCCTTATTTTACTGATAACGTCACTTGAGGCTGACTTGAAACACATAGTGACACATTCTTTAGTATTCTTCGGTGAAACTCGTTTGAATTTCACCCCAATCATCGTTTATCCAATTATCATCAAGGTATAAACCGTGATCTATCACATATCATAAGTTTTTCATATAAAAATAACTCCTTCTAAGAACTCGTCTGATTTACTAATCAAAGGCACAAACGTAGCAGGCAAAAAAAAGGAAAAGAAAAGAAAAAAAGAAATCCAACCTGTGAGAAAAAAAAACGAGAGGCCCATTAACGACCAAAGTGAGCAAAGACAAATCGAAACAAAATATTAAAAAAAAAAGAGACTTCCCTTTTCCTCATTTATAATCAGATAAGCATATTACTATGGATTTAAGAGTAGGGAAGAAATACCGTATTGGTCGTAAGATCGGTTCTGGTTCATTTGGGGACATTTATTTGGGTACCAATATCATTTCTGGTGAAGAAGTGGCCATTAAATTGGAGAACACGAAGGCCAAACATCCCCAATTAGAATATGAGGCCAAGGTGTACAAAGCATTAAGTGGAGGTGTGGGTATTCCATTTGTTAGATGGTATGGTACTGAATGTGACTATAATGCCATGGTGATTGACTTATTAGGTCCTTCGTTGGAAGATTTGTTCAACTACTGTAATCGTAAGTTCACCTATAAAACGGTGTTGTTACTAGCTGATCAATTAATTTGTCGTATTGAATACATCCACGCCAGATGCTTTATTCATCGTGATATCAAACCCGATAACTTCTTGATGGGAATCGGTAGAAGGGGTTCTCAAGTTAATGTCATTGATTTTGGATTGGCCAAGAAGTACAGAGATCCAAGAACCCATTTGCATATACCTTATAGAGAAAACAAAAATTTAACGGGGACCGCTAGATATGCATCCATCAATACTCATTTGGGTATTGAACAATCAAGAAGGGATGATTTGGAAAGTTTGGGGTACGTTTTGATCTATTTCTGCCGGGGTTCATTACCTTGGCAAGGATTAAAGGCTGCCACCAAAAGACAAAAATATGATAGAATTATGGAAAAGAAGATGACTACTCCAAATGATATCTTAACCAAAGGTTTACCAAAAGAGTTCTTGACTTATATGAATTATATTAAGAATTTGAGATTTGATGATAAACCAGACTATCCATACTTGAGAAAAATTTTTAGAGATTTATTTAGAAAGGAAAAGTACAGGTATGATTATGTGTTTGATTGGACCTTATACAAATTCCAACAAGAAAGACAAAGAGAACAAGTCAAAATAACTGATCAAACTCAACAGCAAATCCAACCTGGTGAAGAAAACCAAGATCCTCAAGCCCAACAACAACAAGCCCAGGCTCAACAGCAACAACGCCAACAAGTTCAACAACAACAACAGCAAAATCAAGATCTTGATAACCAAGAAGACGAAGCTATCAAACAAAAGGCATATTACGGAGCTCCACCCCAACCACATCAACATCAATCCACCGGTCCTACATCAAACCATCAAGGCCCACCCCAACCATCGCAACAAACCTACAACCAATCCCAATTCCAATCAAATGACCAATTTGATAATTATAATAATGACCCTTCATTTCAAAGATACTCGCAGAATAATCAAGCATACATCGATAAAAACAAGGTTGGTCAAATGCGTCGTACCATGAAACCAAGTGCCACCAATGAAGCCAGCAATCCTGCTTGGCTTTAGGCGATTGTTTCGATTTTGCATACTTTTCTTCACTTTACCCCCAAGATTATCACTTTCGCATCTGTGATTTGATGATTTAATCTTAATTCATTAGGTGTTGGTTGGCTTTTCATTTGTGGGTTTGATCTTTTTCTTTTTAATTTCTCTGCTACAACAAACCTTGAAATTTATCATTATTACTTTTTTTTTTATTACTCTGCAAACATATTTTCCTTTTTTATCTTTTCTAATCTTATATCTTGTTGAATAATCAATAAATTCAACTGCATTACTATACAATTGTAGACTATGCTATATGCTAGTTCTTTGGTTTTTCTTCTAAAGTATTCTCGAAAGCTCCACCCAAGAAATCAAAAATATGCTTGCCTTCCTTAGAATCTTCATCATATCCCTTGAAGGTGTCAATGAAATTGAAAAATCCATGGAAAGTATTGTCTTTGGTTTCTTCAGCATAGATCTTGTCGTAGATGTACTTCATCTTAAATGCATCCATTTCAATTTGGTATTTGGTGAATTCAATGGGGTTGTAACCAAACTTTTCCAACACGGTGTTGTAGCTTTCATATACCGGATTCTCCAACAATAAACCCAATGCTGGAGCCTTTGGAATGTTCAATTTGACAGGTCCAAAACAGTCAATGATTCTTGAGATTGGGCATCCAGTTCTAACTACAAGACATGCCATAGAAATCATCTTTCTGATTTGGTGCAACATGAACGATTGACCATGGATTTTGATACTCACCCACTCAGTACCTTCAATAATGAATGGTTCGGAGATGTTAGTATCTTTAATGAATCTTTTTGCTGAAGGATCTTTGAAGTGCTTTCCCAAGGTGAAGTTATGGAAGTTGTTAGTACCCTCGTATTGTTTCATAGCTTCTCTGAAAAGGGACAACTTGTCTTGAGAAATACGGTAAGATCTACGACGTTTGTTTTCCAATTCTTTGATCTCTTTGTATTTGGCACCAAATTCAGTCAATTTACCTTCGGCATCGGTAATTAATTGCTGTTGAGGATCATTTGAGTCAACGTTGATTTTAGCTTGGATTTTGGTCAATTCTTCCTCGGTCAATTTGGTTTCATCAAGAATGTACTTGATAGTTTCATCCCACCATTTCTTTCCTTCCTCGTCTTCTCTAAGAATTCCTGGATGCTCTTTATCTTTCTTTACGATTAAATCAAACAATATGCTGTTAGGCTTAGGAGGTAATAATGAGTAGGTAGGCAATAAGTATTCGTAGATTCTAGAAGAGCACAACTTTCTACAGTCAAAAGACTTATTGGTTCTTTCAATACCCCAGATTCTAATTTGCTCGGGCAAGTTGTCATTGATCTTTTGCAAAATGTCTTCGTCTTCAATGATCAATTTAGCAGAAATGACATTTCCAGCAGCATGGACACCTTTATCAGTTCTAGCAGCTCTCATGAACCCATTCTTCTTTAAATCGTCCCCGTTTTCGGGAGAAATGGCACCAGCCTTCAAGAATGCCAGGAAAAGCTCACCTTCAATAGTCTTGACATCAGGATTGTTCTGAATTTGCATTCCGTTGTAGCCAGTACCACAGTATCCGATCATACAAGCAACCTTCTTCTTAGGTCTTCTCTCTGACCTTGGCAATGGGTTACCATTTTCGTCTACTCTTGGAGTGAATTCACTGTATTGTTAGTATTGAACCATGTCATTTCCTCGTTGCAGAAAACGTACCTACGTAACCTTGTGTTCTCTATCGTTCTTCTTATGTCTCTTTGCACTTTGGGCAGTTTTATTAATTTCGTCTTTTCTGGACTCGGCTTCCAAAGTAGATTTTTCAACAGAAGCCACCTCATTCTTAGCAATTTCTTGATTGGTCTCAACTGGAACGGATTTTGAGTCGTCTGACATTATATATCTCCAGTAGCCTCAAAGTATTCAGTACAACTGGCTGTTCTTATGATAATTTTTCAGGCATCTCATCACCAAAAAAAAAAGATTGCAACTGAAAAAAAAAAGCCATCGACTCCATCACATCACGAATTTTTTACTCCATAGTTGAGCTTTTCCCAGTGATTTCCACATATTAGCATAGATACAGAGGATGAGATCGTTGACAGAGGAAGAAACCAAGGTGGTTTTCGAAAAGCTAGCCAATTATATCGGAAGAAACATCAGTTTTCTCATTGACAATCCTACCAACCCTCATGTATTCAGATTGCAGAAAGACAGAGTATACTATGTTTCAGAACAGATAGCTAGATTCGCTACCTCCGTCTCCAGACAAAACTTGATGTCTCTTGGTGTTTGTTTCGGTAAGTTCACCAAAACCGGAAAATTCAGATTACATATAACAGCATTACCATACTTGTCCCAGTACGCTAAGTTCAAAATATGGATTAAGAACAATGGGGAGATGCCTTTCTTATATGGAAACCATGTTTTGAAGGCTCACGTAGGTAGAATGAGTGACGACATACCAGAACATGCTGGAGTTATAGTGTACTCCATGCAAGACGTTCCACTTGGATTTGGGGTATCTGCCAAATCTACCAATGAAGCTAAGGGATTACAACCCACGGGAATCGTTGCATTTAGACAGGGAGACATTGGTGAGTACTTAAGAGAAGAAGATACGTTATTTACTTAATACATAGTGTACAATAAAGAAGATTTAAGCAATTACATAGGTACAATAAAAGAAGACTTAAGCAAATACATAGGTGCAAAAAGAATATTACAAGGTGTAACTATGAGGTATTTATATGGAATATTTAAGTATGTACAAGAGCATTAGATGGGCATGCAGGCGGAATGGAGAACAGACTTGGGGTTACCGGAGGAGGTAACGAAAGCGTTGTTCACAACTCTCTCAAAATGAGCTTCTGGATCGAAGGAATATTCAACTTCCACCTTTTCTCCGAGCTTCTTTTCACTGATGATTTGTTCGGCCGTTTTACGTTCAACGTTGGTAGGATAATCTCTGATTTGTAACACCCCAGATTGTTTGTAGAAGTTAAGCAATTCTCTGGTTTCGGCCTTGGTGAAGTTTTCAGTTTTGAAGCTCTTGACCCCTCCGTTGGCACGGAAAGCATTGGCGACATCAAGGTCACACTGGGCCTGTTTCCAGTATGGATCGTACTCGAGTAAGTTCAATCCAACAGGTAAAGTTTTGCTGGATGGAGCATCTCCGGATTCCGACAAGAGAACACCACCTTTTTGGAAGTTCAATTCTCCGCTGATGGCATCAATGATAAACTTACCAATCTCAAATTCAGTGAAGTGAATAGGAGTGAAATCTGGGTGGAAGTAACGGGTAAGGGTCTTACCAGTTAAGGCATTGATGTTATCGACAGAGAGAATAACAGGAACAGTAGCAGAATGATGGACCAATTCTTCAATAAAGAATTGGAAAGCAGAAGAAGGCCCAAACTTAGCAAACTCTTGGTTGTTCAAAAGGAAGTCAAATACAGTGTCCTTTCCTGCTTTCAAGTTGTATTCTACTTTTTTGGTGGTGAAAGAAATGTCTCTGGACAATGGCAATTTCTTAAAGATGTTTTCGTTGGCAACACGTAAGTCACGGATCCATCTCTTGGTGAACATTGGTTGTTGGTATTTGTCCAATTTCTTGTTGAAAATGTAGTCACTGGTACCCTGAACAAACTTTTCCGGGTGGTCAATATGTAAGAGAACCACGTCGTTTTCCAAAGCCAAAGCCTTAGCCTGGGTGACGACTGTGGATTTACCGGATCCTCTTTCACCTATTATACATAATCTGTTATCCTTTGAGGACGAGTTTTGCAACTTGTTCACGAAACCTTCTCTAATACGAACAGTATTAGAAGTCACTAAAGACACCGGATTTCTGGCTAGTTCGTGATATTGGTACTTTTTGAAGGATTTCAACGTAGAAAGTGCCTTCTCTGCTGCGCTATCATAGCTAACCACTGTAGCAGCTGGTGATTTACTGGATAAGCTTTCAATTTCCAAGTCTGAGTTGGAAACGGCCAATTTTTCAAATCCCAACGAACGGACGGCATCTCTGAACCCCAAATGGGTCATACCACCCTTTTTCACTTTGGTTTCGCTCTTGGCCTTTGGTTTGAAAGAAGGTGCTAGCTGTTTCTGTTTGACTTCCAGCTTTGGTTTGGCATACAATGCCGAAGACAAGCTGAAAGCTCTTGCTCCGGACATGGTCCCTACCGTCACTCTCGACACGGCACGCGATACTGGTCTCAACATGTTATCGACTTATTTCAAGATGTCTAGCAGCGATTCGTGGTGGTCTTATGGTAGATAATTGTTAGGGCTCGAGTCCGAAAATTTTCAGTGTGATTTTTTGGTCCGCGCACACGACCACAGGCCATTTATTTTGCGAGTGAAAAATGTGAAAAATTTCTAGCGAAGAGTTGATGTTCTTCTTCTTCTTTACCTGAATGTTCTAGTGATTGTTGAGTTTCTGGAATAATTGAAGACGATAGGAGACTCAATGATGTTTTCTGGTCCTTCCAGGAGGTTATGCTTGGGTTTGGTGAGGTACAAGTCGGTCCGTGCCTCTCCCAACAGGTTAAAAAACAAGAAATTGGACTCCCAGTTCAGTTCCAACCCCAATAGTCGGCCGTTGTTTAAGTTTGGGAAGTTTTCTAGCTTGCAGGACCCCAGGGCTACGCACAGGTCCGAGTCGTTGCTTGAAAAAGTCACCTCTTTTGACGAGTTGAGAATCTTTCCTACTGTTAGGGCTGCTATGGTTAAGGAAATAAAACAAGGTTATACCTTCAAAAACACATATGTGGATAGCAAAGAGGACTTGGTGCTCAAACCATCGCCAGTTCAGATTGCTGCCATCAAAAAAATCAACCAGGCTCGAGGCCAAAAGCCAAAGCTTACCGTTCCAGGTAAAAATGGTGAGGACATTGTCAATGAGTTGATTGCAGAAAATGAACTCAGTAGATTGAAAGTGTTCACCATTGCTGCTGAAACTGGTTCAGGAAAAACCTGGGCTTACTTGGCTCCCATTTTGAGCAAGTTGAAGGAGGAGGAATTAGAGTTGTTTAACAAGTCTAAGGAAATCTATGACAACGCCAAAACGGCACAAATCATTCGTTCGGTGATCTTGTTGCCTACTCATGAACTAGTGGAGCAAGTCTACAAGACGGTGATAGGTGCTGCTAAAGTGAAATATGATCTTGTTAATGATGTTGGTCAGAAATACTTGGATAACAAACAATATGCCGACTTTCTTAAGTTGCCAGAAAACCAAGACAGCTTAAACTTGAACGTTGTCAAATGGGGGGCTGGTGATTCCCATAAGCAGCTCTTTCAGAAGTTGGAAAAGAATGGTAGAATTGACGTTTTAATCACAACTCCTGCTAAAATCGAAGGTCTTTCCAAATTGACGAATGTTAGTCGTCCATTCAAGTACTTTCGTAACGTGAGTTACGTGGTGGTTGATGAGGCCGATACGTTAATGGACAAGTCCTGGATTGTGGATACTACTTCGGTCTTGCAACGATTCAGCAGTTGTAAAGATGTGATCTTCTGTTCGGCAACTATTCCTACCGAATTCTCGAAAACCATGAACAAGATGTTCAAAGATGACAAGCTGATTATCAAGATTGTTACTCCCTCGCTTCACAAGATCCCCAAACAAATTGTGGTGAAGGTTATTGATGCTAATACTGCCCCTTACCATGGCTCTAAATCCAGATGTCTTGCCCAGGCTTTATATGCTATTCACAATGATGGTACGGAGCCAGATTACGTCAAGAGAATCTTGGTGTTTGTCAATGAGAAGAAGGATGTTGAGCCATTGGTGGAAACTTTGATAAAGAAGTATAAGCACCGAGAAGAGGACATTGTTGGTATCACGGGTAAAGATTCACCCGAAGACAGGTTAATGAAACTTGAACCATTTCTCAAGCCTGCTGAGCTTGTCAATGATGATGTCTACCATAGCAAGATCAAGGTATTGGTGACTACTGATTTGTTGGCTCGGGGGATGAACTTCGATGGTATCAAGAACGTGATTTTGATGGACTTGCCCAACACGTCGGTAGATTTGGTCCATAGAATCGGTAGAACCGGCCGGATGAGACAATCAGGACGGGTGTTTGTCATTATCGACAAGAAAACGAAGAAGTCGTGGATCAAAGGGTTGCCAAATGTGGTGAGAAGAGGTGTTGCCATTGGCTAGGTTACGGTATGTATTGACAGCAGTTTTTGGAATGATGATCAACAAAGAATTATTAGACGTTAGACTACCTAATCACATTGAGGATAGTTCTTAGATATCTGACTGTGCCTATTGCCTCCAACCATTATACTAACAGCTTAACAGCTTAGGCAACAAAATCTCCTAATGATGATATGAATGTATGTATACTATACCGATGATAATCATATGATGAACATTTTGGATATTAAGAACGCTTGACTTCCGAATACAGCTGAGGAAAGTGTCTCAATTTAAATTTATTATCTGATACGATTATCTTTGAAGCTCTTAAGGGCCCATACTAACTAATTCTAGGTGACGAACTTGTAAATATAGAATACATGTACATACTATGGCGCAATGATGTAGCAGATGTAGACTCACTGTTCAACAGACATATAATGTTGACTACTGTACTGTTAGCATTCACTACAGAGCTTAGCTTGAACTATCGTTTCCACTATTGATTTCCTATTTTCCTCCATTTATCTCTTATATCTGCCTATTCATCTTATACTGCCTATTCATCTTATACTGCCTATTCATCTCTTACATCTACGTATTCCTCTCTTATATCACCCTATTCTTCTCTTATATCTGCTTGTTATCTTCATTGCTTCTTTACTTTTATTCTCTGTCTAATCTTCGCTTATTTCCTATCCAGGCTCGGGATGAGGCATCGGATAAATAGTGGAGTTTTTCTCCAGATAAGATTAACCCGAACATTTTTTCTGACGTCGATATCGACAAACTTGTTACTATTGCTACTACAAGCACCATAGCCTATAACATCGATTTCTAAGTTCTTCTACCGTCAGTTATCGACAAGTTCATGATAATTGGTGTAAATCAGGTTGGAATTAGTCGCTTTGCAAGAAATTTGCCGTTTAAACCTTGTGCTTACAAATCCTTCAATTCTCACCTTCATCTGTCATTGATAAGGCCCCAATTTGCCAAAGATCCAAGTAAATACTTCGCCATGTCTCACGATAAGCATTCCAGTGTGACAGAGCAACAAAACAATATGTACTTTGGTACCGAGGTCGTCAATCGTGTCTCATTTTTGAGAGAAGATAACGAGTTTATCTCCAACGCAGTGTTCCATCCTTCTGCCAGGTTCGTATTTTTCGATGATTCCAATCCCTTGGTCAACAAACTGGCCGAGAAGAAGCTCGTGGTGTTGACCAATGGTGATAATCTCTTGAATGAAGCCGAAGGGTACGTCAAACAAGGTTTGTTTCTGATCAGTGATTGGAACAGTATCTTGGAAGTGTGGAGTAACGATAACAAGGACCACAACCCAGAGTTAAGAGATGATAATAAACCTACTTTCTTATTCTTGGGATTGCAAGACGAAAGTGTAGGCTTGAACTTGCTGAAGCTAAAAGCTGAAGAGATGGAGTCGGAAAGTAATGAAGTTGATGAGAGCTATTTGGATCATCAAGGAAGATACCAAGGGATCCCGTACTTCGCTGTTGATGTGACGCAATCACCTGAGCTTAAGACCATTCTTCGTGAACATATCTTACGAAACTCATCCATCAAAGATGAGGAATTGTTCTATAGTTTATCAAGAAAGCACTACTTGGGCTTTACCAACGCAGAAGCTTCGCTTTATTCTCACGGAAAGATGTTTTTGGACTGGCTTTTCAGAAATAAGTTCTGTCCCGGTTGTGGTTCCAAAGTCATTCCCATCCATGCAGGAGGAAAGTTGAAATGTACCAACGAAGAGAAGTCTACTAGATTCAGCAAGAGCCGTAATGAAGAGGTGGAGACCTACAAATGTCCTGTCAAGAGTAAGAAGATCTCCAATGTTTCGTTCCCTCGTACTGATGCTGTTATTATCACTGCCATCACCAACATGGAAAAGACCAAGATCTTGCTTTCGTTGTCAAAAAGATACGCTTTCAGCAAGATGTACTCGTGTACTGCCGGATTCATGGAACCAAGTGAGACAGTCGAGGTGGCCACCAAGAGAGAAATCTGGGAAGAAACCGGGGTGGTTTGCTCCAAAATCAACATTATTATGACCCAGCCATGGCCTTTCCCCGCCAACTTGATGATTGGATGTATTGGAGAAGTTGAATTCAACGGAACCAACGAATTGATCAATTTGGGCCATGATAGAGAACTTGCTGATGCTCAATGGTTTGATATCCAGTACATTCGGAAGCTTATCTACGAGCCGGAGAAGGACGACGAGAACCCCGACGGGATCTTGATTCCATCTCCGGAAAGTATCTCGTACCTGTTGATCAAAATGGTGATTGACCAGGGTACCCCAGACACCAAGCTTTAGCTGCAAATATTAGAGACCCGTACATACGTGCAACCGTACATAGTTAGCTGTACATACAAATATTCACCCAGAGCAACTGGATCGTAGTCACGCTAGTGGTAGTCACGAGGTGTCACGCCGGCGGTAGTTCCGCCAGGACCGAGCCAGCAAGAAAGCAAGGACAGGGTACCAAAGCTGGTCATATACCCGTACATCCCGAAAACAGACCCGTACATCTGCCATATACCCTACCTACCTACCCACCCAACCGAAACTCAAACCGACTCCCCAAACCCAACCTACAGCCAGTCCCCCGTCCACATTCCGACCCCGTCTCGCAGTGGCGACTCCATCTCGTCCAAGCCCCTTTGGTCATCTCCTCCTAGCCGGACTTAGGCCTGGCAGGACCGACATCATCGCGGCCCAAAAAAAATGTTCCGTGAATCGCTCCATGCCTGACAGTCCCCCACAATTGGCTCGGTGCCACCCCAATCACTGTTTGGGACAACAGAATTACCTGACTTGGATATTGACGACTATGACATAATGACAGTATAATAGCAACAGCAACACTGCCAATTGGCTTAAGAAAGGTCCGGACCAGGTCCAGAAGCCATACCCCCTGCCTAAGTGGGCCGGTTAAGTGCCGCAATGCCGCTAAAAAAACCTGTCTAAAAGGGTCGAAAAAAAAAGAAATCATCTGCTGAAAATTTTTCCTTGACAGAAGTTTATTATGTAACCGAAACCATGGCTGCTGCAGATGATATAAAGTATGGGGAACGTGGTTCATTTTTTTTTTTTCACTCTTCCCTTTCTGTTTTTTATTGCTTGCCCTTATTGATTTCTGTATTGAACTCTTTATAATCCCGCATCTTATCCCCCTGCTTATCCCCTTGCTAATCCCTCAGCTTGTTATCCAGACTCGTGCTAGACTCCGATAACGCAGCCACATTGCAAATTTTAGAAGTGAGTGCATTTTTTTTTTTATTTTTCACTCCGATTCCATATATTTCAGCTTTCGTCCCATGTCGATACCGTCGATATAATCCCATAGAACACCTTCTCGTCCTCTATTTGCATCATGTCCAATCAGTTAGATTTGAATTCCTCCGCCGTGATCACCGGCCATCGTGGTTTTAAAGCCAATTACACCGAAAACACCATCCACGGGTTCAAGAAATGTTACGGTTCTGGAGCCACAGTGATCGAAACAGATTTATGGTTGACCAAAGACAACGTGTTGATAATATCGCACGACATCAGCACCAAAAGGATCTTCTGTGATAAGGATGGTAACGAAACCGATTACAACATTCTCGAAACCAACTATGAAGACTTGAAAGACCTCCAGACCATCGAGTCGGGTGAACGTTTGCTCACGTTCAGAGACGTTCTCGACTGGTTCTACTCCTACATCACCAAACATGACTCTAATCACCACAAGCTCATGTTGGATATCAAAAGATACAACCCCACCAAGCTCCTCAAGTACCTCATCAAAGACTTACTTGCGGTACACGACGATTTGGGCTGGTGGTTGCATCGTTTACAGTTCGGGATCTGGGACTTGAGCTTTGCTAAGTACTTGAACCAAGACGTCTTCTTCCAGAAGCACTTCAAAGACCTCTACAACCCGGTGGGTTACGAACAGTTTGATATCTTCCACATTTCGGTCGATTGGAAGGATTCGGTGCATTATCTCGCATACAATGCCTATCTCGACTCATTGCCTGATGAAGATATCAAGTTCAAGATCACGGGGGTGTCGCTTCTTTACATCACCACCTGGTCCATTGGGTTTTTGACCAAATTCGTGCCGTTATTGAAGATCCAGGACTTGAAATTATACTCGTGGACCATCAATACCAACGTCCAGTTCGACTACTTGTTGAATTTGGGCAGAATCGCCGACCTCAAGGAGTTTGGGATCATTACTGACCATCCAGACCTCATGGTGGATAGAATGAATGGTAAGTTGTCTCTCCAAGGTGCTGTTGCCACCAGCGACGACGAGCTTGTTACGGAATTGACCAGATTGACCACCAATTCCGACCCTTACAACTACGATTTGAAGGATGCCAGCTACAAACAAACCCACTTCTACACCGACTACTACAAGGATATCTTGACTCTCAAACAAAGATTTGCCTACTTTGTCTTCAAGACCTTCAATTCGCTCGCTGGGTCCAAACGGGTCAGCGATGAAGAGTTGGTATTCGACTCCCACGTCGACGAAAACAAAATCAGCCCCGTTAAGGTCAACGGTTTGGCTACTTGGGTATTTGCAACTTGCCAGAAGTATGGTATCTTCTAGGGAAGCTACGGGTTTTTTGTCTGCTCATTTTTTCACAGCCATTTTGTTTTTTTCTTCCTGTCATGAGCTTTTTGTTAATGAGCTTTTTTTGTAATGAGCTTTTTTATGTTATGTCTTTTTCCTTATATATTTATACACTGTCATTGCCGTACTCCTTCTTGTAGCACTACCATGTTCAGCTCCCTACTACCGGCACCGAAGTACGCCACTTATGATCCCTCCACCAAAATATCTCTAAAATCCACCAAACCAAAGTCAAAACCCATAACCATCCCCACGCTAGCACTAGCCAAAATTGCCCCTACCAAGGCCATATCCAACGCAAAAGAGTCTGATTCTACCTCCAATGCCATCCTGAACATTCACGTGAATCCTGACGGCAGCTTGAACTACTCCAGCACGATTGCTTTGGCCAATTCCCTGACTTCTCGCCGTGTCCAGGCTTCTTATCAGGACACTATCCCATTAAAAGTGAAATATCCCAACCTCAAACACCATTTCCCTCGTTACGATCTCGAATCCTGTCCTGATGACTCTCTCAAAACATGTTTAAACGAAACCCGTGCAGTAATTAACAGACTTATTGATCAAAAGAACGGAATAGATCCTGATGCTAAAGATAAAGCCAATGAGACCACGTTCGTCAAGTATACTCCTAATTCACTAACTGACGATAGCACTGAACGAGTTATACAAATCCGTAACTACCAAGAAGATCCAATGCTCCCTCCTAAATTCAAACTCCGAAAGAACAGACATCGTGAACCTTCTCCTCCTCCTCCTATTTTGAAAAATACCAGTGCCACCGAAAACAAACTCACCAAAGAAGATAGAGCAAAGTGGAACATTCCGGCTGCTATCTCCAACTGGAAGAATAACCAGGGTTTCACTATTTCTTTGGATAAAAGAATGCTTGCTGCAAATGGAGGCTCTGCCTCTTCCTCATCTCCTATCAATCTCGAAAAGTTTGGTCAATTGTCAGAAGCTTTGGAAAAGGCCGATAAGGAAGCAAGAGAAGACATAAAGGTCCGTAATGAAGCATTGAGAGAAAGAGCATTGAAGGAACAGAGGGAGAAAGAGATGAAATTGAAGGAATTGGCAGAAAGTGCCAGGGCAGAAAGATCTAACTACAGAAAAAGATCTGGTAATGACTA
This sequence comes from Isabelozyma gotoi, assembly GCA_003708205.2. Classification (NCBI taxonomy): domain Eukaryota; kingdom Fungi; phylum Ascomycota; class Pichiomycetes; order Serinales; family Metschnikowiaceae; genus Isabelozyma; species Isabelozyma gotoi. Next base: position 288,892 of record PPNP02000008.1, on the reverse strand, counting down.
TAACGACTCAAATAAACGAAGAAGATAGTGTCTGCTACGGTTGGATAGCTATTGATACATTTAATTTACAATATAATACGATACAGAGAAGTTATTAACTTATCTATTATTTTAACCTGTAATGGGAGATAAAATTTATCTCTTTCCCTTCTTTGCTTTAGGTTTCAAGGGTTTATCTCCTCCTTCGTATAATGAACGATCAAATTGATCAATGGCACTGGAATTGACCCATTCCAATACTCTTGAAAGATCTCTTTCATCTCTCTTCTTACGTAATTTTTCATTCAACTTGGTTTCTAATTCAAGTAATTCAGACAATTGACCAGATTCAATTGTATCTTCAATAGAGGCGACCTTTTGACGTTTACGAGGAGCAGGTTTTCTTCTTAAGTTTCTCTTTCTGGAAATTGGATCGTCCTCGCTATCTTCTGGCTCCTCATCTGATTTCTCAGCTTCATTTTGGAGTGCCTCGATTCGGGCAGTAATCTGTTGTAATTGTCTTTGGATTTTGGTCTCTCCCTGAGGGATTTTATCTAACCAAAGTGCATTTCTTCTAGCTTCCATACTCGAAACAATGGCGTCTTTGACAGCTGATAGCTCTTTTCTTAATTGAGATTCCCGTTTACCCCATGGATTAAGCCAGTTTAACAATTCATTGATTTCTTCTGGTTTATCATAGTATCTCCAATATTTTCCATTGAATAATGGATCTGGACATTCTTCAATGAGCTTTCTTTCAATAGGGGTCAAACTGGTCACTTTGATATCCTTGTTCAACAACCCAAATCTACCAATAATTGACGCAGGATTATGAATTTCTCTAAAGTCTTCGGGGTAGCCAAAATGTTCTTCTTGTTTGATGTATGGGCCATTAGTAACTTTAATAACTTTCCGTTCTATGGTATCACTCTTGTATAACAAGTTGTAAAATTTACTAACTGTTTCTTTATACTCTTGAGGTAATTCATCAAAGCGCATTCTCTTAATCAATGCCTTTCCATCGTTCAAATCAATAAACCTGGTAGGATCATATGAATCATCATCTTCCTCCTCTTCTGGTACAAGCTCTTCAGGTTCTTTCTTAACCTTCTCGCTGTCCCCATTCACTTTGGTTTCAACTTCTTCACCATTTTCCTGTTTAATTTTAGGTTCTTCTTCATCTACCACAATAGCATCATCGTCATCGTCCTTTTCATCGTCCTTTTCATCTTCTGATTCTTCAGAGTCTGATCCATACAAGGCTTTGTGAAATTTAGCATACTCTTGTTCAAAAAACTCGGCCTCCTGATAACTTGAGCGTAAGTTAACTCTTAAATCTTCGTCAGTTGGTCCTTGAATCCATAACTTACCCATTAAATAGGTTTCTTCAAGTACTTCATCTTTGTCGTCGTCTTCATCTTCTTCATCATTTTTTGATTTCAGTTTATTGTTTGAATCTTCTTCATCATCATTTTCATCTCCATCAGAGCTGGCATGTAAATTAGGTAAACCATTGTTTTCGAACCACCAATATCTATTGAAGAGACGATCTTTACCCAATAACTTGACTCTTTGACAGTCAATTTCAGTAAGTTTCTGTTCAATTTCTCTCTTGGCTTTCTTCAATTCTTGCAATTGCAAAAGGGCAGTTTTTCTGGTTTCCCAAACTTCCCTAAACGCAGGATCCTTCTTGGAAATAGCCTCTTCCTCTGGGGTCATTTCGAAAGCATAAAAATTGAGTCTAGGTCTCTTTCTAGGATCAATGTTTGCATAGTTGGTCTCTTCTTTAGGAGGAGGAGCATCACCCAATTGAATTCTTTCGTGAATTTGATAATGGGTTCTTTGTGCGGTTTCAAGTGCCGCTTTGTAGTCTCTGATATTATCAAGTCTGTTACGTCTTAAAACAGTAGAAGAATCAAGCGACTCATCGATATACTTTCTCACCAACGTCCCAGAAGATAACATATAGGTGAGAATATTAAGAGTTTTAATCTTCAAGTCGATATCCAAGGAATAGTAAAAGTGTTTGAGAACAGTGGCTGGAGTTGGAGGTTCATTGGCAGGGGCAAGAACTTTGTAGACCTTATCAATAGTTGGTTTGTAATGAGGAACGTATTCAACTAATGATAATAATCCTAGAACAATACATTGCCAATTACCATCTTTAAAGTTTCTTCTGCGAAGTCTTTCATGCCAAGCAGTTCCTCTATGGTTCATGACTACGTAAGCGTTGTGCTCCCGATTTTCGTCTTCAATATCTTCGCCTTCATTTCTGTCACCATCCTCTTCATCTTCTTCCTCTTCATCTTCCTCTTCATCTTCTTCGTTATCAGCATCTTCAGGTGGTTGGGAAGTTTGCTTTTTTGAAGACTTTTTCTTGGAGTTTTTCGATGAATTTTCATTATCAGAACCAGACTCACTTCCTGATTCTTCATCTTCGTCATCACTCTTCAATGTCTTATCTTCCTTCTCGCTTTCTGATCCATGATCATCTTCATCTTCATCATTTGAATCGTCATCATTAGTATCCTTCTTATTTGAACCTGAGCTTGGGTTGATGAACGAATCTTTGGGAGGTAAGGAAATCTGGAGACCAAAGACGTCATCATCATCATTGCCTTTATCCTTCCCAGTTGGAAGCTTATTAGAAACGGTAGCTCCAAGAACAGCACACCAAATTTCATCTAGTAATTCGCATCTTCCTAACTCATTGAATTGATCATAGTTCCAACCCATAGCAAACAAGAAGTCATCATAGGTGAAGGTGTCAAGCTTTAATACTGAATGGTAGATATTTAAGAAAGCCCAAGACTCCAAAGACTCCTGAATTGCCGTCAAATTCTTAGTTTTAAGACGTTTTATTTCTGTTAATTTGGCTTGGTCTTCTTCATCAACCAGAGTAGCTTCAAGTTTAATATCATCCTTAGAATCGTCTTCATCGGATGGCAGAGACTTCTTGGATTCATTTTCTGAAGATTCTGATTTGTTCAAGCCCAGTTTCAAATCATCAATCAAGAATTTGTTCCAAGTTTTAGAGTTGTCTGGACGTTTTAAGGAGGTAGGAATAGGACGGGATGTTTGCAAGTCAAATTTAATTTGTAGATCATCGACAATGTTCTTTTTGGTTGGTTGGAAAGACGATAACGTTAATTGAGGAGTCGAGTTATTATTACTGTTTCTATCGATAGAATATGATAAATCCTCGGCTGCTTGTAGTTCCTGCTGTACGGCATCGGGGAGGTAATGATTTGGAAATTGCTTTCTGGGGTCTTGATTTCTCGGAGGAGGAGTAGGAGTGACGTTATTAGGAGAGTTCTTGAACCTTCCATGATTAGGAGCAATTGGTTTGAATCGGCTTTCATCCTCCTTCTTCTTGACATTCTTTCCAACCGCTTTAACTGGTTTTTTGGCTTTTTTAGTGTTAACAACTTTCTTTTCTTCAGGAACAGTAGCATTGATGATTCTTCTTAATCCTTTTGGCTCATCATAGAGAATTTCACCATTTGGAGTTGAGGACTGGAAGTGTTTCAAATCTTCCGGATACTCTTGAGGAATTCTATACTTTTTGGCAAACTTGTCCTTGACCACCCATGGTGCCCCGACTTTATGAGATCTGGACATGGTGAGTTTTATGAAGGTTTTAATCAACCATTTGGTGAAGGAGGTACGGTCTCTGGTTATTTTGTCTTTGGTCACGATGGCCTGTTGTCCATCATTGAATCTGGACACCAAGTATCTCGTCATTAGCCCATCTACAGGGTTATTATATTGGACTTTTTCTCTAACAATGGCCTTAGAGCGTACTGAGTTCAAAGCATAGCTTACGGGGACGGTTTCGCCATTTTCTTCGATAGAATCCTCATCAGTCAAATAGCCCTTGATGAAGATGGTTTCTCCTGGAAAGTAGTCATTTTTGAACACGAGGTAGACTTTATCTACCAATTGATCCAATCTTGTTATTCGATTGAATTGTAAGAACCGTAAAATGTGTTCTCTTAACGCTTCAGGGAAGTTCTTTTCTACCCCCTTTATCTCTTTGGCTTCACTTTCCAAAGCTTCGAAGAAGGTAAGACAGGAATTTCCGGTGATTTCACAGACAAATTTTCTTCTGTTGTAGTAATCAAGACGATTCAAGTACTCTTCATAAGTCAAAAACCATTCTTTTGTCTCTTTAATAACAAATACCTGGGTATCGAGGTCTTGAGGCAATTTGGGAGGTTTGGCAAACGTAACCTGCTTCCGCTTATATAACACCATAGTCGCCCGATTCTTATCAGTGATTGATTGAAAGTTCAATCTTACGGTGTAGGGTTAGGGAAAAAAAATGGCGGATAAATAAGAAAAAACAAAGGAGGTGAAAATGGGAAATGGAAACCAGGGAAAAAAAACCAGGGAAAGGTGAGATGCGTCCATAAGTAGTACGTTATATTATTATGATTTTTGATCGAGATCAAAAAAAAAAAAATGTCCTGGCGAAACCTTGGGACGTGTAATGAAGATGACGTGTATGGTAGATGATTACAGAGGATAGAACAGAGAACTACGGATGGGAGAGGTAAGAGATGTAGATGGTAGGAATATATGGGATTATGGGTAGCGGAGAAAAAAACTGGAGATCTAGGAAAAGGAAAATAAACAGAAAAGGAAAAAAAAAGAAAAAATTGACGTAAACTACGATATCCGACAAGTAAATGGTAGTAGAGTCGGGTGGGATCGTGGAAGAACCGAGATAGAAACAGAACTTGCGACTAAAATGAAAGCCGGGGCTTCGGCGGGCTGTTGGCCTATCAAAAAAAAGCCAATTTCCACAGCCTACAAAACACCCAGGGAGCACTTTTTTTTCATTCTGGTTATAAGATGAAATTTTAGTTGCGACAGATTGAAGTGTACGGGTTCCAAAAATTGCAACTAAAAAATTGCCACAAACCGCCGAGCCTCCGTCACGTGAATGGTGCACGGGTGTTATGAGAAAACGTGCGGTACGGGTCTTTGTGGGGTACGGGTCTTATTTTCATCACGTGTTATGATCACGTGCCATCGCTTCTCGTTTGCGATGGCCCCACCTGTCAAAGTGGGGCCCTCTATGTTGTCTACAACGCTTCCGTTGCAGCTATGAATGGCTGCACGGTTTCGGAGTTTGCTTGATCTAATTCGGCCAACTCTTCCTCTACGTCTACTCTTTCAACTCCTCTATTCTACATCAACTTCGTCGGCAACTTGTGCCCCTGAAAGGACGGCCATTACCCGAAATGTCGGATATGTTTGGGCGAGTCTGGCGGATGCGGTTGCCCAATGGAGCAGGAATATCCCCCCTCATTTTTGTTCGATATCTATGCTAGACTCTCGATTCGATCAGTTGATAGGAGGATTAGATCGCAATTTGTAAGCAACTTGACACAATCAATGCACCCGTACTTGTTTTGCCGTTTGTAGTGGTGAAAGGTTGCTTAATTTGGAATTGGTGACAGATATTTCACCTGAACTAATCCTAGATTATTCCGTTAACATTGTAGTTATTTAAATAGTCGCTTTGCCAGGAAATTCCTCAAATTTTATCTGATTCTCTTTTCCACTATTGATCTTATACTCTTCCCTCAGTAATCATGACTAAAGCAGAAATCCCATCTAAGTTCCAAGGTTTTGGTGTTGGTGATCCAGCCAACTGGAACAAGCCTAAATTCGTTGAATACGAACCTAAAAAGCTTCTTGCCCATGATGTCGTCATCAAAAACATCTGTAACGGTTTATGTGGTACTGATATTCACACTTTACAAGCCAATTGGTCTCCTATCAAAAGAGATGACTTGGTTGTTGGTCACGAAATCATCGGTACTGTCATTGCTATTGGTGACAAGGTCGAACAAGTGAAAATTGGTGATAGAGTTGGTATTGGTGCTGCCGTCAACAGTTGTTACGATTGTGCCAGATGTGACCACGAAAATGAACAATACTGTCATCAAGTTGTTTCCACTTATAACGCCATCGACACTTTCTCCGATGACTATGTTACCCAAGGTGGTTACGCTTCTCATTCCATTGCTCACGAACAATTCTGTTTCCCAATTCCAGACAAATTGGACTCCGTTTCTGCTGCTCCATTGATGTGTGCTGGTTTGACCGTTTACTCTCCATTGGTGAGAAACTTAAGAAAAGCCAGAGAAAACCCAACCGTTGGTATCATTGGTATTGGTGGTTTGGGTCACTTGGCTCTTCAATTCGCCAACGCTTTGGGGGCCCGTGTTGTTGCATTCTCCAGAAGTTCATCCAAAAAGGATGAAGCCTTCAAATTGGGAGCTCATGAATTCATTGCTACCGGTGAAGAAAAGGACTGGACTAAGAAATATGCTGATACTTTCGATTTCATCTTGAACTGTGCTTCTGGTGTTGATGGATTGAACTTGAACGACTACTTGGATGTTTTGACTGTTGATGGTAAATTCGTTTCTGTTGGTTTACCACCAGTCAAAGATACCTTTGAAGTCACTCCTTTCAGTTTCTTGAAAAATGCCGGTTCTTTCGGTTCCTCATTCTTAGGATCCAAAGCCGAAGCATTGGAAATGTTGGAATTGGCTGCTGAAAAGGGAGTCAAGCCATGGGTTGAAGAAATTCCAATCTCCGAAAAAGGTTGTGAAGAAGCTTTAAACAGATGTAACGAAGGAGATGTTAGATACAGATTCGTGTTCACTGATTACGACAAGGCCTTCACTGCTTAGATATTTATATTAGATTTTTGTATAAGTTAATTCCACAGTCTGCTTTTGATCTGAGTGTATCCTCTATTCTGGATCAAATCACGATCCATGGTCTAACATTGATTTTACCTTATTGCACTTGTAAGTCCGTTATTCCATTTTTCGCAATAATTCAGTATTTTCTCGCATCTGCAAAATCGTCAGTATTTATTCATTTTCTACAACAACCACCAAGGTCGAAGAAACTAAAACCTATTTCGGCTTCTTAAGCAAACAAGCTGCAATGCATACTAACTTAGGTGGATCTAAGACTTCCTGCTTGTAGTTCTGACGTCAATCATTCGTTTATTTGAGCTACACTAATCTCGTTGTATATTTATATATTCTAATCCCGTATTTATGCTGCGCTAACCCCGTGTTCGACCTAACCCCATCTTTTAGTCTTATGTAATGTATTTCGGCAATAGTACGATCTTTTGGCAGCCTAATTTCCTATTGTGAACATCTGCTACCGTTTGCTTACAAATGCTTGCATTAGTCAGATCTGGCAGCTCAGTCCAAAATCGGTACTCGGTCCAAACTCCCAAATGGGTAATGCCGGCACATACAAACGGCTGCAACCTGCTCACGTTGACAGGCTTAGGCACCACAGTTCTGGGGAAATTTAGATGGATTACTAATGATACCAGGTATATAATAGGGTTATGAGTTCTCTGAATTCTACATATTCGGTTCTAAATCATTATACGCAATGAGTTCCATCACCCCATTAAAAGATTCCAAGCTCTTCAACAAGATTAAAGTCGGTGCTATCGAACTTTCTAACAGAGTTGTGTTTGCTCCAAGTACCAGATTCAGAGCTTTGCCCAATCATGTCCCTAGTGACCTTCAAGTCAAACACTACGACGACAGATCCAAATTTCCTGGTTCTTTGTTGATTACTGAAGGTACTGTTACTAGTGAGAAAGGTGGTTTCTTTGCTAATGTTCCAGGTATTTACAACGATGCCCAAGTCAAATCATGGAAGGTTATCACTGACAAAGTTCATGCCAACAAATCGTTCATTGCTGTCCAACTTTGGAGTCCTGGAAGAGTTGCTGACCCAAAGCTCTCCAAGGAACTCGGTTACCCTTTGGTAGCTCCAACTGCCGAATTCCACGATGAAGAGTCGAAAAAAGCTGCCGAAGCTGCTGGTGTTGAGCTCCATGCATTTACTGAAGAAGAGATCAAAGACTTAATCTTCAATGAGTATGAAAATGCTGCCAAGAATGCCGTCAAAGCTGGTTTTGACATTCTTGAAATCCATAATGCTCATGGTTACTTGCTCGACACATTCATCCAGTCCTCCTCTAACAAGAGAACTGACAAGTACGGAGGATCCATCGAAAACAGAGCACGGTTTTCTTTGGAACTTATTGATCACTTAATTTCGGTCGTAGGAGCTGACAAATTGGCAATCAGACTCTCTCCTTGGGCCACCTACCAAGGCATGAAGGCAGCAGATGACGACATTCACCCAATTACTACTTTCAGCTACTATGTCAACGAGTTGGAAAAGAGGGCTAAACAGGGCAACAGATTAGCCTATATTTCCATTGTAGAACCAAGAGTGTCTGGTGCTATTGATGTTGCTGCTGACGATCAACAGGGTACCAACGACTTCATTCTCAGCATCTGGAAGGGAGTGATTCTCAAAGCTGGTAACTATACTTATGATGCTCCTCAGTTCAAAACCTTATTGTCTGATCTTAATGATGATAGAACTCTTATTGGGTTCTCTAGATACTATATTTCCAACCCTGATCTTGTCAAGAGATTGCACGACGGTACGGAATTGACCCCTTACAACAGAGATCTTTTCTACACGGGTGCCAATGACGGGTACAACACCTACAATGCTTACGGAGAAACTCAGGAATACGATCCTGAAGTTGAAAGCAAGGTTTTCCCAAAACCAATAGAAAGCGTTCAGGCTTAACATAGATTTTTAAATAGTTAACTTTATTTTACTGATAAGATATTGTAGTTATTCCAACGCGTTACAAATTGTAGTACCAGCGATCTAAACAGCATGTCAGTAAACAACCCACACATCAGTATTGATTTCGAGAATAAATTGATATTTCTTGCACTTACGCAGCACATTTTGTTGCCATTTTGCTCCCTTCTTTTTCACATCTCCCCTAATCTTTCACATCCTCCCCATCCACTTGCTACCCTTTGACCCTATAACCTGTTACAAAGCAATTGATTTACTAACAGGTTCTTGTACGGAAATGGACCCTGGTTTACCGATTCAATAGCTGTTCCGGTTCGGATCTACTGTTTATGTACAACGCATGATTTTTTGCTGCACCACTGCCAAAAGGGTATATTTTGCACCAAAATAAGTGAAAAATGTTTAGTAAGCGAGGTGCTTATTAATAGGAAAAATGGTTTAAAAGCAGCCACAACTGTTCAATTAAAAGTATATATTGGTTCAATTTTATAGAAATCGTTTACACACTAACCAATTGCATAGAAACTACCCCTAGAATGACTGCCGGAAGAGCCTTGAAAGACACCAAAGTATTTGACAAGATTAAAGTTGGAAATATTGAGCTTTCCAACAAAATCGTCTTCGCTCCAACCACCAGATACAGAGCCTTAGCTGATAATGTTCCAAGTAACCTCGAGCTCCAATACTACGATGACAGATCCAAATTTCCTGGATCCTTGTTAATCACCGAAGGGAATTTGGTTTCCCCAAAAACTGGACTCTACGCCAATGTTCCAGGTATTTTTAATGACCTCCAGGTCAAATCCTGGAAGGCTATCACGGATAAAGTGCATGCCAACAAATCTTTCATTTCCACCCAAATCTGGGGTCTTGGACGTGTTGCTGACCCTAAACTTGCAAAGAAAAATGGCTTACCATTAGTTGCTCCATCTTCTATTTTCGATGGTGAAGAAGCAAAGGCTGCTGCAGAAGCTGCAGGAACCGAGCTCCATGCATTGACAGAAGAAGAAATCAAAGCATTGATTTACGAAGAATATGACAACGCTGCCAAAAACGCTATCAAGGCTGGTTTTGATATTGTCGAGCTCCATGGTGCCCATGGTTACTTAATTGACACCTTTTTGCAACCAGCCAGCAACAAGAGAACCGACAAATACGGTGGTTCTATCGAAAACAGAGCCAGATTTGCTTTGGAAATCGTCGACCACTTGATTGCTACCATTGGTGCCGAAAAATTAGCCATCAGAATCTCTCCTTGGGCTAAATTCCAAGGTATGAAGGCTGAAGAGGATGAAATCCATCCTTTGACTACTTTCAGTTACTTTGTTAACGAGTTGGAAAAGAGAGCCCAACAAGGTAACAGATTGGCATATCTTTCCATTGTGGAACCAAGAGTTCAGGGTAATGCTGACGTTGCTTTGGACAAGCAAGTTGGTGGAAATGCATTCATCAAAGACCTTTGGAAAGGGGTTGTCCTTAAGGCTGGTAACTATACTTATGATGCTCCAGAATTCAAAACCATTGTTGAAGATGTTGACGATGGCCGTACTCTTATTGGATTCTCCAGATACTATATTTCCAACCCGGATCTTGTGCAAAGATTGCACAATGGTAATGAATTGACTCCTTATGACAGATCCCTCTTTTACAACTTGAGTAACTGGGGTTACAACACCTATACGACCTTTGGTAACGAGGTTACAACCGATAAGGAAGGAGAAGAGAAGAAACTTGCTGAGTTGATTGAAGGAATCAAAGTATAAGACTGATTATAGATGACTAGAATCGATGTTTTGTTAATGTATTTGTAGCGAATTGTATGATATTTTACACTCTAAACACTCGCTGACTTAGCTAAGTACTACTCTTATTATGTTCAACTCTACTAACGGTTCTATTGTATTGTTGGCCGTATACCTTAACTACTGAGGTCTCAAGATCTATTGGAACACTCCGTGGGCCTACATTCTTTTGCTGCTTTTTGCTGTTTTGGCCAACCTTTGCACGTTGCAGCACCCAAGACTCTTGACTTCACAGGGCCTTATTCCTAGATCCTACCAATAAAGCTCCAAATTCAAAAGACCCAATTCTCTCAGCTTAACTGCAAAAAAGTGCATTTTCACACTTAAAATTGCAGTTTTTTTCTAACCTAAAATTGCAGTTTTTTCTGCGAAAAATTCTCATTATCCATACAGAAGAAAGATTAAATAAGCATCGAAAAGCTCATCGGAATTAACTTCAGCAACAACAAAACATCTTTTTTACTGTTACGACGGATACTTTTTCCAGTTTATTAGTCTTTCCCACTAACAAAGATGCTTTCCAGAAATATCCGTGCCCCCATTATGGCGGGAAGACAATTTTCCACCGTGGCAAGATTATATTTCCCTGTCAAACCCCAACCCAACACCATCTTAAACCAGGAAGAAGAACAAATCATACCCCCCAATAGATTAGCCGAGGAGTCGACGTTGCCCAAGATAGAGCAAGACTTAAACATCAACCCCCGTAAACCACACAGAAAGTCACCATTCTTGTCAGAACATAAGATTGAAAATAATCCAAGTTTCCAAATGGCAGGATGGAAGCAAAGTATGGGACAAATCATCATCAAATTGTTCGGGGTAGACATGGACAAGTCAAGAGCCGGACCGGTGGCTGGATCACACTATTTTGGTGAATGTAAGAAGCAAGGAATGTACTATCCTAACGAGCCATTATCAGATACTGCCAAGTTCTACTATGAGACTTTGGGATTGCCCCAGTCATTTTCTCAGTGGTTTCAAATCACCATTTTACACTACTGGATCTTATCGGTCAGAATGAGAGCCATGCCGTTCAAATACGGAAGAAACTACCAGCAAAAGTTGGTTGATAGAATCTTTAGAGATATGGAGTTGAGAATGGCAGAAGAATTAAGAATTCACTCCAACAGAGTCATTGAAGGTTACTTAAAGGAGTACCACACCCAGTTGTTGGGTTCTGTTTTGTCTTACGATGAAGGGTTGATGACTGACGACATTACTTTGGCCGGAGCTTTATGGAGAAATGTATTCAATGCTAACCCCAATGTAGACATGAGACATATTGAAGCATTGGTGGGATACGTTAGATCGCAATTGTATGTGTTGAACAAGATGACCGACCGTGAATTTGGGTTCGGTAAGTTCACTTTCGTGCCTCCAGACCAGGTGGTCAGACCCATTACCAAAGCACAGGAATTGAAGTTGATTGAACAGGCCAAGAAGGAGTTTTCTGACAGGACGTTGCCATCGCAAAGAAGTGTGTTGTCGTTGGATGAGTAGGTGATCATGGGACTTGTAAATAGAACAATCTAGAGATTGATACTGTAAGATATACTGTAGACTGCAATGATCTAAGCTATGCTGAGCTAGTGTTAATGCTAATGTTAATGCTAATGCTAAGCTAATGTTAATGCTAGTGCTAATGCTAATGCTAATACCAATGCTAATGTTCTGTTAGTTACTGTGATTCTACACTGAGATCAGTACTCGCTGTGAATATATATTATGCCTATAATTTAGAGGAGATGGTGTTTTCGTCCTGGGTCCAATCATGGCCAAAAGAACCCCTAACCATGATATTCATGGCGGCCCAGTCTTCACCCTCCACCGAGTTTTCACTCTTTTCACCCAAAAGAATGTCCTCGTAATATTTAAACCCGAATCTTTCGTAGATAGGAATGTTGGTAGTAGCAGAACTTTCCAAGTAGCAGATGTTGTTAGTGTCGTCGATATCCACGAAGTTTTCAAACATGAAATCAAACATTTTTCTGGTATTACCTTTACCCTGGGCCCTGGTGGTAGAACCAAGGTATACCAAGGTATAGACTCCCTTATTTCTGAATCTGGAGTCGGAAGATAAGATTCTTTCACAAGAATCATGCAAAAGTGGCAACATGCCGTAGAACACCTTGTTACGGGTCTTTTCACAGCCCATGTTCCACACCCGGTCATAACCTGATTCCATCAAATTGGCAAAGGAATCAAGGCCTCTTTCATGAGAATCAGGGCACGACCAGATGGCCACGGTTTCAAACTCATCATCCAACTCGTTAATACCAAGGCAGATACCTTTGGCAATGTGTTGGTTGAGATAGGCCTTGTAGAGGGCGATTTCAAAGTCTCTTTTCAGTTGATAATTCTCCAAATCAGACACAAGTAATTTAGCTAATGCATCACTACTGAAAGCATCAGCTAAAGTTAAGGCCGCTTTGTCGACATCGGCGTAATCAAGGATTTTGATATTGGAATACTTGTCACCTGTGAGTTCTAATTTAGAAGCATCATCACCTGAAGAAGAAACTGAGAAATTGGAGGAAGAATTAGAAGAAGAAGAAGTATCGGACATGGTACTTAAAAGCTGATAACGTATTTATATTGGTAGCTTAGTCTAATGAGCATACTCTTCGTGTAAACTTAATAAACGAAATTAATAGTTTAGAGGAATAATTGTAAATAACAAACGGACTTTTTTCTCTTCCCCATTACTTAACGGGTCGGAGTGTACTATTTATACGGTGGTTACCAAAAATGAGGCATGATTAGCTTCCCCGAAATTAAGCCTGGCGATGAATCTAATTGTGTAACCCTGATAAGACCAAAAAGGGTACTTGGGAGATGAGGCCGTTAGCGCGCACCCGCTGGTTCGGCGCTGACGGCCATAAATTTGGAGCGGCCATCGCGCCAACATGCCCAAATAGGCAGCGAGTAGCGGATGGTTTTTGCAGTATTGCCAGAGTTAATCCGCTAAGGTCGGGGACCCGTGGAGATGAGCGGTGCACCGGCAGACTAACAGTAGAGAATGGGAGGTAAACGACAGGGTAACGGCAAGGGTGAGCCGCTGGACTAGACCCCAGATTACTGGAAAGGAGATTTGATCTGGAATTGATCTACAATAGGGTTCGGATATCTGCTGCTTATGTAACCTCAGCTTAGTGCATGGGTGTGATCTCTGGTATTGATCTCTGGTATTGATCTACCAGTTGATCTGGGACTTTTTTCTTGATCAGCTCTTCATTGCTAGGGCCTGGTATTTGTCTGAGTGTGACTTCTCACTATCTAGCAAGTTCTTCCTATCTGCCTATCTGGAGTCTTTCTACATTGTAGCTCACTCTTCTTTCCCACACTCCCACTCTCTCCCCTCTTCTCTCTACACTATCGCTCGCTACACTGCCGCTTGCACTCTGTCTTATATATTCTCTACTTCTTACCCTTCTTCTTCTTCTTTTTGCTGGCTGCTGCCTTGGGTGCCGATTCAGGTGCTGAAACCGGCTGAGGTGTCGTCTCAACTACTCCCTGGTGACCTCCTCCTCTCTTCTTGTCCTTCTTCGAAGGCTTGTAATACGATCTCAACTTCAATGGCAACCATCTTTCCTTATCCAAATCCTCCTCAGCATTGAACTGAGAGTCTGGCTTGTATGTCTTGGTCTTACCGAATTTGGGCTTTTGCAGCTTCTTTACCACCTTTGAAGCACTGGTTCTGGCAACCACAGGGGCTTTGGCTGGAATAAAAGTGCTGATATCAGTTTTCAACAATTCATCAATGTCTCTGGCTGATTCCAACTCTTCCACTGGCTTGAGATTCTCAACAGAATTATTCAAAAGTCCGCTCACCAACTCATCTTCTGGGTTGACTTCGTGGAGCTTTTCCAAAAGCTCTTGTGCTTTGGTGAGCTTGGATGTAACTTTGGGGTCCACGTAGTCACTGTGGTTAGCAAATTGGACCTTGGCCTTGAATGCAAGTGATCTGGCATAGTTGTACACCACCTCATCTTTCAATGAACTTTCATTTAACTCGGTCAATAATGAATCATATAACTCTTCCAATCTTGAAGTCAAGTTCAACTCGTCAAACACTTGGATCAACACTCCCACAACCCCAGGAATCGACTTTATCTTGCTGTTGGCTTTCAATAATTGATCCAATACCGTCAATGTCTGGGTGTAGCTAGACATCTTGACGTTAATGGAAATCAACAACAAAACGGCTGCTGTCAATTGCTTTTCGTCCGATAAGTCATTTATTAATCTCAAGATCTTTCTGCTGACAGCTTTGTATCCCGTCTTATTGAACAAATCATCGATGGTTATGTTCAATTTGAGTAAAATCTTGTAGATTATTGGACTGTAATCATTAGGGTAGTAATTGAAGTAATCATTCAAGAACTTGTTATTCAAATAATTGGAAGATTTGGATAAAGTACCGGATTGGTACGATAACAATAAGTTGTTCTTAATCAAGATGTAGTATTGGGCTTTGGTGAGTTTTTGCTTCAAGTGTTGTAAATTGTACTGATAGTTTAAGTCACGGTGGATCAAGTTAATGTCATTGATCTTGACGTCACTCTTGATGGAGATCAAGTTGTTTTTGATAATCAATTGGATCATTAGATCATTGATATGAGAAAATTGGTTATCCTTCAAGATTTGCAAACTCTTGTCGGTTTGTCCCAACACTTGGTAGATGTAGGCAATGGTGAGTTTCATAGGGGCCAATTCCAACACCAAGTCATCCTCAGCAACATCAATATTGACGGATTCACATTTTTCAATGGCTTGGTTTAAAGTGGCAAGGGATTTCTCGTAGTTAGCGTGCTTCAACTCAATCAACGATTTGTTGAACAAATAGTCATAACTCTGTAAGCCTTCAATGCTACTGACCGACTTGTCATCGGTGATTTCATTACCAGGTAATTGAGAGATGATGGCCTGTTCATTACAGGATAAATCGGTTTCGTTGTCGATTTTGTTATTGGATTTGATTAATCCATGGTAAAGCTCCAAAGCCTTACTGATTTCACCAACTTGGTAATAGCTTTGAGCCAAAATATGAGTGATGGCTCTCAATTCAATATGGTTTATCTTGGATTGGTTAATTTCTCCATATAACTTCACTAGTTTATCATTCAAGCCAAGTTTATAGTAGATGTAGGATTTTTCCAACGGAAATTGACTACTGATTTCTTCAGGAACCTTTTTCAAGATTTCGTGGGCCTTATTGTATCTGTCCAAGTTTATTAACGCAATAATACAGTTATTGAACGACTTTAAGTCATCAAAGTTCTTTATCTTGCTCAAGTATTGGTACGACACCTCATAGATTTGCTCATGGTCATTGACAGTGTCTCCACTCTTGGACACTTGCAACGACTTGAATGCCTGGAGGATGGAATTCGACATTTGGTTCGATGCTGGAGTAGTAGTGAGGTTTGAAGGTTTGATCAATTTTCATGGTTTTTTTCAACGCTCAACTGGGAACACAAAACGGGGTGAGAAAACTTTAGCTGCTAAATTGACAGCTAAGTCGCTGTATGTCGTAAGAACATACAAGCCTCTCTTACAACTATGTCGCTACAAGATGTATAAATGTAGTTATTACTTGACGAATACGGTAATTCGAGTATTGATAAGTAGTCAGGTCTGATTGTTGTTAGTCTGTTGGTTGTTTGCAAGTTTGTAGGTTGTTTGAATCGAGTCTGTTGGTTCTTTCTTCTCATTATCGAACTGTTAGTTGTCTTTCTCTCGATGTGGAGTCTAGTTGTTCTTTGTTCAAGTCAGCCTTTCATTTGCTCTAATCAACTCTTTCCCCTTTCATAGCCGTTCTAAGTCTTCATCTCTTCGCATCAACTCTTCGGCTTTCGTAGCTGTTCTCCCCATCTCCTTCATCTCCCACTCCCCCTGGTCATACACAGCTTCTTTCACAACTTTGGCTCTTAATTCGTTAACGCCTCAGCTCTACTTTGGTCCTGGATCTACACTACAGCATGCTCATCAAAAGGGTATTAACAATATAAAGGCGTAACATAAGGATCAGGTGGACAAGATTTGGAACTTGTTCTTGGTTATCAAGTGCAATTTACGGTCGTTTTTGCCCACCGACATCGATCTCTTTTTAAGTAATAGGCGTTTCTGCTTGGCTATGAGCCTGTTTTCCATCTCCTCCTCTGCCGTCAAGTTCATCAAGTCGTGAGAAGACTTGTAGAGGAACTTTTCGTTGTGCACCAAGTTTCTTCGAGGAGGGGTGACAAAACTGGGTAAGGAGTTGATTTTGGTATAGTTTGTGGATTGGGTCTTGTAGTTGCTGGGCACGTACACCTCAGACAACTGTATAGGAGCAGATAATCTGTCTCCATCCACCATATGGATGAATCCCGGATATTGGTTTATGCTGAGGTTTTGAAGGGGTACCCTGGCCGAAGTGGTGGAGTTTTGTTTCAAATTGATGGCTTTGGGTTGTAAGATGTTTTCCTGGTCATTATGGTCGAGTTTGTTAGAGGTTTGGGGTTGGGTGGACGCGGCAGAGAAGGAGGATTTAGGGTTCTTGTCTTCAAAAATAGTGAAGCCGAGCTTAGGCTTTTTCACGGGGGTGCATTTTTTGGACGGAGATAACTTTACGTTGAACGGTGAGTTGGTGTTGGACCGGAAGGGGGAGGTGGTGTTGGATTTGGCAGGAGATGAGGGACGGTTGTTGGGCTTGAGAGGCGATAAAGCTCTTCTGGGAGAGGACATAATAAACGAATGGATACCTACTACTAACGACAACTAAGAAACTACAAAGGAGAGTTAAAAAACAGCGGCCAGTTGAAACTATTTAAAGGTTTAGCCCCTGCCCACACGGAATGCAAAAAATTGGCGTTCTGGAGTCCTACAAATTGTTGCTAAATTGGTGTAGCGTGGGGAGGTTACAAACGCCAGAAAAGCGTACGCGTGACACGGGCCGGTCCAAACGAGAAACCGGCCGGAGACGAGAAAGGAAGAGGGAGTAGATGTGAAGAAAATGTGGATGTGAAGTAGACGTGATGAAGACGTGATGGAGATGAGGTGTAGACGTGATGAAGAAGATGAAGAAGATGATGGAGACGTGAAGGAGAAGACGTGACCATGGTCTTGTGATGGCTAGGCCGAAGAATGTCTCTTGTCGCACTCATTATGGCCGAATCTCTACTGTCTATTCTGTCTTTGCTTATATTATATTTGTCTGTCTATCTTCTATTCGTAAGTCTATCATCTCTTTGTCTATCTACTCTTTGTATATCTACTCTTTCGTCTATCATCTCTTTGTATATTTACTCTCTTTGTCAGTTCTCGTTTATCCCTATTGTCTCTTATCTACATCTCGCAGTCTGTAAGGAGTTTTTATTGCGCGTGGCTGCAACTATTTAGCAATATATGGAAACATCTCTACACACCCACCAATTGGGTAAATTGCAAGACCGGTAAATTGCAAGACACTCCGACTTTCTTCGTAATTACTCCATTCTCTGCTGCTTACCCACGGTAGAAGTTGTTGGGCACAAATGGCAACTTGCTGATGGTTCCGTCTCTCAACTTACCTCTGATCTCGATTTTGATGTCTTCGCCAATCTTAGCACTCTTATCAATGTAACTCTGGGCCACATTTCCCCCCAATGTTGGAGAAGGTGACCCCGATGTGATGTAACCAATCTGTTTTTCTCCCAGCTTGTCGAATATCTTGCTGCCGGTTCTTGGTGAGGGTCCCTTAGACTTTACTCCTATTCTACGGTTAGTCACCGACTTTTTGTCCTGTAATTGATGCAAAATCTTGTTGCTACCGTTGAACGACGTGGTGGATGGGTCTCTTCTGGTTTTAGGTATCAACCAAGCCAACGATGCCTGCACTGGAGTGATTTCTTCGGTCAATTCGTTCCCGTAAAGACACATACCGGCTTCCAAACGTAACGAATCACGAGCTGCCAATCCAATGGGTTTGACAAGGTCTGGATACTCGTCAATCAACGACTCGAAGAATTGGCTGGCTCTGGCACTTTCTTCGCTGGTACTGGATGGAATAGATAACTCAAATCCGTCTTCTCCGGTGTACCCAGTTCTTGACAAATGAACGTCCTTGATAGTGGTCAAGTCCAAAAACTTGGTGTTACCAAAGGTGATTTTACTTAAGTCTTCGTTGGTGTATTTTTGCAACAATTCGCTGGCCTTGGGTCCTTGAATAGCAAGCAATGTTCCCTCGAAAGTTTGGTGGTTAACGTCACTAAGTTGGCTCAATTCTTCCTTGATGAACTTCAAATCCTTTTCTCTGCATCCAGCATTGGTGACCATGTAGTAGTCAAAGTCTCCGTGCTTGGTGATAATACAATCATCGATAATTCCTCCTTCGTTGTTCAACAACACAGATAAACTGGAGCTGTTAACGGGGAGCAACGATAAATCAATGGGGGTCATTTTTTGCAATAAATCAACCGATTCTTTTCCCGTAATTTTGTGCTGTAACATGTGACTAACATCAAATAATCCTACTTTGGATCTAACCCAATTGTGGGATTCAATGTGTGATTGTTCTTTGTATAACACCGGCATTTCAAATCCAGCATAGTCAACGAGCTTTCCCCCATATTTAACGTGACTTTCGAATAATGGCGTTCTTTTCAACGCATTGGCAGCAACCCTCGAAGTAGAAAGGAATCTTCTAGCACCCAACATGTTTATAGTATAGTTGAATTTTTTTTTCAGATCATCTCCAGGATTTAAGTCTAATTTATACTTCATACAAGTGTGTAGTTGACTCGTGATTTGACTCGTGTCTGACCTCGGACCGAACTTGATACTGCACCCGTACATCCATGACTCCGATACCTTTTGCAGTCAAGTCAGAAGTCAGCAGGGTTTATCATGGGACGGGCTTCGATTCCATAGTATATAAGCATCACACCCATAGCATAGATGATCATGGCACAGACAGAGTACCATGCCCGATCATTCATGCAATTGCGGACTCTTTGGTGGCTGGAAAGATTGGTGATCACATTGCTAAACCGGCTGCTATAAACGATAACGAAAAGATTGAATAACCAAAGAAGTGGGAATAGGACCCCGAGAAAAATGTTGATAGTAACTGTGGTTAACCACCCTCTCGAATAGGTACACGAGTGGCAGCAGCAACATCCTGGACGTTCCTCAATTGCTCTTTCTTCAAGCTCTTGGGGATCAGATATATAAAAGATTAATTTACTCATTGCGTGATATATAGATAGTATGTGATTTTTATCCTTTTAGTTATGTGGGTTTTTGTTGTACATTTATAGTGTTGGTCTTTTCTAGTTTTTTAGCAGTTTTGCAAGATAGTGAAAAAAATGGCCGAAAACTTCCTATTTCGTACTGCGCAATGACATTTGGTTCCAAAAAACGAACATAATTGAACATTTTCTATTGTTTCAATTAAACTAATCTTGAAACATATAGCCTTCAAGTCTATTCTTTGCCAAGGCTTTATATGGCTAAATAAACGGTTTCGACATATCCAACATGAGTTTCCAACGTCTTCACTGAACTACCCGTTTAAGCCTTGACAACCAACTACTGAACATAAAACAAATGATAAGAATCTTCAAACAGTTGAAAACTGTACAGCTTGGAACATTTTTATCTAGTTTTCATTTCTTGTTTCAGTTCTCTCTTCAATTTGCAGCCTGAGTCCAAATTTGGTACCTCTTCAATTTTCTCACACGCAAAAAATGCACAGTTAAAGTTAGATCAAACTACTTATCATCACGTCTTGACCATTACCATAAATAATACTTTCCCTTAGATCCTCCTGTTGCATTGCCATGTCACGAATATGTCGTCGCTAGATATTAACAAGATTGTTAACCAATTGCAATCGTCAAAGACCAAAGATCGAAATAGCGCTCTATCACTTCTCCAGACGATATCCAGTTCCAAACTTAAGTTGAACCTAAAACAATTCGGTATCCTTACAGCGTCCTTATTTAAACTAATAGAAATAGAAAGATCTGCCTATGGTGCCAACCTCACCAACCCAGTGGAGTCAAGACTTTCCATAGCATCTAACTTTTTAACCAGTTTGGTTGAAAGATGCTTCACATACCCCAGTATCGTCAAACTCAAATACAAAAATTGCATAACTATCATAAATTCAATATTAGACAACTTCTATGTTGCCCCAAAGACGTTTCTAGAACCTACAGCATTCGATTTCTTATCCATTCTCAACATCTTACTCCAACAGAGTGTTGTACGTGAAAACTACGAATTCTACTGGGAAAAGATTTTCAATTTCGTGGTAGGACTTTCAAATCATCTACTGGAGTCATTTGTAAATGGAAATACCAATACTGCATTACACGAGAATCTTCTAACCCAATGCTTATCCGGATTAAAGTACCTTATTGATACTTCTCCAAGGGTAAGTCGATTACACATCCTTTCCAATAATCTTCATTTGAAACTATTGCCTACAATTGAAAATGTCGCTAAGATGTTAGAGAAGAGAGAAAACAACTTGATTATAGTATTAATGGAAATAATAAACAAATGTCTAATTGTACTTTCCAACGAAGATGCAAAATTTCTTTACCAGTTAATAAAAGTGACAGTGAAGCTTTTCGTCCAGTTTGTCAACACTCATTATGAATCATTAAAGGTTCAATTCCTAATATTCCTTAATCTTGAATCTGTACATAACTACATCAATTACCCGAATTTAGCAGAAATAACTGGCCATGAAAAGATTATTGATGAAACGTTCGTTTACAATATTGGTGTACTAATCCAAAATTTGATTAGCAAGTCCCAATCACCTGAATATCACTTCAATAATAATGACATAGGGGTTGTAATTGATAATTCACAAGATCAGACTTGGTTCAACTTAAAGACTATATTTTTCAGACCAAGAAATTCTGATATACAATCTCATTCTTGGTTACTCCACCAAGGTATATCCAAATTAATAACTGCATACTATGAATTAAACCTGTCATTAGATAAAAGAAACAATCTTACCACTTCTAATATTCTAGAGGATCATTTTGATTCTCGACACAACTCCAAATCAAAACGCCAAAAGCTAGGTATTATAGCAGATTCTCTATATTCTTCTCACAATACGGTCCAATTCCTCAATACATTAATAAACCACAAAGAAGACGAGAGAATCCAGGCAACTGCGTTGAAAATTCTCGTATTTTACTTGGAAACAGAAATTCCATCCAATTCGAAACCTCCAATTGAGTCCGAAACCTCATCTCCAACTGTGGATGAACTTGATGATTTTTCCTTCAATTGTAACGAGTCGAGTCTCTTCAACTCAACTTTCAAACAACACCAGGAAGATAAACCTAGTCAATCTGAATCAGATAAATCTGTTATTTTCAAAACTATCTTGAGTTCTTTCGATAACTCCGAATTAAGTTACTGGAGTCTATTAGCTTCTTCCTCCTTGTTGTACAATATCAACGAAAATGAAATCAACGAACATCCCCAATCATATCATAGACTGTGCCACCTGTTACTTAACCTTTGCTTGCCTTTAATAAAGAGTAAAGATTTTGGCCATGTCGCATGCAATTTGGTTTACCTTATGATTACATTCCAAAAGGAAACTGAGTATCTAAAACTAGTAAATAACTCCATTCTCAATCAGTTAGATAGCATCATTGATCTTTCTGAGGTGAATGGCCCAAACACTATACGAGATGAGAGTTTCGGCTTCTGGTACGCTTTAGATGCTGTTTTAATAGAGACTCAGTCTTCAAAGCGACTCTCATTAAGGGAGAGTGTATTTAGATGGTTGGCAGCAAAATGGGATGAGTGCTTTCTCAAGAGTTCAGAAGAATCCACCGCAAACCTTTCATTAAGTACTCAATTGCCTCAATTAGTAGCTTGGTTAGCATCCAAAACACCGGATATTAGTAAATGTTTTACTACTTCTGAGAGGTGCTCTGGATTGATCACTGATTACTTTTATTTAATGAACCAGTACAGCAAGCTACAAAGATATACAAACTTGAAGCAAAATCATGGGGTAAAATTTGTCTACAAACATCTTGAGCTTTCCATAGTTGAAGGCACTAGCACTTTGTCAGTTGAAACATTGTTCGGCAAAATTATCGAAACTTCTGACTTTTTCCAATCGCCTATTTTGTTATTGCATTGGTCAATATTGCTCTATGAGGTAATAGAGTGTTTGGAGCCAGCTTCTAATGATTTACGTCTCATATCTTTATTTGAATCGAAAATTACCACCTCTCTACAAATAGTAAGTGAGCTGAAACTTAATTCTGAAGATATTTTAGAGGTGATTCACGCTGTCAACTCATTGAACGAGAAGGTAATTGACAGAATCAATTTAATGAAATTCGCTTACTTACTACCCTTTGAGACCCTTATTGATAATTACTTTACCCAGATTAAATCGAGAGACTTACAGCTTAGGGAGAATGATAACAATAACTTCGATATAGAATTTAAGTCCACCAGCCCTCTGCCACCAGCAGATGAGGCAGCTGCTAATGATCTATCTCTTATATCTCTGGTTTATCATGATAACGTATCTGCTGATATTCTGAAGTTCATACTAAGGAGCAACTCTTGGAGAGAAAGCAGCCTTGAACTTACCTTGAACAAACTTCTAGAATACTTACATCTCATAGGGAGCAAAGAACAACTATATGGCTTGTATAATTTCTTTTCCTTAATTGAGGAAGATAACCAAGGCTCTACAAAAGAGATTCCTTCCAAATTATTGATTAAATTAGTTCGTTTTATTGGAGAAGGTCCTATGGTTGATGACAAAACAGAGCATTCAGAATTAACAGTCATTGTATTATGCAAACTCCTTAAATTCTTAGGACCTCATCTAAAAGTTAATGCTGATGAATCATTAAGGCAGGATTGTACTGATTTATTTGAATATCTCATTAAATGTTACCATGACGATTTAGTCGTTACAGAAAATGCATTATTGGAGGTTTGTTTAATCAGTCTTAGCTTCTCAACAGCTTCAGGTGTCATATTATTTGAACCCAGAGCTATCAGTACCTCATTCAATCAGATCTTCGGCAAAGCAACAAAAAATATTAAAGTATCGATTCTTCCCTTTTTGCGTGCTTACATGAATTCTTGCCCAGAGCTCATTCAAGTAGAGCTATATAAGTCTTGCTTGATCCGGTTCGATAAACCTGAAAGCTCAGTGGAATCGTCCAGTACGTTTTCATTATTTTGCAGCCAATTGGCCCCGATATCTCCCCACATAACAACCTTTGCAATCTATAATTTGATTGAATATTCTCAATTTAAAACCTGCGTTCCTTACTGCGAACTGTCTCTATATGAAATCAGCATCTCTCTAGGGATGGCTGATACGCAGTCTCTATTCCAATCTTTTAAATTTGAAATTCTCAAGTGTTGGCTGCATCGTGATTCTCTTGAAAATTTTCCATTC
This sequence comes from Isabelozyma gotoi, assembly GCA_003708205.2. Classification (NCBI taxonomy): domain Eukaryota; kingdom Fungi; phylum Ascomycota; class Pichiomycetes; order Serinales; family Metschnikowiaceae; genus Isabelozyma; species Isabelozyma gotoi. The sequence goes on along the minus strand of PPNP02000008.1, from coordinate 264,979 downwards.
TCACTATTTGGATATCCAACTTATGATGAATTCAGTGCTGACAATTTTAGAGAAATTGTTGCTCTTGTTGTGTCAACTACTGCCAATGAAAAGACCCTTTATCAATTGTCCAAACTTAATAAAACTGACATTCAATCTCTTATTTATGATAGTTTACCATTCTGCATAGCTCTTTCCTTTACTCCTTCTTGTATTAGGGATGGGATATTCAAAAAACTCGAAGGATATTTACCTCCAGACAAATTTAAAGGTGAAATGAGAAAGCAAATTGTGATAATTGTTCTTCAAATTCTAATTCAAACTGACGTGAAAAGTGGAAAGACAAGTCTGCAAGACTCAAAGATAAGTAAGCTCAGAAGTGCTAACCTGTCCTCACTTTCTCTCGATTCTAGCGAAAGTTTATTAAAAGCAGTAATTGAAAAATATCATGGTGCCTACTTCCAATTTTGGCTGACTCAAGTGCAATACTTTCTAATTCGTCGTATTTCATTACTTTTGAAGGAGACTGTAAGAATGGATCAAAAAGTTAATTATTTAAAAGTGATTCAATGGATCCTTCAGTTGAGCAACAGTTCAATGAATGACATTAAATTATTTAGACTCGTGATTGACATCATTACTCCCTATTTAGTTGCTAGGAATGAACTGACATTTATTGCTTTTGAAATTTTGACAATGTTAAAACTAGAGAACATGTCACGATTTGAGGCATCTGAAGTCATTCCTTCGATAATTTGCCTCATTTCTGAACAAGTACCTCAATTATGTCAGAATGGTTATAAACCAGAGTATCAGAATCTTGGTAATTCGATAGAGCAATACTCTGGAACTGTTGAAATTAGCTCTTCTATGAAAAACCTTTTACAAAGGTCATCATCATTTATGCTAGAAGAAAATGGCAATGCTTCTCTAACTTCAACCGAAATAGAGCAAATATTGGGTAACCAAAAAGAGATGAGTTACTTTGTAACAACCAGAGAAAAGAGGTCACTTCTTCAGGTTATATCATTAGTTTTCCGCGGAAAGTCCAATATTTATGAAGCAAGAAGAAGTCAAACAGTGGTCAAATTGCTACTCGACGTGAAAATTTCAGATGATTCTCCTTCTTGGAAGAATCTCAATATCTGGTCTCTGGAATACTTGGGAGCATACTTCTTAGAAGGAGGAATAAATGAACGAATAAATGAATTCGTGGACTTAAATGAGTACCATGGTGTTGACGTTGAAGCTGTTGATGAAAGCACTAAGAAGATGAATGGGATCTTAGACCTCATTACCTCCAGTATTGCGTCAGAAGATGAAGAGATTGCAGCATGTTCTGAGATTGTGATTGGGGTTTTAATTTGGAAGTACAATGAAAATCAAACGAGTGTGCTGAACTATATTGACTTTGACAGTTATTACAATCAATATGGGACTTTCATCCAACCAATAGACTTTCATGGCTGTACCATTCTATATCCGATCGGAGAGAAAGCTGAAATACTGTTAAAGACAGTAATAGAATATTTTCCAGCAACATTTGAAAATGAATCATTTGATTCTTGGACAAGTACTTTGCTCATGTCTTTCCTTGGAGAGTTGTCTCGTATAACTGACATAGCAAAAATCTTCATGAGATACGTTGATAAAGTCAAAACATTTGCTAAGAAGGCTCTTCCAGATTTCATTTGTTACTATTTAAGTTTCCTTAGAACTGCTGGAGTGACGACTATTATTAAACTTTTCCTGCAATATGTCAATAGTAGTCCTTCCAATAATGAGCTAATTGACTTATTCACGAGAGTTTTGCTTCAGATAAGAATGGCTGCGAAAAATAAAAACCAAATTTTTCGACTGCTTTATTCAAAACTTAATGTTCGTGAGTTATCAAAATTAGCCTGTAAGAACAAGCTTTATAAGACATCTTTAATGCTCTATGAGGATAGTCATGAGAACTTTGATGATCCATTTGATAATAGTGATACCTCGTCTTTTCTTCTGAACATCTACGAGTCAATTGATGATGACGACTTGGTGTATGGTTTACCTGAAGAAACCTCATTGGAACATGCATTACGATTAATAACACGGAATGATGATCCAAGTTCGAGGATTATCTATGACAGTGGGTATCTTGATGCAAAATCCTTATTGAAGCAGCCATTAAACGACGAGAAAATTCTCTCTTCTTTGATTGGAAATGGTTCATTAGGAATTTCGAGACTATTGAGTAAAAGTCTTGAGACTGACCAATCGAGTGCTAATTACGAATGGGCCTGGAAGTTGAACACTTGGGATATACCTGTCCCTAAGAGAAGTGTGACTGAACATGAAATTATTTATAAGGCGTTAAAGCAGTGCCACGATTCATTTGAAACAGCCCCTGAAATTCTCCAACAATGCCAACTAGAAGCAGTATCAGCTAGAGATTTGCTTGCGTCCTCTAGTCTAAGTGCCAAAGAACTTCGATTGAATACTCTTGAATGGTTCAAATCATTAGCGTCTTTGACAGCGATGGCAATGACTGTTAAGTCTTCAAAAGACCTCACTATTCCTAAAGATCTGAATAATTTTTCCAGATTGACATCATGGTTTGATTCGTCTGAGTTAGCCATGTCGGAAAGCATCACCCTTTCTAGAATGTCCATACTCAACATTTTGTCAAATGTCACCGATGATATTTACAATGAAAGAGATTTAAGACTAGGATTAATCTCAGAAATCGTCCGCTATGGTTGTATTACGAGATTAAACAAGGCAACACAGAAAATGGTGAGTTCTACTATTTTAATGGATGAAGTAGTTAAGACTTCCAAGCTCCTTGATGGGGAAGGAGAATCCATGGCTAATCTTTGTAAATTCCACACCGCAAGCACATTATGGGAGCAGGGGCATACCACAGCACCAGTGGTCATGGTAAAAGAACTATTCACCCAAACACCAGAGCCTTTACCCATCCAATCTTTAAACATTGAACGGGGATTAAAAGGAGCCACATTGGTCAAATGGATGTCAGAGTCAAGACAAGAACTGGCAGTGAACATTCTTGGAAATTATGTTTCTGACGTGAACACAATGATTCACGAAGCAACGGACATGAATCAGAAAGTTCAGATGAACAGGCTATTGGCTCACTTTTGTGAAGAGCAATTCAAGTCTCATAATCTTAATGAAATGATTTCAAAGCTTGAGAAAAGAACTGCGGAGAAGAAGGCAGAGATTGATGAATTAAAGAATCATTTTAGAAAACTTGTGCTCTCCAGCGACGAGAAGCTTTCAGTACAAAGATACTATTCCAAGTTAAAGGTCCAGTATAACTCGGATGTCAAGGAAACCGAGTCATTGGTTGCCACCAGAATAGACTTTAGAGATAGAGCAATTAAATACTTCCTTAGATCAATTATTATTGATGGTAGTACCGGGGAAGATTTGGACAAATTTTTCTCTATGTTCTTTGAGTTTTCTAATGAAGATGGCTTGCAAAAGTCGTTAATTGATGATCTTGACCTTCTCCCCAGTTTCAAGTTGATTGGATGGTGCACCCAATTGGTTTCCAGAATTGGAAGCGAGTCTACTCATTTTCAAATTTCACTCCGTTCGCTAATTGTAAAGTTGTGTCATGATCATCCCTTCCACTCATTATACCAATTGGTGTCATTACGTAAACATGAATCTTTTGCAGCCACCAACAAAAACAACATCATGCTTTCGAAAGTTACTGTTGCCAATGAAATCTGGTACGAACTTCAATCTAAATCCTCTACATTTGCTCGTGATATTTTGAACCCTGTAGATAGGTTGTGTGACGAAGCAATCAAATTGGCTGAGTATAAAGGTGTAAAGGGCCGTTCAGTGCAGCTTCAGAGAGTAAGCATTGGATCCTACTGGATGACAGAGCTACCTGCCATTCCTCCACCAACGTTGAATCTACCAGTAAGTTTTAATGGGTATTCTCGAGTCACTTGCATGCAGTCGATAGATTCAAAGCTTACCATTGCCATGTCAGGGCTAAGTTTGCCCAAGATAGCTAATATCAATCTCTCAGACGGGACAGTTCATAAGGTGTTGTTTAAATCTGGTACGGATGATTTACGACAAGACTCGATTATGGAGCAAGTGTTCGAAAAGGTGAACAATATCTTCAGCAACGATAGAGACACCAGAAAGAGAGGTTTACGGGTTAGAACGTACAAGGCAGTGCCATTAGGACCGCAAGCCGGAATAATCGAGTTTGTTCCTAATTCAGAGGCGTTGATTGATATTATCAAGCCATACCATACTACGTTGGATAAGATGAAGGCAGACAGGGCCAAGCAGTTGATGAAGGAAGACCAGTCTACGGATGTTGTTAATCGGCACAAGGTATATGATTCCATTGCTGCAAAGATCAAGCCGGTCTTGAGACACTTTTTCTTCGACAGGTTTGTTACACCAGACGAGTGGTTCAGCAGCAGGTCACGGTACACCCGAGGCACCGCCACCAACTCCATGGTTGGGTACATGCTAGGGCTCGGAGACCGGCACTGTAACAATATTCTTATTGACACCAATACGGGAGAGCCCATTCACATTGATCTTGGGGTGGCGTTTGACCAGGGGAAGCGGTTGCCGATTCCTGAAACGGTGCCCTTCCGACTCACACGAGACATCGTGGACGGGTTTGGTATTACGGGCACCAAAGGAGCTTTCAGCAAGTCCTGCGAGCATACGTTCAGGGTGCTACGATCCAACAAAGAGCACATATTGGCGATTTTGGACGTGCTCCGGTGGGATCCGTTGTACAACTGGAGCATTTCGCCCATCAGAAAGAAGAAGCTACAAGACGAAACTACTGACATCAAACGGTTGGAGCCCATGGACGATGCGTCGGAGGCTGGTCTAGCAGTCACGACAGTGGGGGATAAGTTGGTGGGAGAGGGATTGAGTGTTGAGGCTACAGTGCGTGAGCTTATCCAGGAGGCCACCAGTCCCAAGAATCTCTCGTTGATTTACTGTGGATGGTCTCCATTCTTCTGATGTTTTTTTAGACCGTTTTTTTATATCTTAAACCGTTTTTATATCTTATGACGTAACCACAGATATTTTGTATGCGAAATTTACAGCCAAAAAATGTAACCTAATCTACACCATTTTCACCATTATCACCACTACTTCATCAGCCACCACTACAACGCGATGGAGGGCAACATACAGAAGGTGCCGCTAAAGGTGGAGGTGGAACACACGGGCCAGAGCTTCAGATCACGGCTATTTGTTCATAGCGTGCGAGTAGAACAGGGCATCTCGGTAGGGGCCATGCACGATGAAGGGACGTTCCACACGCTATTAACCCCCGAAACAGTGCTGCAATTGCGGCAGAAGAAGCAGGCTCAGAAGTACAGCCCAGAGGTATGGCACGACATCATTGGCGACTTGTTTTCCGACGAGGCCAGCCACCAAAACAAGACCAAAGAAGCTTTGGGCTTGCAAGTTACTGCCAAATTGGTGACGACCAACAATTACGACATTGACCGCAAACAGTTGATGGACGATGATGTAGAAGACTCCAGGTTATGGCTCAGTATCGAGACCAGAACCAAGCTTCCGATTACGGTGGCTACGTTTGAGCTCCGGCCCATCGATGCCGAGGAAGACGTTGCGGGTTTTGATGCCCAAGGGTTCCAAATACTTAATTGGCTCGACACGCTCTGCGTCCAGAACGAGCGATTGAAGAGGATCGTAGATACGTTGACGAAGGAGAGGCAGGAGTTGGAGGAGGAGCGAGACTTCAAGACGAAAGAGTTGGAGGAAGTGGCCAGAGAACAGGACCGAGTGATTGAGGATCTTCAGGATAAGTTCTACCAATTGCTCAACAGCAAGAAGGCCCGGATTTGGGAGTTGGAGGGGCGGGACCCCCATGAACTCGACGGGTTGAATGAGCGGTATATAGAAGAGAACCGGCTGAATTTCAACCATATGGATGTGACTGCGGCCGACATTCCTGACGAGCTTGACGAGGTGTACACGAGAAAGCGGCCGAAGACGAGAAGGGGGACGAAGCGGAGGAAAGTAGAGGCAGAGGAGGCAGTGGGGGCAGTGGGGGCAGATCTGGGGGCAGAGACAGAAGCCGAGACAGAAGCCGAGACAGAGGTACTGGAGATAAAGCAGGAGATAAAACAAGAGGTAAAACAGGAGATAAAGCAGGAGACCCAGGAGATACAGATACAAGAGCCCCCAGAAACAGAGCCTTCAGAAACAGAGCCCCCAGAGCCTTCAGAGACAAAGGCAGAGACAGAAACAAAATCACACCGCTTCCCCGTTAAGCAGGAGTCCGGCCCGCTCAGCCAGGACCCAGCTGCAAAAGCAGCAATAAACGAGAATGAGGGTTTCGCTGGGAGTCAACCACAACAGCCGGAACACGACAAAGATACCGACTACAAGTCTGACACCGACTACAGTGACTGGGAGTAGTAGGCCCAACGGAATAGCCCCAACTACAGCAAGAATGACAAAAAAACCCCACCAAACACGATGAAATTTGGGCCGCCTGATTTTGGGGCCGCCAAAGTGACACATATTCACAGGAGGTGGCAAGGCATTTGGGGCACCTTGTCCCTTTTTTGACTACTGCGGACAGGGTATGGTGAAAATTGTGTCAGTAAGTGCAGCCGACAAAAAACACCAAAAACATGGTGCTGTCAGCGACATCACCGTTTCGTCCCGTCCCGTCTCCTGTAAATGTCCGGTCCATTCTCGCCTAAGTGCTGGGCGGGCGGGAGCGGGCAGGGGGACTGACAGAAGGCTCTCGCGACATTTACAGGGGGGCAGTGGCAACAACAAAATGGGGATCAAAAAAAGTCTACATCCCCAAACCAAATGGGCTTGCTTCCCTTTGTCAGTGTCGCTTTGTCACCTTTTTTTGGTGCTTCTTTTCCGTTTGTTCAAAAAAAGTTTTTTTTTTTTTTTTTTTTTTTGGCTAGCAAAAGCGCAGAGATCAAAGGAAGAAAAAAAAACTCTGTTACTTCTTTCTCTTTCTATATACTTCTTTTTCTTTTCTTCACGCCCATAGTAAAAAAAGAATCTATAGGATTACAACAAACACACCACTATTACAAACAAACTGGGACTCCTATCGCTTTCTAGTTTTAGTTACCATTACCACCGTCTCCTACTTATTGATTCTCCCCCATCGGTAAGTACACTCACGTTCTTTTTTATATATCTACACGTATATGAAAAATTTGGGACTCAAGATTATTATCATCTCTTAATCCATAAAAAAACAAGAACCATCCGGTAATCTGCCCATTCATCTTCTACTTCTTCTTTTTTTTTCGTTCTTTTCCTTTCATTTGTTTCATTTTTTTTTTTTTCATCTTTTTTTAAGTTTTCATTTTGTTGATTTTATTTCTTGATCTGAACCCCGTCTTCAGTGGCATATTAAAAGTTTGTTAATCCATTTTTTTTTTCATTTCCAGTAAATAATTTTCCCATTATAGATTTCTTCCTCCCTTCACCATGTCATACTATGATCCATTCCAGGGTATACCCCAACAGTACATGGCCCAGTCCTACTACCCTCCTCAGTTTTACCCTCAACAAGGCTCCGACGACCAACTAGTCAACCCAGATGCCACTTTGGCTCCTTCCATCGACTCCAGACCTTCGTCCTACGACCATCAGTACCCCCAGTACCAACAAGACCCAAATTTCAGCTTTAATGGAGTTGAATTACAGGGTGGTAACCCTAATGTGGCCGCTTCTAGTGACTACTACGGCACTCCTGGCGACGAACCAAACAGTTTCATCGACGGACAAACCGTGCAAAACATTAACTTGGGTTTGCACAACGGACCAGCCCTGGCTAGCAACGGTGCCTTTGATCCTTCTCAATTTTCCGGTAACCAACCGGTTGTAGGTTCAAACCCAGGTATCAACATGATCCCGGGCTCCACAAATGGCCAAGGTAATGATATTATGTTTGCTTCGACCGGTAACAACTCCCAACCTCAAAACGGTAACGTTTCTCCCTCATCAGTGGCTCCTTCCAGAACCGTTTATTTGGGTAACATTCCTGGCGATATCCAACCTAATGAATTGTTGGACTACGTCAGAAGTGGAATTTTGGAAAATGTCAAAATCTTACCTTCCAAAAATTGTGCCTTCATCTCTTTCATCGATCACCAGTCAGCATTGTTGTTCCATTCCGATTGTATCTTGAAAAAATTGAGTATCAAGGACCACGATATTAGAATTGGTTGGGGTAAAAACACCTCGATCTTGCCTGCAGTTATGGAAGCCATTCAAAGAGATGGTGCTACCAGAAACGTTTATTTGGGTAACTTGAACAATCCTGCTAATGGAGAATTGATTTCTGAAGAAGAATTGAGAGAAGATTTATCTTGTTACGGGGTTATTGATTGTATCAAAATCATCCCAGAAAAGGGTATTGCTTTCATTCATTTCTTGTCGATTTTAAGTGCCATCAGATGTGTGGCCAATTTACCATTGAAAGAAAAGTATTTGGACAAAAAATGCTTCTACGGTAAGGATAGATGTGCTTTCATTACCAAAACTCAACAACATAATGCTGCCCAATACTTAGGTTTGGCTCCTGGTATGGAACATATTGTTACTGCTGCTGATCGTGAATTCATCTCTAGTGCTTTGGTCCAACAATCGGCCGCTGCTGCTCAAATTGCCACTCAAGCCGGTGGAGCTAACAATTTGGGTAACAGAACCGTTTATTTAGGTAACTTACATCAAGATTCTTCTGTTGAAGAAATTTGTAATGTGGTTAGAGGTGGATTGTTACAAAGTATTAGATTCTTGAAAGAACGTCACGTTTGTTTCATTACTTTCATTGATCCAATTGCTGCTGCCCAATTTTTTGCCATGTGTCAATTACATGGTTTAACCATTCACAACCGTAGAATTAAGGTTGGCTGGGGAAAGCATTCCGGTCCATTATCCAATGCTTTGTCCTTGGCTGTTTCCAATGGTGCTTCAAGAAATATTTACATTGGTAACATTATTGATTTTGAATACTATAATCCACAAAAATTAAGAGATGATTTTGCTAAGTTTGGTGATATTGAGCAAATTAATTATTTGGAAGAAAAAAATTGTGCTTTCATTAATTTTGTTAACATTGCCAATGCTATCAAGGCCATCGATGGAATCAAATCTTTCAGTGACTACAAAATCTTGAAGATTAACTTTGGTAAAGATAGATGTGGAAACTTACCAAGACAATTCCAAAATCAAAATCAAGGTCAAAACCAATTAAATATTGATAATGAGTCATTTTCTGATAACGAATTTATGAGTGATGATCCACAACAACAAAATATTCAGAATCAAGAACAACAAGATCGTTCATCGGTTGATAATTGATCATGACGGTCACGAGAAGTTCTATAGTCTTTTTTTTTATTCCAATAAGTTATCAGTCTAATAGGATAACCATTTATTACTTCCTTGTTTGCTTCATTATTAATATGCATTACTTTAATCAGTAATCCTTTTTTATTATTATTTTGTTCTTATTTGTGTGGGGTGTTAAATTTTTATTTGTTTTCCTTCAATTTTATCCTAATATCCTGATTATATCTATGAGAAAATTTAACTTAAATCCCATCCAATTCTCATTGTCACTATTTATTCTTCAGTTATTTTGTCCATTCGCTGTTCTTATATTATACTTTTTATGATTTTACAATTCAATTTTTTCCATACACCTATTAAACAGTCTAAAAATAGGATTTACAAAGAAATTATCATGATCAAAAAAATTTGAAAAAACCTACAAAAAAAATATCAAAAAAACTTGAAAAACGTCATTATATTCATTTATTAATCATTATAAGTCAAAAAAAGTATATAATTTATACAAATATTAACCTTAGCTCATCCAAAATTTTTTTCCTTTCTTTGTTTATATTATTATTACAATTTTTTTAGTATTATTCAAAAACTTGTAGTTGTCTTCGTCAAAGTTACATTTTAGGCAAGACTTTGATCAATAGGATCATGACGATGAAAAGAACGAATACAAACACCATTACCTTGAGGATAAACCAGAAACTAATCTTTCCTCCAGTCTTGTTGGAAACGTAGTTGTTCAAATTATCTCCCACGAGATTCATAAGATTATTGTTTAAATGCAAATTTTCTGAGGTTTTGGACAAGATATTGGAATCATCAAGTATTTTGGAAGACAAGCTAAGAGCAGAACTCTTCAAAGTCGATGCTAAGTCGGTCAAATCACTCAAGAGTTCCTCTTGGAATGATTCATGGTATGAATTCTGGTTATCAACAGGCTTATTGAGATTGGAGTAACCATCGGAAGAAAGTAAACGAGATCTTAATTGAGATAAGTTTTCTTCATCCTCCTCGAGTTCTGGTTCGGGAGCTGTTTCTTGCGTTTGCTCAACGTTTAAGGCTTCAACTGGGGTATTTATAGAGATGAAAGTCTTTAAATTGACGTTATTTACAAAAGTTTTTTCATTAGTTTTGATAATAAGGTCATTTAATTCGGTATTGAGCTTGGCATAGTTCTTGTTAGATCGATAATGGGATATGTTGGCTACTAATATGGCTAGATCATTGCTGATTTTAGTCAATTTGAGTTTATTGGTGAAGGGAGACGTTTGAGTGGAATCAATTGAAGTATCGAGCAAATCAGGAATGTTCAACTGGTCCACCTCCTCATTGTACTGGTCTAGTATCGACTGGATGGTCTTGGGAGACGATATGGTAGTCATTGCTGAAGAAGAGGTGTTCATTTGGTGAATATTGGTGCGCGGCCGTAATTAAACACTAAATAGAAGTGTCAAACCTAACTAGTTAAATAAAGATAGCTAACAAAAGACAGTTAACAAAGACAGCTCTCTAGCTCATATTCGATCAGTAAGCAGATCAGAAGTTTATAGGAATTACACGATCTACAGAATAAATGTTAGCCCAACTACTATCAAACAACGACCTACGGCTATCTTAGATAGAATGATCGTGGTTAGCGAAAAAGGCGAGATGATCTCTGAATATCACTATGGTATACCTAGACATGCTGATTGATAAACAACCAGTAAACCTAAGTATGATGTTCGAGGGTAATATCCATTGCTGAAGAGAAAGAGGAAGGAACGGAAAATTTTCGGCACCCATTATAGACGTCGATGGGGAGGAATCATATCACGTGATCATAAGCACGTGCCAGATTTATCAACATCCATACATCTCCGTCTTTGCCTTGTTTACCTTATCGTGTTTGTAACTATCAAACACCACAAAATCATCCATAAATAAACCTGGCTTGCATGCTCTATTGAAACCTGCGGGACATGCCAGAGAAAGGTACGTGGTAGTTCCATCGGAGGTGGTTAGAGGTGGTAATAGTGGAGAGATCTGGCACAGTGTAGTGGTGTTAGGGTGGTGTGCTAAAGAAATGTCATTCGGTGATAGATTGAGGTACGGATTGAGCCATTAAAAAGTTGTAGCTAAATTGGGTAATTATACTTCCATTCCCAGCTTACTAGCAAAAAAAACAAAAAAAAAAAAAAAAACATATCATGTAAAACAAGGCAATCTTGGTCTCACAACTTTTGTTTCACTTGCATTCGTCACCTTTGTCCTTCTATTGTATGATCAAGGTGATTGACAATTGAACAATTCCCCTTACAAGTGATTGACCACTTAGCAGTCCCCCTCATCAGGGGATTTGCTAGGCCCACAGTAGACCTCTGGCCTTGTATCTAGATTCACCCAATTTGTATGGTGCTATTTCCCTTTTTTTCCTTTGAAATTGGCTCATGAAAAATAAGAATTTTTTTTTTTTTTCAGATTATTTTTTGGTTTCTTTTTCGGGTAGTCTGCACATTTTATACAGCCAGAAAATCCCTAATATCCTAAAAAGATCATAACTTCAATTGACCATCTTCTTTTTCTTTCACCATTCTTTTGCTACCAGGAATCAGTCTATCTATTACACTGGATGATACATGGGTGCTAACTAGCGATAGAACAAGCATAAAGAATAAATTGCCTGCCAAACCCTTTCGTTTATCATTTTTTCTATTAATAGCTCCCTCATAACAAATCAAAACACATACCAGGTGTTGAAACCAAGGAGGAAACTTTTCCCACCATCCCCAAGTGGTCTCTGAATCTTTTTTTTTCCTACTTGTTGCTACTGTATACTTCTTCTGGAGTCTATCTAGTTAAGTTTGTCTAGAACCATGAATATCCTTGTCGTTTTATTCGTTTGTTGTTTGCTTCGAATAACCAGAGCGGACTCTTTCTCAAGATTGGGATGTTTTTCTCTGTCTTCAGTCTCTTCCTTGTTATCATTCAAGGACCAATACACCTACCAGTCGTCCGGTCACTGTGAGGGCGAATGTTCCGGTAAGAGAACCGTGGGATTGTTGAATGGTAAATACTGCTACTGTGGAAACACTGACCCCGATACCGATAATGAAGTCGATTCTTCCAACTGTGACGTTTCCTGTCAAGGGTATGGGGTTGAGAATTGTGGTGGTGATGGTTACTTCTTAATCTATGTAAATAGCGAGGCTACTAATGAGAAGGTTTCTTCTTCTTCTTCCACCTCCACTTCTTCCTCCACATCCACCTCCAAAACCTCAACCTCCACTTCCTCATCTTCAACCCAACAAACCACCTCTTCTACAACCTCCACCTCATCTTCATCATCATCTACTCCAACCTCATCATCCGCTCCAGTCACTTCATCATCTACTGAGGACCCTTCTTCCTCCACAGACTCTAGTCCCTCAACATCCGACTCGACCTCTTCCAAGGCCAGAGCAGTAACCACTCTTATTTCCACCATTACTGCTTCTCCAAGTGAAGGATCACAATCCACAGTGATTAGAGTAACCAGAACTGCTGAAGTTTCTGCTTCGGCAACCTCGTCGTCTGCCTCTTCTTCATCTGCTGCTGCTGGTAATGGAGGCAACAAAAAATCCTTATCCACCGGAGGCATTGTTGGTGCTGTTATTGGATCCGTTGCCGGAGCAGGACTTTTGATTGCCTCGGTGTTGTTATTCTTGTGGCACCGTAAGCGTTCCAAGAATGACGATGATGACGCCTCTGACGAATTCACCCTCAGTGGACCTGAGAAAGGGTCTCATGATTACCAGGTGAATGGTAATCCATTTATGATGAACAACCAACATAATGGATTGCAACCAATTGATACAACAAGTGCTGGGGCCATGGCTGCTGCCGGTATGACCATGAGTAATCATGGATCTCGTTCGGCCAGTCACCGTCAAAATCCATCATATTCTCAAAATGGACACAACTCCTCCGATAATAATAACTCTTACAGTTCCACCACCGGAGATGACATGTTCAATTTTGAAGAGAACCAATACTACAATCAAAACAATAACGCCGCTGCTAACGGAGCCAAAAATCAACTTCCATACCCATTGCATAATGATTTGAATCGACCCGAGGACTTCGGTAGAAGAAGATTGAGTGATGGCTCCTTGCCGGATATGATTGCCAGAAACCCTGGTTCATTAAAAGTTGTTAACAATTAGAGACACATCTAACAAGTGTCCTCTGTCATAAAATTTGCATACTCCATACTTGTCTACGATTAACTTTTCAGACTTATGCGTTTAATTCCTCCTTCCTCGTTTTATCATGTATAATCTTCATGATTTCCATATGTAAGGTTATCATGGTTCTTTCTTTCCTTTCTATTGTTTTCTTCCCATTCTAATTAATTTGTTATACCATTATATTAATATACAAATGTATCCGCTTTCAATATAGCAAACCAGGTAGATCATAACAAAAAAATATAGTGTCTATGTTTTGATATTTTTTTGCGGCTAATATTATTTGTGCCTGAGATTATTTTTTGGTTCCCCGATTGATAATTTTTGGCATGTTCGGCTTAATTAGTAATGATTCCATCAGATTTAGGTAATGGCTTTAATCTGGGTTATATCTTATCCGACGCCGCGAAATAAGATTTGGTTCGTTTTGGGTGGTCAGTAGCTGTGGTGATTATAATTCCCCCAACCACGGATACACTCGGTTGATCTTGCAGTCAGACCCTTATCCTTTTTGTATATATGCATTTGTGCCAATGCATAACAGTGCATTCGGACACCTTACACTGACGACGCTCGCTTTTACCACGTGACATACTGATATTTTAGGGCTCAAGCCCTTACCGATATTTGGGCCTGCATATACGCACACTGAAAAATTTCTCAGGCTCACATCACCAAAGCGTGAGATACTCCTTCTCGTAGGCAGAGAAAAAAAATTTCGTTAACATTTATTTGATACAGTTCATTTACTTACTTAACTAATAACTATAATTAAAAATGTCTGGTTCTGGTGCTTCCGGTAACAAATTCCGTATGTCTGTATGTGAAGATTACTATATTATCAAATAGGGAGATGGATAGATACATGAAAGATTGAAATCCGTAAAGTTAAAGAAGAGAAAAGTCGACCATGAAGAAGTTTTGAAATATTGATGTATTGTAAAGTCGAAAAGGCTAATACGTGGAATAACATCCGTTTAATGGGATAGTCCCTTGAATAAACTACTATATCAATAAAGATTCAGGTCATCCATCTCCAAACCTATTACCAAATGATCATTATACTAACAATATTGTAGTTAGGTTTACCAGTTGGTGCCGTTGTCAACTGTTGTGATAACTCTGGTGCTAGAAACTTATACATCTTAGCCGTCAAAGGTTTCGGTGCTAGATTAAATAGATTACCAGCTGCCTCTGCTGGTGATATGGTCATGGCCACCGTTAAGAAAGGTAAGCCAGAATTAAGAAAGAAAGTCATGCCAGCTATTGTTGTCAGACAAGCTAGACCATGGAGAAGAAAGGATGGTGTCTACTTATACTTCGAAGATAACGCCGGTGTCATTGTCAATCCAAAGGGTGAAATGAAAGGTTCCGCCATCACTGGTCCTGTTGCTAAAGAATGTGCTGATTTATGGCCTCGTATTGCTTCCAATTCTGGTGTTGTTGTATAATTAAATAATTTACAATTAATTCATATATAATACATTCTTCATAATCGAACTTTACTATATTTGTAGAATAGACTATCGCACATTATTATTGATTAAATAATACAAAATAGAAAAAGATGCAAAAATTAAACAAACCAGAAACTAATATATATATCTCGAGGTGTTACCAATCTCAATAAACATTCATTGATACCTGATGTAATCATGTCTAATTTTCATCAGTGACCTCTACTTTTGAAACATGTACGTCCTCCTTGGATTCATTAGTTTTCAATGTTTCAACTTCAGAGTTATCATTTGTTGGTTTATCGTTTTCAAGTTCAGAATTTTCAATTGTAATATTCACATTTCCATTATCCTTGATACTCTTGGTACTAGTTTTGGAAATACCGTTTGAAGCAGGCTCGGCCGACTCTTGATTTTTAGGGTCAGATGATTCTTCATGCTCCTGGTTAGCAGAAATTATGGGTTGAATTTGAGAATTAATGGGGTATGGCAACTGTCCATTAGGCTCATTACTTTTAGAGATTTGCTGAGGGAAATAATTGCCAGTGTTGATAGCATAAACTCCTGGTTGTACTTGTTGTCCATTACTAGTTTGAGTAGATGGAGCAAGGAACTGCTGTGAATTTGGTTGGGGTTGAGGAGAAGCTGGGAAAAACTGGGGTTGAGGTTGAACTCCAGGACTTAAAGTGTAAAACTGTTGTTGAACTGGATCATAAAACTGTTGAATTGGTTGTGCTTGATCCGAAGATGGAGTATAGTATTGAAAGTTAGGCGATGCTGGAATAAAACCTGATTGCTGGGGTTGGATTTGAATTGGAATTCCTCCAGCAGCAATGGCTTGATGGTTCAGTTGCTGTTGATAGTGGTATTGTTGAATAGGAACCGGTTGTTGTTGATAAGTGATATTGCTAGTATCATTCTCATTATAAGTATTAACCGGGGTAATGATTGTTCCATCACTGTTAATCATATTGGCCAATCTTGGTGATTGGTTATTGTTCTTCTCGGAGAATGTTGATGATAAACGATTATTACCTCCAGAAGATACTTGACTGGTTGGTCTTGATTTGTTCGAAGTCACTGCTTTCAAGTGATTAGAAGAACTATCATTCATGACGGCAGTGATATTGTTATTGGGGATTCTCAACTTGGAGTTAATGGTAGTACCACTCTTAATTGATCTGGCATGGGTACTACTAGATAAAATACTCGAATTTCTCGAGATTCTCTTATTAGTAGTAGATATGGTAGGATTGAAATTCTTACTGACGTATCTAGCCCTTGCTGAAGGAGTAGGTAAGCTAGTCAATGCTTTAATATCATTATACCAATCGATCATGTTTTTATAAGTATCGGTTCTAAACACCAAGTTATGACCCTTTGAAATGATTCCATTAGGCAGTTTGGTGTGAACCACAAATTTATACACTCCGGATGGTTTACCATCATCTTTGGAATGTTCACTTACATGACATTGATCCAACAGTAAAGATAATGCAGGAACTTGATCTTTTTTACGATCAGATGACTTGAATTCATGGAAGTAATTACAAGTCAACACATACCATCCACTAGAATAGGACTTCAAGAACTTTGATCTTCTTTCCAAAAATCCTTCTCTCAAGGCAAGGTTTAAAGGAGAATCAAAGTCAGGAATAGCCAAATCAGTCAATTTTCTAGCAGGGAACGATAAATCAATGAAAGTCCCGTTCTTGACGTTGGAATTATTATGGTTAATTGCACTAATGGAAATGGAAGGTGAGGGTAAGTTCTTTGAGATGAAAGAATCCCATTCAAAGTTGGATTCTTTGGACAAAAAACCATTAGTTAAGTTGGGAACCAAGAAGTTGGGGATGGTGGCATGTTCAGCAATAAGCAAATCTACAAACATCTTCAAGTAGTTTTGAATTTCCAACACGATAATTGATTCTAGTTTACCCCCAGCAGTTTGTAAGTTACTGTAGGCTTCGTGCAAGTAGGTTTCTTCAGACAACTGCTTCTTCAATTGACGGTCTAACTTGATTTTGATCAAGTAAGGGTCATATTTGGCATGTTCTCCATCGCCAATTGAAGGAGCAGTGCCGTGTTCCAACTTATTGGCCAATTCAATGGCGTGCTGGTACTGATTCAACAAGGTTTTGGTTTCGTTGATTTCCTTACCCAAGGAGTTTTTGAAGTCATTCTGTAAGTTTTTGATTTCCTTGATTTTCACCAATAAATCCTTTCTTAATTCCTCCAACTTGGGGACAATAATCTGGTTAATTTCCTTCAATGCCTTCGAGGAATTCGACACGTTTTGCTGGTGGAATTTCGTCAATACCGTAGGCAAATCTTGGATCGAACCGTTTCCAATGGGCAAGAAGAACTTGTTGATGGCATTGATGTCTTCCTTATGGCTAGGAGGGGCGTGATTGCTACTATGGCCATGGCCTCCAGACGAAGAATTAGAGGTCGAGGAAGAAGGGGCAGTGGAAATGCCAACAGCTTGCTGTAAACGTAATTGTTGACGAATGATTTCTTCCTGGACATTGGCGTATTCCTTCAAGTAATTGACGAGGTCCTTAATGATGGATCTCCAAGCTTGGAATCGCAACGACAATACCTCGGTAGGGTAGTCTTGGGGGGACGAGAAGGAGTAAGGTAGAAGAACCGCCAAGGGGTTACTGAAGTCTGGCATTGGAAACTACGAAACGGAATTTGACACTAGCGAGAAGAGAGAAGGGAATTTGGAATTTGGGTACAGGGATTTTGTTAGCTGGGGTCTGTTCCCTAAAGTGGTTCTATTGTTTATTATGCTGGGACCACAATCAATTTAGGACGGGGCAGGAGCGATGGTAGAGAGAACGGCACGGGAGAAGGTAATTCCAAAGGTAATGAACGAACCGGAATAAAACACAGGCCAAAAGCGGTCGAGGATGGAGAAGGATAAACGGAGGGAAAAGAAGAAACAACTGATGAAAGGGAAACTTTTGAGAAGACAAGCTACCAAGAAAGTAATCACAAAAAAATGGCCAGAGAAAAAAAAAAAAATCAATGATGGCATGGGGGGAAAAAAAGGGCCCGTCTCGCGGAGCCAGCCCATTTGGGCCCATCGTCTGGCGAGGAAACTTTTTGTTTTTGGGCCCGCCGCATTTGGTCCACCGCCCACCTCGGCATTTGCTGGCATTACTAAGGGAGAACAATGGGGGAACCCTTTGGCGTGGGGCAGGGGATCATAATGGAGGATTGCCGGCAACGACCTGGAGACGGAACGCAGACAACACCAACCTTGTTCGTGGGGAATGACCAGCCTCGAGGTCATGTTGGGGCTTAAGATGCTTTGTACGCTGTTTCGGCCAGAATTGATGAGACGAAAGCTGTGACGAGAGTCACGTCGTCACTTCCTGTCTGGGCGAGTCACGTGGGCGGGCCCTGGCCAAGAGTAAAACCGTACACCAAATAAAGCCCGTGCACCAGATCATTACCCAGGCCCGTGCACCTTGATCTCATTGCCATCAAGATATCATCTACTCTTCTCCCCATCCATCGTTCTTCACCATGTCGGAAGGCCCTGGCTACGTGATTGACTTGCTTTCGGGCGACGAGGATGACGACGACGAGGTGGAGATCCTCGAGTTTCGCCAGGAAACGGAAAACTTGCTCAATAACCCGACTTCTACGACAAACTTGAAGATAGTTAAGAAATTGAACGATGTCGAGTGCCCCATTTGCTTCGATGAGGTAACCAATGCTACGGTGACGTCGTGTGGCCACATCTTCTGCTTGGATTGTATCCAGCAGAGTATTTCCAGCTCTTCTGCCCGAGGACAGACCCGGGGAAAGCGAGGTGTGGGGCTTTGTCCGTTGTGTAGAAAGAAGGTCAACTTCAAGGACACCACGGTGCTACGCATGAAAGTGAGTGCTAAGGTGGAGCCACCGCCACTAGAAGGAGACAAACCAGCCCCAGAGAACGAAACCTAGACACCAGAGAGGAAGCCTAGATACCAGAGACGAAGCAGAGACGAAGCCCAGACAAACTAGCCGGAGAACCAATGGCTAGTAGAGTATCAAGAGAGTAGACAGTCAAACATGTACAGAAATCCTAAACCTATCTATTGGCAATTACGCCAGATCAATATATGATATAATGCTCCATACATATCTATTGATCTAAAGCTCATACTCATCTATCGATCTAAAGCTCATACTCATATATTGATGTAAATGCTCCTACTCATCCATACTCATCTATTGATCTAATTGCTCATAATTATATATTGATGTAAATACCCCATTCTCCTCTATTGATCTACCCCATACTTATATATAGATCTAGCTCAGTTAGTGCACAATTAATCCGAATCTATTTGTAGACCATCTGGAACGCAGCTGCACGTCAAAACCTTGACACATTTGTGAAAAATATCAAAAACCGGAAAAATTCGACAATATTCCCCAAACCAGCCCCCGTCCCATCTCCTTCTACTATCCTTATCACCTACATACCCTATAAGGTAACAGGGATTTAGTCTGGGGAAAGCCGTTCTTGGTACGGGTCGTGCACGGGGTCTACTATTAAAGCGAGTCATTCCCCCAGTTTTTTTATTAGGCCCTACACTTTCTTCTTTTATATTTTTGCCTCCTACTTCAAAAACGCTATGAGCTACACCCCATTACCCAACCTGGAACCTCCAGCCTACGCCGAGGAATCGTCAACCCCAAGAGTTGCTGGCGATAACATCCCCGATGACTTCAAGTACAGCACCAACGTGGCTGAGTGCTCCTTAGACTTAAGACAAATGTTCATCAGAAAGGTGTACTCGTTATTAACGTTACAAATATTGGGTACAGTTGTGGTGGGGCTCATCATTAGATCGAGTCCTTCCATTCGTAACTGGTGCCTCAGCAATGTATGGCTTCTTATCGTGTCTATGATTGGCTCGTTTGGCTTCCTTATTGCAACCTATTTCAAGCAGAGATCTTACCCTACCAATTTGATTTTGCTCGGGGGTTTTACCCTTTGTGAAGCCTACATGGTAGGAGTATCGACCGCTATGGTCGAATCGGGAGTAGTGGTTCAGGCCTTGGTTTTGACGTTGCTCTTATTTGTAGGCCTTACCGCATTTGCATTCCAAACCAAATATGATTTTATCAGCTGGCAAGGGTTCGCTTCTATTGGATTGTGGACGCTTATTGGCTGGGGATTTATATTCATGTTCTTCCCCCAGCACTCGTCAGCAGCGGAATTGGCTTACTCTGGATTTGGTGCTATTTTGTTCGGGGTCTACATTGTTATAGACACCCAAATGGTGATGAAAACGTGCCATTTGGACGACGAAATTCCTGCTACTCTCAAGTTGTACTTGGACATCTTGAACTTGTTTCTCTTTATCTTACGTATTTTGAACTCCCAGAGAGACAACTAGGTGTATGAATAAATGACTAGGTATAAACTAGGTGTATAAATAAATGATTTTCAACTAGGCACATGAATAAATGAACTAGGTGTATGAATAAATGAACTTCAACTAGGTAATGAATACATGATCAACTAGTTAAATGAATAAATGATATTCAACTCGGTGTATCGATCAATGAACTACAATCGATAATGAACTACAATCGATAATGAACTACAATCGATAATGAACTACAATCGATAATGGACTACAATCGATAATGAACTACAACTCGGCCAATTCGACCCATATTCTCGTGACATGCATTCACTCTATAAGTACAAACCCTCGAGGTTCTCTTCCACTTTGTTCTTGAGCACTCTCTCTTTGGCCTGCTTGAAGTCATCGGCCTTCACTTGCATTCTTCTCTCTCTCAATGCCAACAAACCTGCCTCCGTACACATGGCTTTGATATCAGCTCCTGACAAATCGTCTTTGGAGGTCACCAATTCTTCTAAATTGACGTCCTCAGCTAAGTTCATCTTGGAGGTATGGATGGTCAAAATCTTCTTTTTGGTGTTGGAGTCAGGGTTTTCAAACAAGATCTTACGATCGATTCTACCTGGTCTAATCAAGGCTGGATCCAACGATTCGATCTTGTTGGTAGCCATGATCACTTTGATGTCTCCTCTGTCATCGAAACCATCTAATTGGTTCAAAAGTTCCAACATGGTTCTTTGGATTTCTCTTTCTCCTCCCGAAGATGATTCGTATCTCTTACTACCAATGGCATCGATCTCATCTATGAATACAATGGATGGAGCATGCTCAGCAGCAATCTGGAAAATCTGTCTACACAATCTGGGACCATCTCCCAAATACTTCTGGATCAATTCTGAACCCACAATTCTTAAGAAAGTGGCACTAGTTTGATTAGCCACGGCCTTAGCCAATAAAGTCTTACCAGTACCTGGAGCCCCGTATAAAATGACCCCCTTTGGAGGTTTGATACCCATTTCTTCGTAGAGTTCTGGATGTGTTAACGGCAATTCCACCGCTTCTTTTATTTCTTGAATTTGTGATTCCAAACCCCCAATATCAGCATATGATTCCGTAGGAGATTTGTCTAATTTCATGACGGAAACCATTGGATCGGCATCGTCTTGCAATACTCCGACAATGGACACGGTCTTATGATGCAAAAGAACCGAACAACTTGGTTCTAACAATCCTTTGTCAACAAATGACATGATAGAAACGTAATATTCGGATCCGGCTGTACTGGAAACAATTGCATGATCATCATCAATGATTTCTTCCAAAGTTCCAATGGACATGG
This sequence comes from Isabelozyma gotoi, assembly GCA_003708205.2. NCBI lineage: Eukaryota > Fungi > Ascomycota > Pichiomycetes > Serinales > Metschnikowiaceae > Isabelozyma > Isabelozyma gotoi. The sequence continues at coordinate 243,252 of PPNP02000008.1, read as the reverse complement.
GATATCCTCTTAATTCATCCACTTTTTCTCTTTCTTCGGCTTGTTTGGCTTCAGTAGGTTGGAAAGCTTCTTGATTAGCTACAAACTCTTCTTCCAAGAGCAAATGGTCCTTGATTCTTTCCAATTTCAACAACTTTAACTTACATCTGGTATTAGGATACACACTAGGTAACTTTACCGCAGTATCTGGGCCCTTTCTTCTCTTTTTACCGAATTTAGACTCGACTGGTGGTTCATATTTTGGCTTTTCCTTCTTTTTGTCGTCCTTTTTCTTGTTGAACCCGTCGCCTCCGGGCATTCCCGATGGTCCTTGTCCCTAAAGACGTTAGTACACGCAATTGAGCTGTTAATTTCATCTAGTACATACCATGTTGTGTGATTAATTGCTTGCTGGGGGAAAGAAATGGTGGTTTAGAAGTGAGATTTAAGGTGAGCCTTTGGGTGAGCTTTTGAGGTTTACGCTATTGCCACCGACATGACAAAAGTTGTCACGTGATTACGGTCACGTGCGCATACTGAAAAATTTCCCCGTATATACTAAACTTACTATGTACTGAATAAATAACTATCTACTTTTGATATCGACTCCGGAGTAGTCTTGAACCAACTTGACCAACTTCTGGACGTTGGCTCCGACGATAGTATCGACTTTTTCTCCGTTTTGGAAGAAAAGACAGGTGGGCATAGCGGTGATACCGTACTCACGAGAAACGTCAAGGGCCTTATCGACGTCCACCTTAGCAAATTGGACCTCGGGCACTCTGATAGATAACGCTTCGAAGATAGGACTGATGGCCTTGCAAGGACCACACCAAGTGGCGTAGAAATCGACCACAGTCAACTTTTCTTTATTATCAATTAACCTGTTGAATTGCTTCAAATCAGCAACTTCTTCAATATTGGGCTGGGGAGCATCGGAGTAGAATCTCTGGAGGCCCACACGGGCAACCCCGGCACCAAATTGGGCTCTGGCGACAGGAAGAACACTTTTGGAGTAACCTAAAGTACGTAACATGGTTGTAGTTCTGGAGAAAAGACGAAAGGAAACCACTTACAAATCAAATATGGAGTAACCTCGGGGTTTGGTGCTGTGATGTAATTAAATGTACGGGTTTTATCCTATCACGTGAACAAAATGTACGGGTGTAAAATTAATTTTTATGTGCAGGGTGCCATCTCTTCGCTTTTGATAATTTTTTCAATCCTAAGAAATTGCAAATAACCAACCGTAAACTACAGAATGGGTGTTCAAAGTAAGAAGAGAAGCCAGTCTGCTGCTCCTGCTGCAAAGAAGGCCAAGTTGGCCAGTCCTCCATCTCTGGACAGTAGCGACTTTTCAGAATCAGATGCAGAATCGGCATCAGAACAAGAATCAGAATCAGAAGATGAGCTTGATGATTTAGACAGTGACAACGAAGCTGGTAAAGATGACGATGAAAGTGATGATGTTGAAGGTTCTGAGGACAAAGAAGTTGATCCTAACAAGAAATCTTCCAAAGAACAACATGCTGAACAACGTAAATTGTTATCTGAACGTAAATTAAAGAGAAAGTCAGGTAATGAAGTTCAACAAATTAAGAGTTTATGGGAAAAATTAAGAGTCAAGAAGCCAACTCCTCCAAAGCAAGTGAGAGAAAAGTTGACCAACGAGATTTGGGAATTGTCCAAGGATGTTATTTTGGACTTGGTCATGAAACATGATGCCTCCAGAGTTGTTCAAACTTTAGTCAAATACGCTTCCAAAGAAAAGAGAGATATAATAGTCAAACAATTGAAAGGTAACTATTACCAATTAGCTACTTCCTCCTATGGTAAATACTTATTGGTCAAATTGTTGCACTATGGTTCCAAAGAATCAAGAGCCCTCATCGTGGATGAGCTTCACGGTAAGCTTCGTAAATTGATGAGACATAAAGAAGGTGCTTATGTTGTTGAAGATTTATACGTCATCTATTCTACTGCAGAACAAAAGCGTCAAATGATTAGAGAATTCTGGGGAGCCGAATATGCCGTGTTTAAGGACTCTGGTAAAGGTAAATCTGTTGTTGAAATTGCTAACGAATCAGCTGAAAAGAAACAATTGATTACTTCCAATCTTATTGGAACCATCACTGCTTCCGTTGAAAAGGGTTCTACTGGATTTCAAATTTTGCACGCTGCCATGAAAGACTACATTTCTATTTTGGTGGATGACCTTGAGAAGAATGATTCTAAAATCAGAGAATTTATTGAATTATTGGCTGAACAATTTGCTGAGTTGGTCCATACAAAAGACGGTTCTGAAGTGGCCCAAACCCTTATTGCTCTTGCTTCTGCTAAAGAACGTAAGGTTATTGTCAGATCTTTAAAGCCTCATGCTAGTAACTTGATTAAGAATGAATACGGTAACTTGGTTTTAATCACGTTGTACATGACTGTTGATGATACTGTTTTGATTCATAAAACTTTGAATGTGGAATTATTCACTGACGAAACTATTCCTGAAATTATTGGGGACAAATATGCTCGTAGACCATTGTTATACTTACTTAAGGGATTAGATGGTCGTTACTTCAACCCCAAAATTAAGGAAGAACTCACTCATTATGAAAAATTGGCATACAACAAAACCAGTAAAAAACCTCAAGAACAAAGAAGAAGTGAATTATCTTCTAAATGCATTCCAATCATATTCAAAGCAATTCTCAGCACCACTAACAGTGAAGACCCTGAAAAGAGTTTCCGTCAATTGCTTTCCGTTAACATGGCTGCCCAATTTATCTCTGAATTGATCTTATCCCCTGCCGAAGTTGAAGACATTGATTCTTTGAGACAACAATTAATTGATGCTATTTTCGATGTTTCTATTAAGGGTGACATCTTAGAAGATTACCATTTGATAAATAAGAGTCCATTTTTACCAAGATGTTTGAAGGCATTAATAAGAGGTAAAGAAATCAAATGGGATAACGAAGCTAAGAAATTGGTTTCTTCTAAATCAGAAAAATTAGCTGGTACCGGTCCAGAACTTGCTGAAAGAATTGCCAATGAAATTTTGGGAGAAAACAAGTTGTTAGACTGGGCCAATGGTCAAAGCTCTTCCTTCGTCCTCGTTGATGTTTATGAAGTATTAAGATTTGATAACTCTAAGAAGAGTAAGGAATTCGAAAAAGCATTAAAGAAGGTTAAGAAATCGATTTCCAATGACTCAGATAACAAGGGGGTTCAAGTTTTAATGAAAATTTTATAATCATAGCATTATATAAAGTGTAATATATCTACATAACTAATCATCAATTAAGTACTTTCAAATAAATTGCATTAACTCGTTAGCATATTTACATGTCAAATGCTTCATCCATATCATCATCGTCATCGTAGTCGTCAGCATCGAATTCTTCTCCTTCACTGTATTCATCTTCTGAGTTTCTTTCTTCTTCGGATACATCCTCGACTTCTGACTGTATTTGTGATTTCTCCCCTTCTGCCTCGTCATCACTTTCTTCCTCACGCTCTTCTTCTTCGTCTACATCTTCGTAGGTAACCATAATGGCATCAGTATCAATGTCCTCTTCCTTTCTTCCATACTCTTCGAACCAAGTGAGCTTCATACCGCAACGAAGACATGGTTCGGAGTCGTCGTCTCCATTTTCAATAGAATTGAAGGTTGTTGCAAGACATACGTAACAGAATACATGTCCACAATTAGTAACGTATGGATTGGTTACAAGACAGTAAGTATCGGTTGATTTCTTACCGTCCTTTTGGGCATTATGATGGCAAATAGCACATTGACTTAATGGAAGATGGGAGTACGGAGTTTCAACTGGGATAGTACCTGCTTCACGGTTGAATTCAGCAGAGTCTTTTTTATAAGGATAAAGCATCTTATGAGCCATCTTTCTCATCTTCTTGAGTTGAAGCAATGGCAATATGAAAACTAAGAATTCAGTCATAACGTTCCATACAAGTTGTCGATTTTGGAATTCAAAATTGACATTATCACCATTAAATTTGAGTAAGTCTGACACTATTGGAGTCAATGAAATACCTAAGACTCTATGCAATAATGTTGGATATCTTCCACTAATCAAAAACAATACAAAATTGGCTAAGTTAAGTACTTTGAAGGTATCGTTGACTTTGGATAAAACAGTGAATCTATGCTTATAAATGAAATTCTTTACCGAATCAATTATTTTTCTAGGATTTGCTACACTTTTGTCTTCAGAAGAATACAAGTATGACTCTAACTTCTTGAGTAAGAATCCTGAAACTATTGCCCCAAGAAGTAGAGCTCTGGTAGTCTTTCCTATGTTCTTTCCTGATCTAAAGTCAGTAAGCTTCAAATTCTGTAACGAAAGACCATATGATGCTCCTGACTTCCACACAGTTAGTTTGAATACTAACAAGTTGAGCAATAAGTTCCAAATCTCGGGTTGCTGACTATAAGACCACCATTTGGAGGACTGCAAGTGGAATACTGATGATAATTGCTGCGCTAGCAACGAATCAAGCTCATTATCTAGAATATTGGCATCGAGTTGTGATACCCTTGGGGAGGGATAGGATATCGGTATCATAGCGTTGACGAATAAATGAATAATAAGAAGATGTATTGGAGTATGTTCAATGACTTTGATTTTCTCCACATAAAAAAATGCAGGAAGACTTTGGCCGCGGATAAATTTTTATAGCAAAAAATATCTGTTTGATGCAATTTTTAACATGATTTTTCCGTTTAATTATTAATTATTCATTAAGTGTCGTAAATATATATATCCTAGTAAATTTACAGATGACGTTATGCTATTAGCTTGAGTATTTCATGAAGCAACTCATCAACCAAAACAGAGCTGGCTCTAGCTTTCAAACCTTCTAATACTTCTTTAGTATTTGATGGCAAGGTGACTGCAATTTCTGAAGCACTGGTCACTAAGATCTTTAGAATCTTGAGAAGTCCAAGTTGTACTACGGGGTTTTTGTTGTGTGATGTGAGCTTTTTGAGGATGTTGGTGAATACGATATCTTTGGTCATCTTTACCCTAATAGGCCCGTCTGTGGTGACTAATTTCAAGTAATTGTCAAGAGTAGACTCAAGGTTAGACACCTTTGGAATCATAAACCCTGACAATAAACAATCAAGGGCACGAGGAGAATCCAAAGTCACGTAGTTAGGTTGTTGTTGAGACCAATGAATTATCGAATCCAATGCATTCGCTTGCCAGTAAGGATCGATTAATAAATTGTAATAAACTGTGAGAATGTCATGTTTCTGGAGTGTTTGCCTTACGTGAGTCTCACAGTAGACTAACTCACACAATATAGGCAATACAAATTGACGGAACTCCAAGTTCACTAGCGAAAGACGTTTTAGAATTGGTACCGCACCTAATTTCACAAGTTCAGTTTCTCGAGTGTGGTTTAAGTAACAGCAGTTAAAGATGGAAGGACAAATAGTGTTAACAACTTCCTTGTAATGCTCATTAGAGGGAGTATAATCCTGAAGAATTCGTACCAAAAACTCCAAGATCTCTGCTGAATAGAGTGTTTGCAATAACTGAGGAACACATGACATAGAACGAAAGAACTTCAAGATGATTAGTTGAGATGAAAATTCCAAATTCCAGTAAACTTTAATCAAAAGTTTATACAAATCAACACTGGAAATACTGATTCTAACCCTGGCTTCAGCATTACTAAATGATTTGATGATTTCCATGATCTTATTGACAGACCGATTAACATGAGATTTGGATATTTTGATTTTATCAGAAATTTGAAACCGAGAAAGTCTTCCTAGTAAAACCACAAACCAGAAAACAACACCATACTTGGAGAGAATACGGCATAAGTCAGATTTGAATCTTGTTAAGTTCTTGGACAAGATATCATGAATAGTATCGATGGCAACAAGAGGAAACTCTGGGGTGGTGTCAAAGTCTTCTTCAGCAAACTTTGATAAGACTCTCAAACCACCAGATGACACGAACATGGAAAGGGCACGTTCAGATCTTCTGAAAAATCTGACAAATCCTACCACTTGAAGTCTAACATTCAAATCATAGGAGATATTACGGAATTGAGTGATAACAGGAATACCCCCTAACAAACAGAAGTTTTCAAACTGTGAGGTATTACTGTCAAAGATGAAGTTTAGAATTGATAAACTATGATACCATAATCTGTGTTGATTAGGTAATTCCGATGCACTTTCTAGTAATTCTAAAAGAGTCAATACCCCATGTTCTCGTATGAAGACATTGTGCACTGTAGGGTACTTTTTGACCAAGTGAAGAATTCTTCCAGTAATTTTGATCAAGGAATTTGCAGCTTCATCATTTCCAGATCTGCTTAAATCAACTTTATTAACTAATCTCGCCATCAAGAACTCCATTTTGCTTTGAATTTCCAATTCATTAGTATCGAAGTTTTCGATATCAAGTGCAAAGAATGGATCTTCTTCGTTTTCTTCCGACTTGTCAATTGTTACACCGAGTGAACTCTCATCATTGCGAATTAATTTACTTCCATCCAAGAATAAGTCGCTGTGGTCATCAAACTCAAACTCTTCATTTTTATCAGAAAACTTACTGAGAATTTCCTTTTTATTAAATTTCTTCATTTCAACTGGTTTTGTATTTTTGAGTAAAAGTCTACTGTCTGGCTTGTTTAATTGAGGAATTTTAACCTCTTCGAAATCACCGTCCCAGTTTTCCTCATAAGACTCTGAGTAGCTTTGAATTGGCTTAACTTCACTTTTTTGTTCATCAACCAATATCTTTGCAGGATGCTGTAGTTTAGGAATTTGTTCTTTAGATGGATTTAACCATTTATGTTTTAATAATAATTTAGCACTGATTCTGAGATTTGCTTGTTTCTGGAAACACTCCAAAAGAAAATCCTTTCCTAAAGGTGACATGTTCTGTGGTAAGGGTGGATGATCGTCAGTTCCAATTGCATGCAAGGTGGCCATGGGATTCAATTCATGGTAAGGAGGATTTGTGGTAAAAAGTTCTATTATAGTTGCTCCAAGAGACCAAATATCAGAGGCCGTGCATAGACCTTCACCCCCAAGAACTGTCTCTGGAGCCATCCAATTTGGGGTTCCAACTACAGTGAAGTGCTGGGTCGAAACTTTTGTTGCAACCCCGAAATCAGCTAATTTGATTTCGCCGTGTTCGGTTATTAAGACATTTGCTGCTTTAACGTCACGGTGTACCACACCCTGTTCATGCAAATAATTAAGTCCATGTAGAATTGAATCCACATACTTCAGCATTTCTGGTTCAGGAATACCCTGACCTCGACTTTTATACAATTGACGTAATGATCCGCCAGCACAGAATTCAAGAAACACATTTAAAGATGTGGAGGTTTTAACAAACCCATGATACTTGACGATATTAGGGTGTTTAAGAATCTTTAAGAGGTCAATTTCTCCCATTAAATCCATCACATCTTGATCTTTTTCAAGCATAATTTGCTTTATGGCCACCACTTCTTTTGTTTTCAAGTTAATACCTTTGTAGACACTGGCAAATGCTCCTCTGCCTACCAAATGAGAAAATTGAAAGTTTTCGAGGGCATTGCTCAGACGAATTCCTGGCCGTTTTTCAACTCTTTGTGCTGGAGTTAATGATACCTTCACGGACGCACTTCGTTGATGGTTTTTGTGAGGAGGAGTGTTTGGATTTTTTGTAAAAGGTAAAGGTGGGATTTCGAATTTAGGAGTTTCTACTACAGGAGGATTAAGGGCAGTTTCACTGATGGCCTGGAGATTTAATTTTAGTGGAATACTATTGATTCTTCCTTGAGAATTGGTGATGTCTGTCATTTTGGAATTATTGAAGGGTGAATTTTCATTGTTAACTTCATTAGACGAGGAGCGTGGTCGACGCTCTTCGAATTGAACATCGGTTAGTCTGGTTTGGATTTTTTTAACAAAAGGAGAGTTTTCGAGGGATTGAGTAGTGCCATTTGATTTCTTAGTGAAAGATATACCTGAGATATGAGAGAACTTGGAGTAGGATAAATCGAGATTGTCTCCTAGATCAAAGTCATTGACGTAGCTTGAAGTTTCCTCATTCTCTCTGTACTTGTTAAGGGTTGATTCCTTATGAATAGGGGAAGTCCTAGACGGCTGCCGAAGGGAAGAAGGAGTATTTGGCGCCAGCATTGGGTTCAAATTATCATTTGCAATGTCACTACTAGATGGTTTTTAGTGAAATAAACGGAAAAGTAACTTATTGGTACTATAAAGTTACCAAAAAACAAGACTCTGTCACTAATAAAGTAGTAAACTCACAGCAATTCAGGAAAAAGTGTTGCTTGTTGCAAGTATAAAGTTCATTTGTATGACAGTTTTTTTTGTTTACTTCTAGGAAATTTTCTGCGACACAAATACAAACTGGGTAACTGCAAAAAATCCGTTGGGATGCACGGGTGCGTCCTGAAAAATATTTAGACGGTTATATATACTAATCTATAATTTAGAAAGCTGAGTAAGTAACTTACCAGGACCCTTTTGGTCACTGAACAAGATTCCCCAGGATTCGGGGATTTTGGTAAAATCTTCTTTCTTGGTGAGGTCAATCAATGTGAATGTCGAATCGTCAGTCTTGATTTTACCCTGTTTGATCCAGGTGGCTAAGTCTTTGACACCCTTTTCGTACTGAGATTCGTAGTCCAAAATAATAAATCCTTTGACTGTCAATCTGTTGGTGATAATTTGACCCCAGTTCAAAACTCGGGACTGTAAAACATCATTATAACCACTGATAGAACCACATGCAATGATGGTACCAAATGGCTTAACCAAGTTCAACACATTATCCAAAATCTTTCCTCCAACACCATCAAAGAAAACATCACAGTATTTGTCATCACCTAAAGCTTCTTTCAAGTTCTTGAAGAGGTTTGGTTTCTTGTAGTCAATACAGTAATCAGCACCCAAAGATTTGACAAACTCGCATTTGTCAGCCCCTCCTGAAATACCAATAACCTTCTTACATCCAATGACGTTTTTGGCAATTTGAACACAGGTAGATCCTGTGGCTCCACTAGCAGCAGAAATGATGATGGTATCAGTTTTTTTCAAGTTGACAACTTGAGTTAAACCAAAGTAGGCAGTCAACCCGGTCATTCCCAAGACTCCTAAGTAGTTCGACAATGGAATGCTGGTGTCATAAATTTTGTTAAAGATCAGCTTTTCAGATAAAATAGCATAGTCGGCCCATTTCAATGAACAATTGACAACGTCACCTCTTTGGTACTTGGAGCTCTTGGAGTTGATAACTTGACCAATTCCACTGGATCTCATAATGTCTCCTTCTAACACAGGATCAACGTACATTCTGTCAGCCTTTAATCCCTTTTGGATCCAGGCTCTTTGGGTTGGATCGTTGGATAAAATCAAAGTTTTGATCAAGACTTCTCCATCTTTCAATTCTCTAAGCGACTTTTTTGTTAACTTGAAAGTGGAGTCGTCCTCTCCCAAGTTGAAATTGACCTTTTGGAAAGGGGCCTTATTTAAGACAAAGCAATTGGATTCTTTAATCGATGACATCAGGATTGCAGACAGAAAAAAAAGAGGATAAAAGATCTGTCGGAAAGTTTAATTTATAAGAAATGAGAATAATTTACCCCATCTTTTTCGGCGCATTCGTTTTTTCCGTCCCTGGGAATATCGTATTTCCGGCGGAGTTCAACGCCGAATTGTACATAAGGCTACAGAAAAAAATCAAATATTTTTTTTTTTTATTCATTAGATCATATACACTAGTACCACGATTTGAAATTTTTTTAAGCAATCTTGACTAAACTCTTACCCTTTGGCTTAGCAGGGGTGTAGATTTTTTTCCAGATAGCTGGAACTTCAGATAATGGGTTTGAGTCACCAGAGACGTCATCGACATGGGTTCCTTCGGTGAGTTCGATTTTACCATTCTGGATACCACCAACAATTGTTTGAATGGCTTCAGGGAATTTGGTGATGTAGTCAGAGACAATGAAACCTTGAACACGGAATCTGTTAACAATGATTTCTGGCCAGTTGGCAACGAGTAATTTGGAGTGGTCGTTGTAACCAGCAATGGCACCACAAGCAACAATAGTACCGAATCTCTTGACTTTAGTCAACATGAAACTCAAAATTTCACCTCCGACATTGTCGAAGTAAACATCAACAAAGTCATCACCAATGTAGTCAGCCAATTTCTTCTGGTAACCAGCATCGTTGTAGTTAACGGTGAAGTCAGCTCCGATGGATTCGACCCATTTTCCTTTTTCTTCAGAACCAGTGATACCAATGATTTTGCTGGCACCGAAGATTTTGGCCAATTGCACAACCATAGAACCGGTGGCACCAGCAGCAGCTGAAACCACAACAGTTTGACCCTCTTTAAACTGACCAACTTCTTTCAAACCAAAGTAGGCAGTCAAACCAGTCAAACCCACAGAAGCCAAGTAAGCAGTAATTGGAAGACCGGCATTAGCGTCAATTTTGGAGAAAAGACTGGTTTCTGGAACAATGACGTAATCAGCCCAGTAGAGACTACCAGTGACGAGATCTCCTTTGGCGTATTTGGAAGATTTGGATTCGATGACCTCACCTAAACCGAGAGAACGAATTGGTTGTCCTTCTAAGACAGGAGGAGCGTAGGTTCTCTTTGGGTCAGAGTCCTTTTGGATAGCAGGTCTTTGGGTAGGGTCATTGGAGAAATAATTGACTTTGATGAGAACTTCACCATCTTTTAAAACCAGAGAATCGTACTTAACGGTCTTCAATTCAAAGGTGGAGTCGGATTGATCCCAATTGGTGTTAACCTCAATGACTGGGGCGTTTTTCAAGATGATTTGTTTGACTTCGGTAGGAGCTGACATGATTTGGGATGTGATTAGTGAATCTATATTCCAAAAAAGTCAGAACTGATGTGACAATTGACAGTTTAAATACAGCTGTGGTTCCATAAAATATTACTAATGCAAGTCGTATATTTTCACCACCACACGGACGTCTGCATGCAACTGAAGGAATAGATGAATTTTCTCTGCGAAATGCTAGTAAAAGTTGGATTATTTCCGGGTAGGCCGCGTTCTATTCCCGTTCATATGCGGGAGCAGGATTTTAGAGATGTAAATATGTCACTGATGCAAATGATTTGTAATCGAGATGAGACAGCCGTTAAAGAAACTGTTGGTGTCAGTTACAGATCGAAGCGTATGGAACGCCCCAAAAAGGTGTTTGCCATGCATAAACGACAAAATTGGCAGAGATGGTTTATGTATTTGAGGGTCGGAGCGGAGTGAAACGGTAGTTGACACTACGGAAGCTAGCTAAAGGTCCGACTCGGGATGTAAAGATATGGTCCGAAACGTTAAACCGATCTTACTGCACAATTGAGACCAACCTGGTCCCAGGGATCTTACAATTTGCAACTTTTGATAATTTTTGACAGTATTTCGCAAATTTCACAATTTTTGACATTTAGCCAACTAAATACCTTGTACTACTACAACATAACTACTACTATTACTGAACAATTTATTCTAAAATACACACATTAATCCTTTTCGGGATTGGAGACATCAAATTCTTTCTCGTCTTTGGCAATCTGTTCCTTGTTCCAACTCAACAAGTTGACGTCCCCAGTTCTTCTGGGTCTAACAAAGTTAATTATCAACAAAGACACTGCCAACAAGAAACACACACCTCCTCCGGCCATCCAACTCACACCCAAGAAGATGTTCTTACCACCAATAACCGATCTCTGGGAAATGTAGATGTACTTGTGTCCTCTGTAAGGCAACACAGGGAAATGTAATCCAATGGTTACCTGATAAATACCAGGCTCCAATGCATCGTCATCGTTACGAAGAGCGAGTTTGTTGAAGGTAGGCAATCCTGAGGTGTGCATCCAGTTTTGGAATTGATACCATTTGGAGATATCAGGAACGTTGGTTTCGTTGTATCCGTTAGGGAACATCTTATACCAGTTTGGAGGAGGAGTAATTTCCGTGTGGTTGTATCTGGTCTTTTTGAATCTGTGTTTGTCGGACTTCCAGGCAATACCTTCTTCGGTCAACTGATAACTTTGAGAAGTTCCGTTCACCGCTTGCAAGGTGGTGTCATAGGTGTCGTTGAACAAACTATTAGCAATTAATCCACATGGATAGTACTTTTTGCCTTCACTGTCAACGGATAATGGTTCACAGTTTTGACCTACAGTATTCTTAATGGTGTGAACGGAGGCTGGTTTACCTTCGATTTGATCTTCACTAAATGATTTCACGTAACGACGATGGTTGGCATGAAATCTTTTCAAACGATAGAAGAAGTAGATGGGAGCAGTCATCCTTTCAGCTACTTCAAATTGCACCTGACAAACCTTTCTTTCGTCTTCAAAAGGCTGGCTTTCATCAGTAGTTAATTTCCATTGGGGTTTATGAGCAGGCAATTCTTGATGTCTGAAGTTGAAAGTGGTGTAGTTTTCTGGAATTTCCGACCAGTAATCACTGGAAGCAAGATTTTCACACTGGGTGTAGTCAATAGTAAAGTCCTGAACTCTATGGGAAGCGTACCACATAGCTGCGCCCAAAGGTACGAAAACTACGGCTATAGCAACCAAAAGTGGAATCACGGTTTTGGCAGTCAAAACCGGATTGTAGGCCTTCAAACGCTGTTGTCTAAAAGCACTGTTACCGGGTTTTCTGGACTTCTCTTTCTTGGGTTCAATAATATCGCTTTCACTTCCGGAATCAGAGTCATATTGTCCGTCTTCAAATACTTGGGTGGCGGGTTCTTGGGACGTGGCCAACTGTGGGGCCTGGGCCGTGGTGAACGCTTGTTCCACTCCTCCTTCAGCTCTGGATGCCATGGTTTGTAGGGATGAAGACGGAGCGAGAGATGAATTTACAAGTGTATTTCAAATTAGTCCTACCTTCCGGGCCGTCCTGCGCGCACGTGACAATACACCCGTACATCCGATGAACATAATGGACCCGTGCATCTCTTGATGTTGACACCCGTGCATCATCTTCGGAGCAAAAAAAATTTTTAGTGAAAAATTCATCCAGATTTGGTTTTCAACTTCAGCAGTTATCCTAGAGTATCGTCAGTATGTCAGACAACGCCGCCGAAAATAACATTGAGATCTGGAAGATCAAGAAGTTGATCAAATCTTTGGAAATGGCCAGAGGTAATGGGACCTCAATGATTTCCTTGGTCATTCCTCCTAAAGGTCAAATTTCGTTAACTCAAAAAATGTTGACAGAAGAATACGGTACTGCTTCCAATATCAAGTCCAGAGTTAACAGATTGTCGGTTTTATCGGCAATTACCTCCACCCAGCAAAAGTTAAAGTTGTATAATCACGTTCCAAAGAACGGTTTGGTCATTTACTGTGGGGATGTTATCACTGATGAAGGTAAGGAAAAGAAATTGAACATTGATTTCGAACCATTCAAGCCAATTAACACCTCTTTATACTTGTGTGACAACAAGTTCCACGTGGAAGCATTGTCCGAATTGTTGCAAGATGACGACAGATTCGGTTTCATTATTATGGATGGTAATGGTGCCTTATTTGGGTCCGTATGCGGTAATAACAGAGAAGTTTTACATAAATTTACCGTTGATTTGCCTAAAAAGCACGGTAGAGGGGGTCAATCTGCTGTTCGTTTCTCTCGTTTAAGAGAAGAAAAGAGACATAATTATGTCAGAAAAGTCGCTGAAGTCGCCGTGCAAAACTTCATTGAAAATGACAAGGTTACTGTTAAAGGTTTGATCTTAGCTGGTTCTGCTGATTTCAAAACCGAATTGTCCAAATCCGATTTGTTCGATGGTAGATTACAAGCCAAAGTGTTGAAGATTGTTGATGTTTCTTACGGTGGTGAAAATGGTTTCAACCAAGCCATTGAATTATCTGCAGAAACCTTGGCCAATGTTAAATTCGTTCAAGAAAAGAACTTGTTGAACAGTTACTTCGATGAGATTTCCCAAGATACTGGTAAATACTGTTACGGTATTGATGATACTCTCAAAGCTTTGGACGCCGGAGCTTGTGAAATTGTCATTGTCTACGAAAATCTTAACATCATCCGTTACACTTTGAAGGATTCTGAAGGTAAGGAAGTCATTGCTCATGCTAACCCAGAATTAGCAGACAAATCATACATGTTGGACAAACAAACCGGTACAGAAATGGAAATTATCAAAGAAGAAACCTTCTTGGAATGGTTAGCAGAAAACTACAAGAGTTTCGGTGCTACCTTGGAATTCGTCACCGATAGATCGTCTGAAGGGGCCCAATTCGTGCAAGGTTTCGGTGGGGTTGGTGCAATGTTGAGATATAAACTTAACTTTGAACAATTGGCCGAAGACTCCGATGAAGATGAATATTATGATGATGATGATGACGATTTCATTTAATAGATGATAATCTTGTGCATATACATTTTCTCTCTACATGTTTTATAAATCTTTTTCTTTAATCCTTCTTTTCAAATTAAATTCTTTTTGGGTACATTCGTTACTGTAGAAGAGGCTTGATACACACTTGTATTCATATACAATGTTACTATGCTACTTTGATACACGCTTAGAGATCTTATTAAGGTCGTCTTTGCTCTTCTTTTTGGCAACCTTGTTGTCACTCTTTTTATGGTTCTTTGGACCCCTTCTTAAATCGTCCAAAGCTTTGGTGTCTTTATGTCCCAAAATTGCCTTATGCGTGTTACCAGTGACGATCTGATGGGCCAAGTTCTCTAATCCACTGGTTATATACGACCTTCTATGGTTCTTTCTAAGTGGAGTATTGAGTAATTGGTTCAATTCGTATCTTAAACCCTTCGATTCATCTTTGGAGATAATCTTACCTTCCTTTCTCTTTCTGGACCGTTTTAAGAAGTCATCTTCAAAGTCATCTATATCAGATAAGTCGTCCATTCCCAAGTCCTCTGCTGCTTGTTTCACCCATGAGTCTTCTTTGGAAGTGGAGGTGGTAGAAACGGTGGAGTTAGATAACTGAGAAGCAAGATTAACTCTAGGCTTGATTTGTCCAATGACGTCCATTTCAATAGGCAATGACTTCACATCGTTTTGCATGTTGAATCGGGTACTTTGTTCTCCCGTATTGGCAACAAGTTTCCGCAATTTCTTCAAAGGTCCTGAAGCTTCTTGTGGAGAACAAAGCATTACGGAAACACCTTCTTTACCTGCTCTACCGGTTCTACCAGATCTATGAATGTAGACATCAGCGGTACGGGGTAAATGATAGTGGGCAACATGATCGATATTAGGAATATCTAACCCTCTGGCAGCAACATCAGAAGCCACCAATACGGCTACTTTGCTGTTTTCACTGGCTTCTTTAAACCTTTCAATTGCTCTTAATCTCTGCTTTTGAATCATTGACGAATGAATGGAGAATGTTGGAATTTTCAAGTTGTTCAAAAACGGCACTAGTCTCTTGACCGAATCAATGGCATTAGTGAACACTAACGTTGATCCGGGATACATCAACAAAAAGTAGTATAAATACAAGTCTCTCTCAGTAGCTCCACATTCAATTAAGGCTTCAGTAACCTTTCCTGACACTGTTTCTTTAGGATTAACATCAACCAAACCTGGCTTAGCATCTTTGAACTTCAACTTATCTGTTAACAACTTCAATATCTCAGTATTTCCAATTAATCCGCTCGACAGGTCAACTTTGTCCAGTTTTCTCTTATGATGCTTATCTAATTTTCCGAATAAATCACTAGAGAAAGTTGCACTGAAAACTAAAGTTTGCCATTTCCAAGCAATTTTGGCATCCTTATTTGGTCTGTTCTTTTGTAAGATTTCTAAGATTTTGTCAAATTCTTCAAAATGGCCGTCTTGTAAAAGTCTATCAGCTTCATCGAGAACTATTATATCAGTGAGAGCAAGTCTTTTGGTCAATTCATCGTCATTTTCAAGCAATTCCAAAAATCTTCCTGGAGTTGCTACTATGATTCCTGGTCCATGGCTTAACAATCTTTCTTGTTTTTGAATGGAGAGACCCCCAGTAATATTAACAATACCATGCTCTGAAAGAGGAGCATATTTGGCGATTTTATTTAAGTGGTCAACTACTTGATGTGCAAGTTCTCTGGTGGGTGCAAAAATGATACCAGTTGGTGGGTTAATGATCTTGTTCTTAGTGTTAGATTTGATTTCAGAAAGTTTGGAAATGTAACGTTCTAGTATAGGAATACCATAAGCTAAGGTTTTACCTGAACCAGTAGTAGCTTTACCTATGATATCTTTACCTTGAAGAGCCAATGGGATGGACTTTCTTTGAATTGGGGTAGGAGAGTTGAACTTAAGGGCTGCAAGTCCACTCAAAACATAAGGACTTAAAACAAGACCACTTTCTTCCTTATTCCAAGCTGGTAAGTCAACTTCTTCTTCTGGTAAGGGCAAGTCAAGAAAGTTGAAACCATTTGGTTTCAATTCAGAGTCTTCATCTTGGGTTTTCTTAGATGCATTTTTCTTTTGTTTCTGTTGTTTTTGCTTCTTATTATCTCCTTCTTTCACTTCTTTCACTTCTTCTTTTACGTCTCTTTCCATATCATCAAATCCAGTGAATTCTTCTTCGCTTTCACTTTCTTCATCATCTTTGTTCTCGTCTTCCTTTTCTTCTTCCTTCTTTTCAACGAAAACACCGTCTGCACGCTCAAGTTCCTCTAATTGGGCCTCAGTTTTTAACTTTCTTTTATCTTTAACAATGAATTCTGGTTTCCCATTGACAATCTTCACATCAACCCCATCGATTTCCTCTAAACCAAAGAAACCTTCGTAATCTCCCATATTATCGGGAATTTCCACTTCTTTCCATGCTAAGCTACTGGCCTTGACTACTTTGGACTCCTGTTTCAATGTCTGTTTCAACTTAAGTGGCTTTTTAGGGGCTCTAGAAGCGGTCTGATTTCTTTTACCCTTTGGTCCACCGGGCTTGAAACCTTTTTTTCCGGCATTTTTTGGCTTACCAACCTTTCCAGTATTCTTAGCGGCATTAGAGCCTCCTTTAGACTTTGGTTGAACCATTGGAGCTCCGTTTTTTCTGCTTACGATGAGGTCCTTTTGGCAGCATTTTTGACAGTCTGAAAAAATCTCGAAACTCATCTCTTGGACTGCACATAGTCCAATATGATGGATTTATCTATGATAATTATACTACTACTCATTTTAGATTAAACAGTTAAGAATGGCTAAAGGTAAGAGAAGGGGGATACTAAGACGACCACAGTCAATAACAGGAACCAAGGAGCGGCCGAAATCGTTTAAACCACAACAAGCAAGACAGTTAATTCGAAGATTTCACGTACTCCAGAAAAATAAGCATGCTATTCTTACCAGACTAAATAAGTTGCTGGGAATGGAATTGTCCGAGGATAACTACAGAGCCACTGTAGAGAAGAAGTACAAGGTTTTCAGCCAATCATATGACAAATTCAAGGTGCCAGCCAAGTATACTGACAACGAGCTCTACAAAATTGATAGTGGCCTAAGCATTCACGATCTTGTTTCCAAGCTTGGCGAGATCGATTCAGAAATTGATCAAAGAGGTGGTCTAGACGCTTACCAGATTGCTTCCACGCATGGGCAGAATACCAAAAGAGGAGGAGACTCATCCAAAAAGTTGATTGAATGGCTAAATAGTAGTGAGTATCACTACAAAGAAATGATATCTAACAAGGACAAACTGTTGAATGCTTTGGAAATAGGATGTTTGAGTCCAGATAATCTAATATCAACATGTGGAATATTTACAGATGTAACCAAAATCGACCTCAACTCCCAGAACCCACAAATTCTCCAGCAGGATTTTATGGAAAGGCCATTGCCAAAGAATGAGAGTGAAAAGTTCAATATGATCTCCTGTTCCCTCGTAGTAAACTTTGTACCATCTCCGGTGTCTAGAGGGGATATGCTAAAGAGAATCACCAAATTTCTCAAACCACCATCTGACAATACCATGAGTAGCCTATTTCTTGTGCTCCCCTTGCCTTGTGTCACAAATTCACGTTACTTTGATAACTTCACCCTAGCGTCGATTATGCTCGAATTAGGATTCAAGCAAGTTTGTCACTATGAGGCCAAGAAGGTTGTTTACTGGTTGTATGACTGGCAGGGCCAAGACCAGATAAAGATCACAGAAAAATTTCAAAAAAAGAAGAATCTTCATTCAGGAAGCAACAGAAACAACTTTTGCATCTTATTACAATAGAGTATGTATAGCTTGGCTACCATATAGTCAGCAAACTATAATAAACGTTTTAACAATTACAGCCGATTACCATGATAGAACCGATTTAGAGAGGGGAAAGATCAGGTCCCTTGAAGAGGATATCGGCACTATTTGAAGCCTGATGCCGTTAGAATGGGATGTTTAAGCTTATTTTACGATACTAAATTTTTTTTAAAGTTGAAAGTACAAAATCAGTTAAAACAATTTTAACATCAGAGATACAAAATTAGCCTTTTGCAAAGTTTGTACTTCAGAAATTAATATTTATTAAAAGTAACAGTCAGATGATCCCGTATTGATACAATACCAGAAAATATGATAGTCGGTCAAAAGGCCCGGAGAAACTATTGAATCTGATTTGTTATCTCAATAATTTACTTAGCATTCATTAACCAATAAGGCTCATAGAACCAGCAGAGATTTTCCGAAACTAGAAGCACAATAAAGGGAAAAAGAAACAACCGGAATAATTCAGAAAAAGAAACGCACGCAGCAAAAGAAATTATGCATGATGCACTAATTTCAAAAAGTACCTCACTGAAAGCACACCACCAAATATGCAAGAGGCACGAAATTATTTCGGAAAAATTTCATTTCTGCTTTTCCAGCGTATTTTCTTCTTGAGTTGTGCCCAAGGTTTCGCTTTTTCTTGAAATAATCCGGGTAGCTTGAGTGTACTAGCTAACCGAATGTAATTTTTAAGTAATTATAACTTACACTACTAGTAAATTTTGTAATCCACCTCGTATTGGACCTGAGATTTGATTGTTATGTCGTAGGATCCTAATTATATGGGCAACTTTAAAGCTTCAAAATTGAATGCTTGCTTCGAAATATACTAAGAGAGTAAAATTTACAAAATGCCTTGACTGTTCGGAAGAATTGTCTCACACAAATAGGATATTAATAAAAGCTACATAAAGTGTTCAAATTTAGACTTTGAGTCGTGTTGTCATTTTGCATTATTGATCTAGTACTTACGAAACGGGCCGGAGTGATGTTGGCCCTGGACTTTGGCTTAGTGGAGAAATTGGAGTACTTGTTGAATCTAATTTGGGGTGGGGAGACAAAGGAGAAACTGGAGTAGCAATCCAACAGTGATAGTTATTATCAAATGATTAGGTCTAAAAATACAGTCCAATTACTTATTGTAAGAGCTTTGACGTAGAATGGTCAGATGTTTCGGATTAACTCTTAGTCCCTTGACGTACTGGAAAAACTTTTCAAGTGGCGGCACGAGTTTGGCAGTGGCATGAGTTATGGAAAAACTACTGAGTTAAACACAATATTTTATGAGAATTGACGCTGTGTCACCAGATGTTAATTGGACAATTTAACTAGTTAGATAACACAAAATACTCTAAAATTAAAATAGTTGCATCATAGTTCTCAAAAAGGAAGGTTGTTCGTAGGAGGAGGGGGTGGGGGAATTAACAAATGCGGGACGGTGGAGTGAATGTCCCAGATTTCAATACCGCCGAACAATAGGCAACCTGGAAAAACTTGTGGTCAGCGGGTGACTTTGTGGGAAACTTCGGGAGAAGAGGGAAGCACAAATGCAGAAATTGCATGTACCACAACAAGATTCAGTCTAAAATAAGTATTTGTGCGTCAATTCACACCGTGAATTAATCCGGGGCATCTAAATGTTCCGGAGAAAATGGTGGAGGTGGTTGCAATAAGTCGCACCACTCAGAAATAAGATTTGACGATTTTGGCTGAGGACAAAAAATTACGCCTACCAAGTGAATACCCATGTACAGTAATAGTTGACCTCCTGATGGCTTTTTCACTCAATCCAGCCTTACGAACATTTAGTATTTGCCACTTCGAAAAAAATTTGTTTGGGTGATGCTCACCACTACGGTGCCTATTTCAGCCGGGCTTCAAAAATTCACCCTGGTCACCGGTGTTGAGACGAAATGTAAGATGATGACATATCCAGTGTTACAGTGAGTGAAATAACAAAAAAACGCAGAGGAAAATTAAAAAATAAAAATATTTTTCTGCAAGGCTTTCTTTTTTTTGCATTTTCTTTGTATTTTTTTTGGGATGGGCATTAAAAAATAATTACTATGCTTCCTTTTTTTCTTTTGGTTCCCTATGATTTTCACTATGCCACCTCTGAAAATGAATCTGCCTCCGTCACTAATGTAAGCAAATTATATAAATAACGATGGAGATCCTCACTAATGGTGGTAGATTTGTTTTTCATTCCTCATCAGATTCTATTATAGAATACATTCTATATTTCAATCAAAACACTTTCACATTAAAGAATTATGTCTCAAGAAGAATTTGCTTCTGGTACTCAAACACCAGTTGATGGTTCAATCTTATCTAAGGAAGAAGGTAAACCTGCTTCTGATGATATCCAACCTTCAGAAAACAACATGCCAACTTTAGATGATGTCTCATCATCAAACCATTTGCTTGTTTCCTTTTTCTGTTTCTTAGTTGCCTTTGGTGGTTTCGTTTTCGGTTTTGATACCGGTACCATCTCAGGTTTCGTTAACATGCCAGATTTCATTCAAAGATTTGGTAGTGTGAATTCTGCTGGTGAACACTATTTGTCCACCATTAGAACTGGTTTAATTGTTGCTATTTTCAATATTGGATGTGCCGTCGGTGGTATCTTCTTATCAAAAATTGCTGATGTCTACGGTAGAAGAATTGGTATCATGGCTGCCATGGTTATTTATGTCGTTGGTGTCATTATCCAAATTGCTTCTCAACATGCTTGGTACCAATACTTCATTGGTAGATTGATCACCGGTATTGCTGTTGGTATCGTTTCCGTTTTATCCCCATTATTCATTGGTGAATCAGCACCAAAGAAATTGAGAGGTACTTTAGTTTGTTGTTTCCAATTATGTATTACCTTGGGTATCTTCTTAGGTTACTGTACTACTTACGGAACTAAAAACTACTCTGATTCCAGACAATGGAGAATTCCATTAGGTTTATGTTTTGCCTGGGCTATTTTGTTGGTCGTTGGTATGGTTAACATGCCAGAATCCCCAAGATTCTTGGTTGAAAAGGGTAGAATCGAAGAAGCCAAACACTCTATTGCTAGATCTAACAAAGTTTCCGATGAAGATCCTGCTGTCTACACTGAAGTTCAATTAATCCAAGCTGGTATCGAAAGAGAAAGTTTAGCTGGTTCCGCTTCCTGGACTGAATTGGTCACTGGTAAGCCAAAGATTTTATCAAGAGTTATTATGGGTATCATGTTACAATCTTTACAACAATTAACTGGTGATAACTATTTCTTCTACTATGGTACTACTATTTTCAAGGCTGTTGGTTTGGAAGATTCCTTTGAAACCTCGATCATTTTGGGTATTGTTAACTTTGCTTCTACCTTCGTTGGTATTTATGTGATTGACAGATTCGGTAGAAGATTATGTTTGTTAACTGGTTCTGCTTGTATGTTTGTCTGTTTCATCATTTACTCGGTTTTGGGTTCAGTTAACTTATACGTTGATGGATATGATGGTGCCACTAACAAGCCAACTGGTGATGCTATGATCTTTGTTACTTGTTTGTACATCTTTTTCTTTGCTTCTACCTGGGCTGGTGGTGTCTACTGTATCATCTCCGAAACTTACCCAATTAGAATTAGATCCAAGGCCATGTCTGTTGCTACCGCTGCCAACTGGGTTTGGGGATTCTTGATTTCCTTCTTCACCCCATTGATCACTGATCAAATCCATTTCTACTACGGTTTTGTTTTCACTGGATGTTTGTTATTCTCATTCTTCTACGTTTACTTCTTTGTTTCTGAAACCAAGGGATTGAGTTTGGAAGAAGTTGATGAATTATATGCTCAAAACATTGCCCCATGGAAATCGTCCAATTGGACTCCACCACCAGTTGCTGAGATGGCTCATGCTACTGGATATGCATCTGAATTAAAACCAGAAAACGAACATGTTTAATGACAAAAATTAGGTTTCCTTATTGTTTGCAGTAACGGTAAATCCACTGCACAACAATGCATTCCCTTTCAACTGTATATTTTATTTTTTTTTCGGCATACCTGCCTTATGGTTCATGATTTACTTAGTATATAGAATAATGAATATTAATTATTAACAACTTCGTAGCCATGCATTCTACAGAAGGCTTTTGACTCGCATCTAAGCATAAGGATGACTCGTATCTAAGCATAAGCTTCACTCGTATTTCAGCAATAATCGTTCGCTGGAGATGCAACTGAAATAGGGCTTTCACCCCACCAAAATCACAGTGTCAGAACCCTATATCAGGGGTTTTTAAGGTTTGGCTGCGTCCCTACAAAATAGTCTAGTCTGGAGACGTCAATCGAATTATCTGATGGCAGCCATAGCGCAATTCACGTGCATCCATTCATCCGCTCATCGGAAATCCTCGGGGGAAGGCCCATGCGCGACATGGCCTGTTGCGGCAATCGGGTGCCGCGACACCGATGTCGCGCGTTGCACCCCCAGTACATTTTAACCGACGGGTTTTTTTTTCACCAGATGATTTGAGTCACAGTTGGAGAAATTACTCCACTTTTTTGGTGTTACAGCGGCAGAGGAGGGGGGAAACAACTCGGCCATAGTCAACCGCTTTGGTATTGGCCAGTTGTCTAATGTCCGATAAGCCAATTTTGCTCCCCTCCAAAAGTCGCTCCCGTTTTTAAACGTAGACGCCAGCATCGGATTTTATCAATCGCTTCCACGTCTTCGGTTGAATTCCCGTTAGCGGATTTTCTCGACTTTATTTTATGGAATATTTTTTTTTCGTCCGTTAGTCATCGTGCCATATATATATACCGATATCAGGAGAAAAATTTTTGATTTTTCACTTAGTAGTACAGTTACTTATCAACAATATGATTGCTAAAACCCAATTAAACAGACTCACTGGTCAAACCACCCGTACCACCTTGAGATCATTCTCGGTGACCAGCCAATTGAAGGAATGGAAGCAAATTCCTTTGGCTCCTCCAGATAAGATTTTGGGTATTAGTGAAGCTTACGTTAAAGACTCCAACTCCTCCAAGATCAACTTGGGTGTTGGTGCCTACAGAAGTAACGAAGGTAAGCCAATCATTTTCCCTTCCGTCAAACAAGCCGAATCCGTGATTTTGGAAACCGAAACCGAAAAGGAATATACCGGAATCACTGGTAACAAGAACTACCAAAACATCGTCAAGAACTTCGTGTTCAACAACAGTGGTAAGGATTCCAACGGTGCCAAATTGATTGCTGATAACAGAATTGTTACTGCTCAAACCATCAGTGGTACTGGTTCATTGAGAGTCATTGCTGATTTCTTGAAGAGATTCTACAACTCTGAAGATATCATCGTTCCAAAACCTACCTGGGCCAACCACGTTGCTGTGTTTGCTGATGCCGGTTTAAAACCAGAATTTTACGCTTACTACGACAGCTCCAAGAACGATTTGGACTTTGCTAACTTGAAAAAATCCATTGAAGCCACTGCTAACAACTCAATTATCTTGTTACACGCTTGTTGTCACAACCCAACTGGTATGGATTTGACTGCCGAACAATGGGAAGAAGTTTTATCATTGATTATCTCCAAGAAATTGTTCCCATTGGTCGATATGGCTTACCAAGGATTTGCTTCTGGTGATCCATACAAGGATATCTCTTTAATTAGAAGATTAAACGAATTGGTGGTTAAGGGAGACATTCCAACCTATGCTTTATGTCAATCTTTTGCCAAAAACATGGGATTGTACGGAGAAAGAACCGGTTCCATCTCCATTGTTACTGAATCTTCCGAACAATCTACTGCCGTTGAATCTCAATTGAAGAAATTGATCAGACCAATCTATTCCTCTCCTCCAATCCATGGTTCCAGAATCGTGGAAGCCATTTTCTCCAACCAAGACTTATTGCAAGGATGGCTTAAGGACTTGGACTCTGTTGTGGGTAGATTAAACTACATCAGAGACCAATTGTACCAAAAGTTGGACAAGACCAACTACAACTGGGACCATTTGACCAAACAAAGAGGTATGTTCATCTACACTGGTTTAACCAAGGAACAAGTGATTGAATTGAGAGAAAAATATTCAGTTTATGCCACTGAAGATGGTAGATTCTCTATTTCGGGAGTCAACGAACAAAACGTTGAATACTTGGCCAATGCCATCAACGAAGTAGTCAAAAAATAGAGTCACTGATAGTAGAGTTCTATGAAGCCACGTTAATAAATAGAAGGCACCATACTGTATAATGCACGGCTCACGATGAATTATCGTTCTGCGACTTAACTGTAGTCTTTCTCGTATTCCTATGATCTTAATTCTCCTACCTTATCTGAGTGTATTACCATATCTACCATATCACCGTATCTACCGTATCTACCGTATTCTGGCACCACTTTTCGCAACCAAATGAAAAATTAGGCAGACGCTCGTGGGCCCGCAGCCGGCATTCGGAGCAAATGGGTTTCTCCCGACAGAAAGGACCCACCGGAACGAAATAGTGCTTAAACGATCCTACAAATCTGGCTCCTATTCACTGGGCCCAATTCACATTAGGGAATGGTCCTTGGACCAAATTGTCTCCACATTGGGGGACGGTCGCTGGACCCATTTGAGAATTGACTCCACTGCGAGTCCGTCGCGGCCAGTGGCTCCACACCTTCCTGCTCTGCCCATTTGGTTCCACGCCCACTCCACAATTGGGCCGCCCCTTAGTCGCACCAATTCCTCCGCTAACCCCTCCAACTAATTTCGGGCCCCCATGTCCCCCCAATGTCCCTCGCTCGCCTCATTTGCTCTGGCCATTCCCCCCTCCGTTTTTTCGTTGGGCCCCCGTCCGCCCCCTCTCGCACCCATACCTCATCCCGCAATTCGCACCTCGTTTCGCTTGCAATTTTTCATGATCATAACTGGTGATCCTTGTCCAATTACAATATAAATCTGGTGTTTTTTATCAATTTTAAGGTTTTTGTCCCAATTCTCTTGTAAGAACCTCAATTCATCATTCACGTTCTAAGGATACTATAAATACGGTGCAATTCTGCCAATTTTAGTCTCCTGTTCGTGTATTTCTCGTTGTTCACCTCACTATGTCCGTTCAATTAGTTGAAACTACTCCTTTCCAAGACCAAAAACCGGGTACTTCCGGGTTACGTAAGAAGGTGGTTGTGTTCCAGCAACCCCACTATACGGAAAACTTCATCCAGGCCATTCTCGACGCTATTCCTGAAGGTTCTAAGGATGCTACCTTAGTTATTGGGGGTGATGGTCGTTTCTATAACGACGAAGTCATCCAATTGATCATTGAAATTGCCGCCGGTAACGGAGTCAAGAAGTTGATTATCGGAGAAAATGGTTTATTGTCCACTCCTGCCACTTCCCACGTCATCAGAATCAGAAAAGCTACTGGTGGTATCATTTTGACTGCTTCCCACAATCCAGGGGGTCCTAAAAATGATTTGGGTATCAAATACAACTTGGGTAATGGTGGACCAGCCCCAGAATCAGTCACCAACAAAATCTACGAAGTTTCAAAGAAATTGACCCACTATAAGTTGATCAAATTCGACAAAGTGGACTTGAGCAAAATTGGCGAATTCAAAGTCAATGATTCCTTGTCTGTTGAAATCATTGATTCTACCAAGGACTACGTCGAATTATTGAAGGATATCTTTGACTTTGACTTGATCAAATCGTTCATTGCCAAAGCAAGTAAAGAACAAAACTTCAAAATCTTGTTTGATTCGTTAAACGGGATCACAGGTCCTTACGGATACAAGATTTTCGTTGAAGAATTAGGATTATCTCTCGATTCCATTCAAAACTACGTCCCCAAGCCAGACTTTGGGGGTTTGCATCCTGATCCTAACTTAACCTACGCCAGAACCTTGGTTGATAAGGTTGATAAGGATAAAATCGCTTTTGGAGCTGCTTCTGATGGGGATGGAGACAGAAATATGATTTACGGAGCTGGAGCTTTCGTATCTCCAGGTGACTCTGTAGCCATCATTGCTGAATACGCCGATTCGATTCCTTACTTCAAAAAACAGGGTATCTACGGTTTGGCCAGATCAATGCCTACTTCTGGAGCCTTGGATTTGGTTGCCAAAGATAAGGGCTTGAATGTGTATGAAGTTCCAACCGGATGGAAATTCTTCTGTTCCTTGTTTGACGACAAAAAGTTGTCTATTTGTGGGGAAGAAAGTTTCGGTACTGGATCCAATCACATCAGAGAGAAGGATGGTGTTTGGGCCATTGTTGCCTGGTTGAACGTTTTGGCCGATTTTAACTTGCAATTTCCAAATGAAACCACCAGTATTGCATCGGTTCAACACAAATTCTGGTTGAAATACGGAAGAACCTTCTTCACCAGATACGATTACGAAAACGTGTCCAGTGAAGGTGCCAACAAGATCATTGAATTGTTGTCTTCCATTGTTGAATCTAAGAAAGCTGGTGAAGAATTGGCTCCAGGCTACGTCATCAAAGAAGCTGCCAACTTCTCGTACACCGATTTGGATGGTTCTGTGAGTGCTAACCAAGGGTTATTCATTAAGTTTGAAAATGGATTAAGATTCGTTACCAGATTATCGGGAACTGGATCTTCAGGAGCCACGGTTAGATTGTACTTAGAAAAGCATTCATCTGACGAAAAATTGTACAATTCCAGCGTTGATGATTACTTAGCCAAGGACATTACTTTTGTCTTGCAATTGCTCAAGTTCAAAGAATTCTTGGGTAAGGAAGAACCAGATGTTCGTACCTGATCAGATGTTGAGAATATATATCAAGAATATACAAGAATAAGAGACTTTGTAGTGGTTGCGGATATACTACCGAGAGTAGTAAATCCATCGATAGTATATGCCAATTTTAGTAGATCTTCCGATAGTAGTACTGATAGCAGTATATTTTCCGATAGTAGTAATCGTCTGATAGTAGTATATCTACTGACCA
The DNA here is from genome assembly GCA_003708205.2 of Isabelozyma gotoi. Classification (NCBI taxonomy): domain Eukaryota; kingdom Fungi; phylum Ascomycota; class Pichiomycetes; order Serinales; family Metschnikowiaceae; genus Isabelozyma; species Isabelozyma gotoi. The sequence goes on along the minus strand of PPNP02000008.1, from coordinate 216,054 downwards.
TAGGTGAGAGTCTATTGATATCAGATCAGGATAATTAGTAAGGCGATAAAGAAGTGATTGAAATATCGATAGCTGATAAAAGATAAGCTTTGAGATGCGATAAGAGCTTGATAAAAGATCAGTACATTGACACCAGATAGGACTGATACGGCCTGAAAACCTAAGGACTACAAAACTGATAAGAAGGTATTTGGCACTTTCTATCATCTACAAGCCTGCTAGGCTACATTCCATTGTGGTAGCATTTATTATACCATATAACACAGTGTATACGTTGAGTATACATACAAAATCAAAAACTAACTAGACACATTAAACCAATATCTCTTCTAGATTGTAGTCATCAAACACATCAAAGCCTCAGATTTTATTCTTTTTGGCGTTGGAGTCGTCCTCGAAGTCATGAGGACGCTTGGAGTTTTCGTAGATGAATCTCTCGTCTTGCTCCTTCAATTGTAGAATCTCATCGAGTCTTTTCCGCATACTGTTCTCTCTCAAACGGGCTGCCTGCTCCATGGCTTCCAATTCCATGATTCGGGTTCTATACAAGTCGTTAACCAACTCTAATTCCGATATTCTTGTTTTCAACAATGTCACTTCGTGCGAAGGATTATTGCTGTTACTGTTATTGTTATTGTTGTTATTGTTGTTGCTGTTGTTGTTGCTGTTGTTGCTGTTATTACTGTTGTTACTGTTGTTGCTGTTGTTATCGTTATTGCTCTTTTCCTGCTTGTTATCCTGAGGAGCATTCAAGCTGTTGAAACTGTTCTGGAAATGAGGTAATGGAGTATTTGAACCCACCAGTGAGGCCACCTGGTGGATTGGTGGTAACGAGGTCTTGGAATCGCCCGGGTTGGATGGGTTACGAGACAAGTTCAAGTTAGGCGACAAGATGGGGGTAGAAGTTTTGGAATTGGAGGCCAATTCGGGCGAGTTGGTGCCATTGTTGAGATGGAACTGTGGGCCGAACGAGGGCGACGAGATGGCATGAGATGCGGCCGGGTTTGCGCCCAACGCTGGCAATTTGGGCGGGAGCGGATGGGGCGAGCTGGCGTGGAGCGCGGACGACGGGGTGGAGAAAATGACGGGCTCTTTCTTCACGCTGGGCCCGCCGGGGTTGATGAGCGACACTCCATCGCCGCCGCGCCCGGTCGAGGAAGTGGCCCTAAACGTCGCGCTTGGACCCAATTCGTTCGACATCGTTTCCAATGCTCCGGCAGCTTGTACAGCAGCGCTGGCCAGGAGATTATTGTTGGACGAGGACCTAGCGTTGGACAACGAAGATGTCGTGGACAAGAGAAGCGGCGACGTGATACGTTGCAACCCAGGAGCAAACTGGGTTGGCGTGGACGAAGGATAGTGTAATGGTTGCACCTGGTGGGTCAAATGGTTGGGGAGATGAGGGTGCTGGTAGGCGGCCGAGGGCCCGGCACTGCCAAAACCGTTGACCTTGACACCTCCGGCGGAAGCAGGAAGCAATGGGGTTAAACTGGACTGGTGGTGAGGGTGGTGGTGGAGCAGAGACTGCGAATTGTTGTCGATGATGGAGGTATTGGGGGTCGACGAGGAGCTGGACTTCTTCTTAGCGGCTGTCGACGACTTGGGCGACTTCTTGCCAGTGGGGGCCGAGTTTGACGAGATCATAGGCACCGATTTGGAGTCTTTGGACTTCAATTCGGGGGTGTTAGGACCCGAATTCTTCGAGTTATGGGGCTGTTTGATACGATTTCTCGACTTGATGGTGTCTGTTTTCAAGCTGATGGGACGTGGGCGCCCATGGAGCTTCAAGAACAACCCACAGGCATTACACAACACCTGGCCCGTTTCATCTCGTCTCCATAAGGGCGTGGTTTGCGTCTTACAGTTCTTACACACGGGGCTGGTGATATTGGTTTTGGTGGTAGTGGTGCCGTTGTTGATATGGGTAGTTGTCTTAGCGTTGGGATGCACTGGATGGGACGAAGAAGACGACAACGGCGTCGACAAGTTGGAGGAGAAATTAGGGATTCTGGCAGGTTGTTGATGCTGGTAGTTGGAAGGATCGTCGATTTCGGTCTGGGGAGTCAACGGGCCGGGGTGTACGGGCTTGTCCTCTGACTTGACGGCTACGGGAGTGGCAGTAATGCTATCGCTGGGGTCTGATTTGACCTCGATAGGAGGAGTTGTTGTGGAAGCGAGAGGTTTGGTATTGGCAGCAGGAGCACCGGCCGACGAGGCGCCTGTAGGCGTGGTGGTGGGCCCACTGGCCCCAGGTGTGGGAGGGAGCGGAGGGGGTAAACGGTGCTGGATTTCACTCATGATTTGGGCTGGTGGTGGTGAAGGAATAAGGAGTGAAAGTGGTGGTTGTAGTGAAAAAAAGAAGACTATCTAAGAAGAAAAAAAAAAGTTGCCAGAAAAAAAATTTTTTTTTGTTAGCAATGTTTTTTCTGCCAAAATGGTTTATGACACGAACCGATAAGGAGATAAGAGGTACGGGCTGATAAGAGCGATGATAGTGCCAGAAACAATAGCACAATTAACCCGAGGGGCAGCGGTGTGGAGCAGACGGTGGGGACGGACCAAATGTGGTAATGATGATGGGCGGGCCCGGCAGTGCGTGAACGTGTGCTGTGTTAACTACAGAGGGGGAGGGGGGTGGGTGGTAGGAGATAAACGAACGGGAGCTGATAAAGAATGAGCAGGGTTGAAAAATTCTTATCGTGTCCGGGTAGGGGATGAAACAAGCACCAAAAACCGGGAGGAAAAACGAGGCAAAATGTCGCTGAGATGACCGAATAGGATACAAACCGGTTAATGCTGGGCAGGAAGTCTGTCTGGGGCCAACCCGTCAGGTTAGGGCCCACAGCAGGTGAAATTGGCCTCGAACCACCATCAGATAATGCGCTTACGTCAGCAAAGGGGGCGTGCCGGCACCGAAAGGGCGTGCGCCGCTGGCGGTACGGAACTTCCCGGTGTCGCTTGCAACTTCCGCCCTTAGCCGAGTGGTTGCAAATATAAGGTTAGCACCAGGTGACGGAGCCATGCTGTGGAAGGGGATGCAAATGCCGTGAACGGTAGGGATCAAGCGAAAATGGTGCAATGTATTGGCATAGGGGTCGAAGGGCCTTTGGGCGAGCCGGAGATGACTACCGGTTGGACCCATGGGTATTGTTCGGGCCATTGCTACAAGATAGTCTTTACAGTTGGCATGCTATATTTGGCCATACTATATTTGGCCATGAACTCTATATGGGGCCGTAGCTTGCCATGGATTCTATATTTGGCTATGAACTTTATATTGGGCTGTAGCTTTGCTTTGGCCAGGCAAGCAATGTACTCTATACTGGACCATGGCTAGGCTCTGGCCATGACTATGCTTTCGCCAGGCTACGAATGGCTATATTGGCCCATTACTCTTGACCAATGGCAGTTCGATCTGGACCTAGGGCAAAACTGTCAATACATTCTACGGCAAAGCTTCTATTTGGGCTGAATGCCAGACATGCAGCTCTCATACTCAGATGGCCATTGTTTCCACCGAAAGCCACTCGAACCTGCTGTACAAGTTCGGCAGCCTATTGTTCCTTGAATTGAACAACACCATCCGTTTGCTTGGTCGAATATTAACCGTGGTGGTGTCAACCATTATTAACGAGTCGACCAGCTGGTATTGTTCCGTAAATTGAACAAAGTCTTCCTCTCTCACAACTATAACCTTTGCATACTTCCGGACTACTAACTGCTGTAGTTGCTCCTTATTTGTTTTGAACCGAATAATAGGTATTAGCCGATTCAACTCGTCAACCACAACATTCACACCGTAGAACCACTTCACAACCACCTCTAGGTCTCGTGTATAGTCTCCACTCCAGTCCCACTCAGGACTAAAGAATACCGATTCGAACAATTGCTGAATTGATTCGGCACTGCCAAGTCCTTGCAAGAACTTCTCCCAGCGAGGTTTAATGTGAAGCTTGAAAAAAATCACCAGATTCTCTCCATTCTCGTCAAACGGGAACTGGTCTAACCCAAATTGCCTTGTGAGTGAGCTGATTTGTCGTAACTGTTTGTCGTAAAACTTGTCTATCCTGGCAATGTACTGGTTGATCCATTGGTCATCATTAAACAAAAACCATTTGTCTCCGATGTCTATTTCTCTAGATGTCACTATCACGGCTCTTTCTTGAGGAAAGTTCTGAACCAAGGTTCTACATATGCTGGCAAGAACCCTCTTGATATGTTTGGGTTGTTCGTATTCAACCAAAGTCAAACCTGTACTGATAGCTGATATCAAAATATGAGTCTCTTTCTTGTTTAATGTTTTGGCTTTAGGCAAATAAGGGTAGTCTTCGATGACAGTATCTTCTGGCTCGAATTTGACAATTAGAGCATTCTCACCAGTCTTTTCTGGGGACACCTTCCCTTCAGCAGTCTTCAATCTCTTTGCCGTTTTTACGTTCTCAAGCTCGTTCAGATTGATACAGTCAATTACAAATTCGGTAGGTCTGTTCTTTTGTACATCGTACCGTGCCACACTAGTTTTCCTCTCAAACCCTAGAAACAAATCTTCAATATAGTCCGGGAGTGTTGTCGACTGGGCTTTTAGTATCGAAAATATCTCAGTTTGCTTGCAAAGTTCTTCTGGAAGGTAAATCAAATGGTTGAACCGCTTGTAGTCAATATCAGAATTGAAATTTACAGAAATCAGCTGGTTTTCTTGGACAACTTGTCCAAGAGCTAATTTTGAGATTCCGTACTTAGCAATTGCAAGGTTGGGAGAAGTCTTATTTGGCTTTTGAATAGCAAGCAACACAATTAGTTTATTATTGTTGAGTTTCTTGGGATCGATAGAAGCAATCTCGTATCTTTGCTCTTCGTTAAGTTTGATTTCTGAGATAGAATCAAAGTACTTGCTGGAGCTCTTGATACCTCCAGGTCTCTCTGGGTCAGTTATTTTCAATCCTGGCGCTATACTCGCGAGATGTTTGCTGATATCTTGGGTTAAACGTACAGATTGATTGTAGGCAAGACGAAAATCGTAGTCATGAACAGTTAGATACTGGGTGTTTTCTATTGGAAGACGGAATAAATCCTTGTTTGATAATATGGCTTCATCAATGTGATCAGAAGGGTATATGAAATTGTCTGTGGTCTCCAAATATATGTGTTCTATCAAAATGTCTATAAGGAAAGATGGAGATTTGAGCTCTGGAGGATAATTACCACTAATATTCATCTTCCCAAGAATTTTTTCGAGGGCTGTAATGTCAAATCTTTGCAAGTAAGCTGATAAGTCTCTGGGTGAACACTCGAAAACAGAAGATAAGGAAAGAAACTGATCAATTTGATTGGTTTCATTGAAAATAATGCTCTGTAATCTGTTAAAGTTCGAAGATGTAGCAATATTATAGAGCTCTCCGGTGAAACCATTGATAGGGAAGTCCATATAAAGCTTTAGTATTCTGACTTCAGCAAGATTTAATGACTTCAATGCTGCTACGAAGCCCACCTCATTGATTAGCACTCGAGGATACTCCCGAAGTGGCATTTGGCTTACCAAACTGATCAATAATGCAAGATAATGTTTGAGATAATCAATGAATTCGCTAGTGTCACATACTTGCTTCATGAGGTTTGTTAAAGAGGAGTGTAGCCATCTTCTTTTGAGTTTGTTTGCAGTCAGAAGATTATCTTCCAAAGACAGCTGATACTCCTTCATGATATCTTCATAATCCTTGAGTTCAACAATATTGTTTTCAGCATCACGAACTCTTATTTCCTCGACATTTGGCAAATTACACCAGGTCGATACGTTGAATAGTGGCCGGACTAGCTTTTTCACCTTCCGATCGTTCAATTTGAACGTAATGAGCTTATTGAAAAATCTGAGAATACTGACCCCAAGTCTTGAAGTTTCTGACTTGTATTCAACTGTTAGTAGTAACAACCGAGTCAACAAGGAGTCCATTTGGTCCATCATCTGATCCACTATCGTGCCCCGTTTGATCACTTCAATTTCGTAAATTGCTATTAGAAGCATTAGTTCAATATGATTGTTGGTCGCGTCTTCATGGTAACAAGCCCAGAGCACATTATCAAAGTAATTACTGTTGTATAAAAGCTCCAAAAGCTCTTTGTATTCCACGGCTGCCAATTTGGAGGAGGTTATTATGGAATGTATGTTGTTCACATAATGATTATTGGAGAAATTTTTGGGCTGGCCCTTTTTCCACCTACCTTGCAACCCCCGTATCAACTTTACTCCCTCATTGTAACTCATTTGCTGCAATTCTGAAGGACTTTCTTACTGTATATCTCCATAGTAGATGTTATACCTTTATGATGAGGGTCGTGCGCAGCACATGTCACGTGACTGAAAAATCTCAGAAAGCTCCCACCAAAAAAATCTATTGAAAAATTCTGACCGTTGCAATTCCTAAGGCCATTCATTATTGGAAACAAACATGTTTAAACTTCCTAGTAGGTTGTTCTCCGTTGGGAGAATGCTCAGCAATGAAGCTCCGGTGAAGATTTCGCCAATACTCGCCGCCAAGCAGTTCATTCCGGATCAGGCTACCAGATCCAAGAAGAAATCATTGAAGAAGAGAGAGAAAAGAATGAAGAGACAAATTATCAGAGATGTCAATAACTTCAAAAAGCATAACTTGGCCAATGTTGAGTTTTCCGTCGACCCGGTGTTGGGGGATGCCAACTGTGGGTTCATCAAAAGATTACAACAAGAACTTGCCGAACCATCTAATTTATCTCATGGTTACAAGAGAGACGAAGTTGAGAAGTTGTTGTATGGTGCCCAAAAAGCTAGCTTAGATCAAAACATTGCTGGAGACATTATCAGCGAAAAGATCGTTCAAACTGAAGAAAAGAAGAAAAGTGCCATTTTAACCATTCTTAACATGAGAAATGCCAATACCCAAGACAGAAGAAAGTTAGCTATTGACTTTGCTCGTAGAGAATTCCAGAGAGAAGAAGGAGATACTGGGTCTCCTGAAGTGCAAGCAGCCGTGTTGACTGCCAAAATTCATTCTGGATGGAACCACGTTAGAAATCAGTTCAAAGACAAGGTTCATACTGACCGTATTCGTCAATTAGTGCAACAAAGACAGAGAATCTTGAAGTATTTGAAGCGTGACGATTCGGAAAAATACTACCACACATTGTCCAAGTTAGGATTAGCAGACGACGTCATCACCAGAGAATTCAGCATGAGTAAACAGTACTTACAAGACTATAAAGTATGGGGAGACAAGCAATTGGTGAAGGTTTCTGACAAGCAGAAACGGAAGGAAGCTAAGATTGCTGAGTTGCAAAAGAGAGTTGCTGAATACAATGATTTGGCCAAGGCAAACTACGAAAAGCTTCAGACTTCTAATTAGAAGCTGGCATATTCCTGTAAATACATATCATTACTGTAAAATACACTATATTACAAAGGGTTGTAGGCTGCTGAATGAGCTGAAACCAAATTTCAGATCTTATTTTGAGACATTAGGCATTCGATTATTCACTAGTCATGACAATGCTTTTCAGCAGAAGATGATTAGACATCCTAGGGCCATATCTTCTGAATTTCAGGCCAATTCATAAGACTTCATGGATGATTTAGTCTGGTTCTCTTCTAGAAATGTAGAAAACACTAGCCCAGCATTGTTACAACATGTTATTTCCACCACTAGACCACTTCAGTCTCCAATAGCTCATTTTGGATATAAAGTATCCATTTTATCGACACTTACGAGATCTAATCAGAAAATCAACTTCTTTAGTCCTCTTCCATTACTTGACCAATAAGATAGTCAAGTTTTTCGTTCAAATCGCTCTCCTTAAGCTCATCGATCCCTTTAGTTAACGACTCGATGGACGTGTTGATCTCCTGCTTCACGTCTTCGCTCTCGTCTGCTTTGCTCTTGAGAGAAAGGTACAACTCCTTATTATCGAGCAACAACTGGTTATATATCATCGTAAGACTTTCCACCACTGCCGCTTTTGACGGTAGCAAGCTCGACTCTATTATATCAAACGCAGAGAGCTTATCTACTTCAATAGCATCTTCCCCTACCTCCTTTCTGTACTGGGCCATCTGAATAACCTCGTCCAACTCGTTCAATTTGGTCTCGATGTCGTGCTCACTGAAAATCAAGGCAAATTCTTTGGACGACACCGAGTTGAGATGGTCTTTCATCTGTTTACGCGCCATGTTCAAGCTGTTTAGCCCGTCTTCACTGTCTGCAATCTTGGGAAAGCATTTTGCAATCTGGTCCAAACTCAATGATTTGGCAATGGTTTGCTCTAGTGCCTTCTCTATCACGAGCCGCAACCGCTCGTACCGGATAAGATTTATCTCCGGCGCCTCGGGTGTCTTCGTCATGTTAAACAACAACAAGAAGAAGAACTAGTAGTAATGAAATTTAGAGGTTTAAGATGGAGAATCACCAAATATAAACAGACCCGGCTTGTATACAGGGCGTGCGCCGCCCGTTTTTTTCTGGTGGTGAGAAATCGCAAAAGAGGCAATTACGTCCTTTACTCCTTCAGTTTCTTTCCTCTCTTTCTTTCCCATCTATTAGTACCCACTTATAAGGTTGTTGGTACCCATTTAATAAGGTTGTAAGTATGACTGATCCTCGAGAACTCATCCAGGAAGCAGACAAGCTTCTCAAGCCGCAAGGGTGGTTTCTGCTGATTGTTTCCGGTTCTTCTCAGTACTCCAGACAAGAAGAAGCCAGTGATCTCTACGTACAAGCCGGAAATCAGTATCTTTTGAACAGAGACTTTGCCAATGCTGCTGCTCAATTCGTCAAGGCATCCAACATCCAAAAAGAATTGCGTAATGACAATGATATGGCCAACCATTTGATTGAAGCCTATAAATCCTACAAGTTCGTGTCTCCGCAAGATGCCATCTCCTGCTTGAGCCAGGCCATTGATATTTATTCTGCTCGTAATGGACAGTTTAGAAGAGCTGCCAACTGCTCTATGGATTTGGGTTCTCTCTACGAATCCATCCCTGATCTTGAAAAAGCAGCACAAGCCTACGAAAAAGCAGGTCAATTGTATACTGTTGACCATGCCGAAGCATTATCCAGTAAAGCCTACACCAGTTGTGCTGATTTGTACGCATCCAGTGGCCAATACTCCAAAGCCATCGAATACTATGACACTGTAAGCAAAGTTAACACTCATCTGAGCTTAACTTCGTGGAAATTGAAAGAATACTACTTAAAAATCATATTATGTTGCTTGTGTTTAGGCGATATCGTTGAGGCCAGAAACAAATTGCAATCTTTCAGTGGCGAAGGTGTGTGGGAAACCACCAGAGAGTACAAATTCGTACAAAACATCTTGGAAGCAATCGAACAGGGAGATGTCCAGGCTTTCACTGATACCGTATTTGAATTCGATCAATTCAGCAAATTAGATAAGTTAAAGACCCAATTGTTGTTGAAGATCAAGCAGACGGTTCTTGAAAAGGATGAGGACGATTTGACCTAATGAAAGTTCTTGTGCGTTGACGTATGTATGGAACACCAACTGATGTAAATTATTTAATTAAATGTATGGCAGTTATAACAAATGGAGACACCAGAAAGGTATATACCAAATGTAGAGACCAGAAAGGTTACAAGCTGGGTACACTATTAACATTTATTGAGAATTAGGATCTAAGGAAGAAGAACTACCATTGAGTAGACATTAAGGCAGGAGAAACTACCATTGAGAAGATATTAAGATAGCTGAAGTTAAAATTAACGAAGGACTAATTAGTCTTTTAACGCTTGAAGAGCCTGGTGATGCTGGCAATAAGCACATCATCATCGTAATTATTGACAATGACAGTACCCTTGATTTCACCCTCTTCAGCTGTAATGGCCTTTTCGTGATCATGGTTAAGTTCCAAGGATTGGACACTGTCAAGTCTATGGTCTCTCAAGAACAAGGTGAAGAACAACAATGGAACACACAACACTACACCCACAATACACAAGAGTCTTTGGATTCTCGCATAGGCCAAAACAATTGCGATTCTCTCGGCCGTTCCCCAAGTGTAGAGGGTGATGAAGGTGAAAGGATCATTATAAGCCTCGGTTGCAACGGTGGTATCAAGTCCAGCACTGGCAAGTTCTTCCACCATGAATCCAAACAATTTCTGGGTCCACATGGTGGCGGAAACTGTAGCTCCAACGGCAGCACCAACGTTGTAACTAGCCAAGTATAAACTCAACACCAAAGCCATGTATTCGTGGTTAGTAACAGAAGCAATGGATACCTGGGTGGAATAAGTGAAGAAACCAGCTCCGAAACCCATCAAACAAAGAGCCCCAATGACCCCATCCAAGTACTTTTCACTTTCAATACCATCATTGTCCCCTCTGAAGTGAACCAAAAGACCCAAGGCAATGAACCACATGGCAACTCCAAAGATAATGAATCCTTTTAGTCTACGGACTTTAACCACCAAGAGCCCAAGTAATGGACCCACAATAACAGACACGAACGAGTAGAGGGACACAATACGAGTAGCAGCTTTAATACTAGCACGCATACTCACAATCAACACGGTATACATGTAATCATTAGGCATATACCAAACAAAGTCGATCAAGATACCAATGAACAAAGCAGACCAAACCCCACGGTCAGTGATCAAACTGAAAGGAATAATGGGGAATCTGGCAAAAGATTTCTCCCACCAAATGAATGGGGGAATCAAGACGAACCCAACGACTAAAGGTGCAATAATAGAACCTTGTTGCCATTTGGATTTGACCCCACCAGCCAAAGTGAATGGAACTAAGATGAAACCCAACACGCAAATGACCAAAAGGATACCTACAACGTCCAATTCCCAAAACAACTCGACCAAGATGTTGTCTTTCCAAGATTTCCATTTGCTTCCAATGGTAAGTTTCTCTTCTTCATTGACAGCAGCCCATTCGTTGGTTTTACGGGCCTTGATGTACATGTGAATGAAGCATGCAATCAATGGAAGACACGATAAGGGGTAGATGAAGGCCCAGATTCCGATCCCGTAACTCCAGGAGTGGCTGGCAAGCAAACTGGACGAAACATCACCAGAAACCCAAGTGTTGATAATGAATGGTAAGGCAGGAATGAAAGAAACTGACAATCTCCAGTTAAGATTGGAGAAATCAGCCAACATCACTTGCAAGATAAATATCACCCCAGTGTAACCAATCTGGTATAACACAGCACCACCAGCAAACTTTTGCACGTTGGTAGCCTGAGATTCAATAATGGTACCAACAACGTAGAAGACAATGGAAGTGACAAACAATTCTAATCTTCCGAAACGATCAGACAACCGGGCGTAAGTTGGCTGAGCAGCAGCAGCAATAACACTTCTGATAACGTTAACAGTAGCATAAAGCGAGTGAGTACTGTAACTACTGGTTGCAATTGGTTGGAAGACCCCTCTAAGAGTCCCATCCAAAGAGTAAACGTAAGCAACAAAGAAGATGGATACAAATAAGATCACTTTCAAGATCCACAGATCGTATTGGTCCGACAAGATCTCCACTCTTCTGATACCAAACGACTTGGTGGTCGAATGGGCAATCGTGGAGTTCTCGTTAATGGGGATGTCCGAGTGCTTGTGGGAGGTTTCCTCCTGTGACGAAGTATCGTGCTTCGAGTTTTCAGACATGGTTGTTACAGGCAGTACGAACAAGCAAAGATGGGGAAAATCTACTATTATTTATACTGTTCTGCATGAGATGAGAAATGGGAGGAGATGAGGAACTGATGAAATAGATATGCAACAAAGCCATGCTACAGCATGTCAACACAATCACACTTTGAAAGCATATTTGACAAAAAATTACTGCAGACGGACTTAATTTGTGTTCAGTCGCCTCCTGGTAGCAAAATCGTCTGGTTTTACACAGGAGTATGAAATTCCAACCAATGAAAACCTTGCCTCCACAATAGCTGCAGATGGTGGCTCAGAATCAATTTTCAATAAAACAGGAGCACAAATTCAACCACTACCACGGGAATGCTTATTTATTGGGACACTTAGTAAGCCACCCCGTAACCGATTATACATTGGGAAAACGTCCAATCATCTCCAGCAGCTATAGAGATGGAACCTGTGAACAAAGTTTCTTCTATGGTGCAAAGAAAATAACGGCATGAAGTGAGAATTTTTTTTCTTGGGTGAGATATTTTAAACTTCAGTTCCCGGAGCTACTGATGAGATTGATTAGATCTGTCTACGAATAGACACCTGGGAATAAAAATTATTGGGATATAGACATTAATTATTGGGTGACGACAGGAGTTGGGAACAATGGGCCCAGGAACAATTAATCCCGTATGTAGGTAATAACACCAGCTTGGCTTGCATGCCCAGCTGAATGTCCAGCTGAATGTGCCTTGGTAGTTTTCCCGTAAGTCGATCTATTGCTCCTGGAGTTCCTTATTGGTTGCGACGGAGTATCAGGTACTTAAATCATCAAAGGGTTCCGTCCCGGCTAATTTCATGCACCTCCATGCACAATAGGCTTGTGTCCGGCAATTGAATGCCGCACGGACCTGCAACCGTGCACCTACGATCTAAGCGAGACCAGGCTAAATTGGAAGAATGATAGATTTCTGGCCTATCTAAGATGTTAGCGGATCATAGATGCAGAGAGGACGTACTGACAAGTAGAATGTAATCAATTAGTCAGCTGACAGAAGGGAAGTTGGCGGAGGCGGGAGGATTGTTCAAGATCTGGCCGTGCATAATAAAGTTTACAGCCAGAGTATATAGACTTTCTCCAAGGTTTTGTTGGTTCATAGGTTCACTTTCCCCCCCAATGATTCGGGGCTCTACAACAAAGGGTGCTAGCTAAAATACATTATATACAGCGCTAAGGTTCATGAATATCGATTTTGCCCAAGCCTATGTTGTCCTTGATCCACATGATATAAATCACGTACATCATAAGATACACATCTGCTATCAGCGACCAAAAACAGAAGGTCTCGTAGGTATGGTCGAATATTCTGTCCTCCGAGACCCGTATTGCGGTATGGCTCTTGCTTCTCCAATCATTGGCGTACAGTTGGGGAGCATCATTGGCATAAAAAGCCGAGAACATCACGGTCAGGAAGTAGGACAAAATGGGGATGACGAGAATAAATAAGAAGGTGTGACGGAATGATTTGGCTACACCTTTAGCCACCGGGTTCTGGAACGGCCCGTTATACTTTCCCTGTACCACCCCCATGGATCCAATGGTACGGATATAGTAGAATATCGTCAGAAAGTACCATACGAGGGAGAATGCGTTGGCTATGAGGGATAGCAATGCTTGCACTGAGTTGAGGAAGATGAGTTCATTGCTCATGGGGTTGATACGCTGTACAATGATGTTTTCTCGCTGAACCTCGAACTTATAGTTATAGAGAAGATAGCCAATGCCATCACACGCAAGCACTACCAACACATTGGCTGCGAGAATGCTCTGGGCCACGTTCCAGAGGTTTTGGGGGAACGGCTTGACCTTTTTTCTGGAATCATAGTACACTACGCCGTAACCCATGGCGAAGAGTAGAATGAGATAGTTGATGACTATGCTATGGAGGTTTTTCGCTATTTCAATGACCTTTTCTGACCGGAAGTACTTGTGGGTGATGTAGGCACGAGGACGGTGGAGGTTCATGGCATTATAAGTGTACCATTCCAACGCTAGCAACGTGATAAACGGGAGGAAAACGAAGAAAAAAAGGGTCCGGGATACGATGCTAGTAGAGGAAAAACGATGGAGCGCAAGCGCTTGCAACATCAACGCACCCTGGACAAGACCTATGATAATGGCAGTCTTTGTCTGGCGCATCAAAATATAGGACCAGTACGGCAAATAGCCATAACTATTACGAAAAACCGCCAGAACCTGGAGGTTTTTGATGCCTTGGTCGGTTGGCGGCGAGATATACACGCAGTAGATACCCGAATCTTGCACCATAAACCGGATGGGGGTCAGGATGGTGAAATTGGAGTTGAGAATCTTACGGGAGTTGATTTTTTGGTCCACCACTGGCGTAAGAGTGAACATTTGCACCAGATGGTCCACGAGCATGTTATGTTTGTTATTATCCAAGCCCTTTAGACGGTCTTCGTAGTTATAGTCGTAAGTATGGGGTGCCAAAGCTTCGGAAAAGTTGTAGGTATCGGATTGGCGGAGAATAAGAAGAGGAATGGTGTACGTGTCTAGCCATTTCATGTTCTTCTTTTTGTCGATAGGCTCCAACAGAGTCACCTTAATGTCGATAAATGCCGAGTTGGGCATCGAAGGGTCAGAATAAACAGGGGCACAACTGACCCCTCGAGTATCATAGTTTAATACCCCGATGCCTCGAGAACTGAAGGATTCGTCGGCTCCTACTTGGATAGCAAGCCAGGCTATCGCTAGGAGAAACCACATGGTTGTATAACAGAAGACAAGTAGCTAACGAACGAACGTGTTGAAGAAACCCTGAAGAAAAAAGCCGTTTTGAAAAGAAGTTGAGATTGTTGTTTCAATTTTTGCCTGAGATAGACAGGTCCCACACGAAAGCGCGTTAGAATTTGTGCCCCAACCCCAGGTCGCCGGGCGGACCTGCTGGGTCCAACGGGGCCCCGCCAGGGGACGAACTGCAAGGGGCCCAGCCCATATAGCCGAAGTCCTGGGCCCACTAAAGTGGGTCGGAGACCAGGCTACCACCACGATTCCGTTAGCTACACGGATCTGGGGTGGATCTAATTAGTGTGGATCTCGGCGACACAAAATTAGTTGTCGTGAGACTCTTAAGATTATTTTGTTAAGTTTGTGATCCGACCTCAAAAAATTCTGTCAGGCGTTAGCACCAGACGAGGGGGTGGCCGAAATTCAACGGTCAGGCGGCATGGGCAGAGGAAGATGAGCCGAGAGAGGATGAGTAGGGAGAGGGTATTTAGGTTGGGATAAAGAGATCTGATGCAGTGCCTGGTTAGGAGAGGCCAGGGCAACGAGGGCCGTTGAGTAGAGCCAGGGCATCGAGGGTTGGTTAGGAGAGTGAGGGAGGTCGGTGCGGGGACGGCTGCGCGGACGTAGGCCGAGAGGCCGGGGCGAGGGAGTGGAAGTGTGCGGCCTAGAGTGAAAGTGCGCGGCCCACAATGGACAGAGTTCGACCCAGAGAGGACAGAGCGTGGACCCACAGAGTCGGAGAAGTGCCCATGGACCGCGGGGGACGACCGTGTCGGAGTGGGCCGAGTAGCAAACTCAACTCCCCGGTTCTACAACTCATACGGCTACATCTAAACCCAATGGTTTCCAGGGTCCCCCCAGTTGGACCGTAATTTGGCTAGTTTTGCGACTGTCGTCCTCAAGCAGACGGGACAGGAAGTCAAGTAGGCTTAACCGTGGCTGCGAAAAACCATGCATGAGCCCACATACCAGAGACCAGAGCAACTCGGGAATGGGATCAGGGAGTTACGTTTCTGGTTTGTATGAACTAAACAAGTGGTGACCTATACAGTGGTGCTGAATTTATGTATTATTTTCATCGGTACCATTACTCCTCTATAGTAAGGAGTTGGTCTGCTGAGCCATACTTTGTTTGGTTGATACTGTACCTACTGAATGATAGACTAAAAGTGTAAATACATCTTCTATGCTCAGTTAATCCATTTACTCGTCTCTCTATCCACCTAACACATCATCGGATCACGACTTTCACAACACACCTCGTCAGATCACGACTCTGGGACGGCTCGTTTCGGGTATCTCACAACTCCAGTAATTATGACTAAAGTAATACCACCGTTTATCTCCTTCTTGTTTTTCAATTTGTTTCCTCTATGACGGCTCAAGGCCAAAACATTTTGATCACTCCTCATACCAAATATGACCCCAATAAAATCCCTTTCTCTAGTTCTGATTATTCATTACTCTACTCTTTGCCTTATGTATTTCAATACAAGTCTCTACTCTCCTTAAGTGGGCATTTGAACAAAGTTATAGCCGGAGAATTGACATTAGGTTTAGTGCATGCTCATACTTAGAGTTTTGAGGTCATGGCTAATAACCTTCAAATCAAAGACTAATACCCTCACACATAGACCTCCCACCAATAGTCCTAAAGCTTTGGTATACTGTAATCTATTCCCTATAATTCAGGCCGTAATCTACTCTTATGCCATAGAGAGTTGTCATTAAAGTATTGTGCCAAACAGCCAATCAGATCGCAAATAACAGACTCGATTTCTTCGTGCTGCAAATGTGCCATTTGGTGGGTATTTAGAGACCGGGAAAATAGCCACCGAAAGGCCAAAACAACAATACATAGCCTGGGACTATTATTAGAGCATTACTAATTGAATTTCAGATATACAGACATGGACAATATAGCCGGAGATAATTCATTTTCTGTCAAACATGTTAACGCCGCTCGATGTCCGCCCCAGCTATGATTCCCAATGTAGCGGAGCCTTACGGTCATCATACTTCTAACTGAAGCTCCGCAGCTTCCAAAGAAGCCACTTGGAGCAACTAGAGCTCGATGTATAAATACTGAAGAGCGATTGCTCTACTCATTTCTTCTCATTATCTCTCCTCTAAACTCAACTCGTAATGTCTCTTGATTCACCCAAATTCGTCACTAAGCTTGGCTCTTCGGGCCTTGCTATCAATCCTATCGTTGTCGGTACCATGTCGTTGGCCTCAGAAGGCCTGTGGCACTTCGCCAATGGTAATTTGGAGGAGTGCTTAGAAATCTTAAGGGCCTGCTATGATAAGGGATTGAGAACCTACGACACTGCCGACATGTACAGCAACGGTAAAAGTGAAGAACTCTTGGGAATCTTCATCCAGAAGTACAACATTCCAAGATCCAGTATCGTCATCATGAGCAAGTGCTACTACCCTGTTTTTGAAGACGCCAACCACTCCAATATGCAAGGAGTCTCTGGCTTGGACGCAATGAACACCCAAGGGTTGGGAAGAAAGCACATCTTGGAAGCTGCTGTAGCATCCAACAAACGTCTTGGTACTTATATTGATTTGTATCAGATTCACAGATACGACTCTTCCGTCCTGAATGAAGAAATAATGAAAGGTCTTAATGATGTTGTCGAGCGTGGTCTTGCCAATTACATTGGTGCTTCTTCCATGAAGACTCACGAGTTTATCGATCTCCAATACACTGCAAAGATCAATGGATGGCATAAATTTGTTTCCATGCAGAGCTACTATAGTCTTCTCTACAGAGAAGACGAACGTGAATTGAACGAATGGTGTAAGAAGCATGGTATTGGCCTTATTCCATGGTCCCCTAACTCCAGAGGTATTCTTTCTAGACCATCTACCCACGAAAAGTCTAAGGCCATTTTTAATCATCCTATTTTCTCAAAGTTCTTCTCTGTATCTGGTACTGAAGCTGAGATCGAAATCATCAACAGGGTGGAAGAGGTTTCCAAAAAACATGGCAAGTCTATGACACAGGTAGCTTTGGCCTGGCACCTTGCCAAAGGAACCAATCCAATTGTGGGAGTCACTACTATTGGCAGACTCGACGAAATTGTTGACACATTCGTCAATGTTGAATTAACCGAGGAGGACGTCAAATATTTGGATGAACCTTATGTCACCAAACCTCGTCCTGACCATGATTGATTGTGACTTCAATCTTGCAAATAGCCATATATAAATAACATAAGATGACAATAGATATCAATTCTAAGAAGACGTCAATAATGCAGTCAAATGCAAGATAGCCTGTCTTGGCAACAGTACCACAGGAAAGGGAAAATGGAATAATCTTAGGAGCATGCAGTGATAACGCCGAAACACGGTGTTTACGTCATCAGCCAAAGATAACGGCTTCTTTTGGTCTAGGTTCTGAGCAGATGGCCCAGTTCTATTGCAACTACTTAATTGTAGTCTATCAAAGTATAAAGTACTAGCCTTCTATATTATGTTTAATCAGTTCACCATGGCTATTTTTCAGACTTTACAGAGAAATCTGTAATTTTTCAGTTAGGAAATAAAAATGAAATTTTGTCCCAACAACTTTCTGAATATGAAACTACCACTTTACGCCTTCAATGCCCCATGATAGTCTTTATACAAACCCCTTGGGCTGTGTAATTACTCCATTTTCAAAGCCCCTGTCATCAATTGGAGTTGATCTCGTGATCCCGGAAATGTCTCTCCCTCACAGTGCTTCACGAACCAATTCTCAACAATAGCCATCATTACTTGCCCGCAAAGAGCTTCAATGAACTGACTCGGTGAATCTACGGAGATACAAATTTGCTTTCTTTGATTCTTTGCAGTCGGAACATTTTTAGCATCCGCTTTTTGATTTCGGCCGGACTCGTCCCAAAACAGTAACTCCAGTCTCGGAAGGAAAATAAATTTCCTCTTGAATCCGGGGTACTGTAATGGAATCAAACACGTGAGACAACTGGTCTAAGGCCAAACTCTACGTAGATATAAAGCTAACACCATTTCCTCTGGAAAGTCTGGATTGTAGAATGTAACTGTATTCAATACATACAAACAACTGCAAAAAAAAAAAAAATGTCTCTCGATTCTCCAAAATTCGTCACTAAGCTTGGTAAGTCTGGTTTAGCTATTAACCCAATTGTTGTGGGTTGTATGCTGTTGGCCACGGAAGGTAACTGGTTTGGTGCTAATGGTAATGAAGAAGAATGCTTAGCTATCTTGAAAGCCTGCTACGACAAAGGTTTGAGAACTTATGATACTGCTGATACCTACAGTAACGGTAAGAGTGAAGAGCTTTTGGGTAAATTCATCAAAAAGTACAATATTCCCAGATCGAGTATTGTCATTTTGACTAAGGTGTTCTTCCCTGTATTTGACAGAGTTGACCGTACCACCTTAGAACCTATCTCGGCTTTGGAAGGTATGAACTTTACTGGTTTGTCCAGAAAGCATATCTTAGAAGCTGCTGAGGCCTCCAACAAACGTCTTGGTACTTACATTGATTTGTATCAGATTCACAGATACGATTCTTCTGTCCTGAACGAAGAAATAATGAAAGGTCTTAATGATGTTGTCGAGCGTGGACTTGCCAATTACATTGGTGCTTCCTCCATGAAGACTCACGAGTTTATTGATCTCCAATACACTGCAAAGATCAATGGATGGCATCAATTTGTTTCCATGCAGAGCTACTACAGTCTTATCTACAGAGAAGACGAACGTGAATTGAATGAATGGTGTAAGAAGCATGGTGTTGGTCTTATTCCATGGTCCCCTAACTCCAGAGGTATTCTTTCCAGACCATCCAACCACGAAAAGTCCAGAGCCGTCTTTGACGACCCTATTTTCTCTGTCTACTTCTCTGCTTCGGGTACTGATATGGAAATTGAGATTATAGACAGAGTTGAAAAGCTCTCCCAGAAACTTGGAAAGTCTATGACTCAAGTTGCGTTAGCCTGGCATCTCGCCAAGGGTACTAACCCTATTGTTGGGGTTACTAGAATCGATAGACTTGACGAAATCGTCGAAACCTTCATTAGTTTTGAATTGAGCGAAGACGATATCAAGTACTTGGAAGAACCTTACAAATCCAAGGAAGTTGCCCCAACTGTCGCTTAATCTATAGCTGTATTTAGTGCTGAATTTCTAGCTTGTTTTTATCACTATCTCTGTAGGGCATTCCCATTTTTAGAATGCAACATTGCGCACGTGACCAGATCCACACCCTACCGCTTAAATCCGCACCCGTACCTTTGTCGCCATCTATAGATAAACATAAAGGGTGACTTATCGTTTGACAACACTTACCCACAGCCATTATTTGTACTTAAGCCAACTTTTTCCTCCCCACCCGTTTCCAACATCATTTTTGTATATCTGGCTGTCTTCTAGGTTGATTTAATTCTGCTTTCCAGTAGTATCCGTACCACATACCCTATCATTGCTCTATGGAGTCCAACATATTTGAAGACATCGAACAGGATAATAATCCTTCATTCTTCGGTCCCCTGTCATTTATAACAGATCCGTACGGGAAGCAACAGCAGAATGGTACCCATATTGTGAGTAATGGCCCTAATGCTAACGATAGCAACGATAGTGTGGGAGATGCTACTCTTTTTCCTACGGGCAATGATTTAGTAAACAGCTCTATTGGCTTATCTAACCAAATCAGTAAACTTCTCAATAATCCCAAGTTATCAGTTGATATTATAAATAGCGAGAGGTTGATGAACTCGTCCATAATCGTTTACACTATTGAATTGTCGTTGGATTCAAATACTTCCATTATTGTCAAACGTAGATATAGTGAGTTTAAATCATTAAGAGACAATTTACTCAGGTTATTCCCAACATTAATTATTCCTCCAATCCCAGAAAAGCATTCATTATTTAATTATTTAATCAATTCCATAGACAATACCAAGGAATTGAACATTATTGAAATGAGAAAACGATACTTTAAGACCTTTTTAATTGATTTAATTTTTAATTCCAACCACAACTTGAAGGAATGTGAATTGTTGCATAAATTTTTGGATCCAAACTATGAATTATGTTGGAATAATGCCATTAATGAACCCCCGGTAAGCTTGTTACCTAATAATTTATTACTTGCTAACCCTATCAATCCTACCGATCAAAATGGGTTGTACTCTTTATTGCCAATTGTTAATGGTTTTGAATTCAATTCTCAAATTGATAATCTAAGTTCCCTCAAGAAGATTAATGAAGATTTGCATAAACTTAATGACCAAGTAAAACTATTCAAACTCAAGGATGAGGAGGATTATAATAATAAATTTAAAAATTCCATAAATTCGGTGAAGCTTGATCACGACTTTTTTGATGATATTCCTCATGAATTAATTAGCTTCGAAGTTACTTTCCACCAAAACATCAAGATTTTATCTGATCTTAGTAAACTCAATAACAAGTCAATTAAAAACTTTAAGGGCGTGATTAATATCTTAATTGAACTTGGAGGAAATTTAAACAATTTCTCATTGCAAATTCATGAACTTTCCGATAACCAAGAATCGAATTCCAATCAATTAAGTTTGATAATTGAGAAGTTTGGGTCGACCATGGATGTGAATTTTTTGAATTTTGAATCATTTGTGATGTTAAATTTAATACCCAATTGGCAGGAACCAATTAATCAGTTAATCCAGTACTATTTATCGGCATTGCAAATTATCAAGTTCTACAAGTTTAAGTTGATTCAGTTTAAGTTATTGTACAAGCTCAAATTTAATAAGATACAAGAGCTTATGAATTTCAACAGCAACTTTGAAAAGCATCTCAAACTTAACGATTTGAAAAATTTGAATATTGACAGTCCTAGTATAAATAATGCCATTAAAAGAATTGAATTGAAGCAGAAAAAGCTCAAGTCTAGTGGTAGATCCTTGACTTCTAAGAAGAGTTGGTACGGCTTATTTGGAGGTAATAAACAATCATTTGTATTGCCTGATGATAATCAATTTAATCACTACCTCAACCAAAAAGTCACACCTACGTCTTCCCCCCAGAGATCTGGTCTGGAGAATGAAGATATCAATTATCAAATCAACTACAAGATCAGCCAGATTGAAAAGGAGTTGGTTAAATTGGACCAACTTATCAATGTGGTCAATAATGATATGATTGAATTGACTGATAACCTTAGAAACAATTTTGGTGAGTTCTTGATTAACATAGAGAAGAAGTGGTTGACAATCATGCTTCTGTTCATTCGGTCGGGAAAGCAATTGTTCACAGAAAACTTGTCTAATTGGACCGATTTAAAGCTGTTTATTGATCCCCAGCCAAAACCGTCTGAGTCAGAAGGGTCTGAGGAGGCACCACAAGATACCCCAGCTGAAACCGCCGATGCTTCTAAGTGATTTTCCCAGCCTGTGTTTTTAATTTCTACCATTTTTGGTACGGTGTTTTGCATTTTCTATATATTTATGTACCCCCGGGACATTCTGTCTCTCTATAGTTAACTGGTCGCATTTTTGAATTTTCAATCAGTGAGAAGCCCGTACATTTTATATAACTCCGTACCTCTCGGTTGGTGCACGCTGGATGCAAGTGCATTCAACATTGGATGTTGAAGTTGGTTATCGGTGGCAACTACTTTTGTTTCATAACACCAACAGCACACAAGATGTCAGCAATGGAATTGGATGGAGACGTGTCGACTGTGTTGGCTACATTAAGATCCGAGGTTGAATCGTCGGATTTAGTCAATATTCTCTATCAATTAGAAGATTACTATGAGAGAAAGTTATGGCATCAATTAACATTAGCATTGGACGAATTCTACGAAATTCCTGATTCCAAGCCAATAAGAGTGAGAATCTATGATTCTTTCATTAGTCAATTTCAACAAAAATTGAATTCCATCAAAGTGGTTGACTTTTTATTGTTAAGTTACTCCCAGGATAAGTCAGATCAGCAGCAACAAACCTTGGATAAATTGGTGGAATTGAAAGCCAAATTCATTAGTCAGTTGACCAAAGTATTGAAGAAAAACACCACAACCGACGAAGAGTTGGAAGTATTGTTAAACAATGAAGAATCGATAATTTACATCAACTTACAAATCTCTCGTTATTATTTGTTCTTAAACAACCAAAAGCAATCCGAAGACATTTTGGACAAATTAAACGACAAATTTGACATCAACAATGACCACCAGTTAAGTCCAAAAATCAATGCTGCCTTTTACCTCACCAAAAGTCAGTTATGCAAAATTAACGAAAACTACGATTTGTTCTATACCAACGGATTATTATACTTATCGTCAATTGAAACCGAGTCAAAACCATTGACCAACGAAGAAAAATTGAGTTTATGCTATGATTTATGTATTGCTGCTTTGTTGGGTGAAAAAATCTACAACTTTGGGGAATTGATATTACATGATATCTTAAATATCATCAAGGGTAACGATTCGCCATATTACTGGTTATTCAACCTTATCCAGTACCTCAATGCGGGAAATTTGGACCAATTCAATCACTGGTTGAAAATTGGTATCACCAAATCTCCATTTTTGGCCAAGTTCCAAACCTTCTTACAACAAAAAATCATCATTACTTCTTTATTGGAGTTAATCTCTCTTAAGTCAACCACTAATAAGAAATTGACCTTCAAGGAAATCAGTGATTTCACTGGTAATCCTGTGAATGATGTTGAACATTTGATCATCAAATGCTTTTCCAATAACTTAATCAAAGGTTATATCAACCAGATCGATGAAATCTTGGTGGTCACCTGGTTGCAACCTAGAATATTGAACTTGGATCAAGTTAAATCCTTGTATAATCATTTGGTTGATTGGGACAGCAGGGTGGAACAGCTTGGTAAAGAAGTTCATTTGAGTGGAGGTACCGTTTGGGCTGGGCTTTAGTTCATATATAGAAAATACACAATAATTATCAGCTGGATCATGGCCATTTAATGGAGGTACCGTTTGGGCTAGTATTTGTCCATGTATAAAACAATATACTAAAATTATCAGTTAGATCTATTTTCCTTTTTGTAGTCCTAGCAGACCACGTTCATATATACATCTATTTGTTTTTAGAAGGTCACTTGTCGTTCTTAAGACGATTATCTTTGTCATCTTCGTGGTCATCTTCGTCATCCAATTCAAACAAAGTGTTGCTGCCACTAGGCTCTAATTCATTTTTGGTCTTAAAGTCATGGTCGGTTTCTTCATACTTAGGTGGCTCTCTTGAGCTCAGGCCCTGATTATCATTTCTGGACAACTCGAAACTGTCATCATCATCACCTGGGCCTCTGTTACCACCATTTTCTTCGTCACTGTGACTCAACAAGGATAAATCATCCAATTCGAACTCATGGCCTTGATGGTATCCGGTGTTACCTTCTTCACCTTCGGGAATTTCATCAGTAGCAACTTGTTGGGAAATGGCCAACATATAACTGGTTTCAGTAGGTCTCCATAACCAAGCAACACCCATGAACACAGCGAAGAATACTACACTAGGCCAGAATTCAAAGATGAAAAAGGAGGCCTTCCAGTGTTGTTCAATCATTTCGGTTGATGACATACTCAAGAAGATGAATGATGACAATACCAAGCCTCCCAAGGTTAAAAACACCGAAGCAAACATAATTCTAAATAAGTTTTCATAAAGTTGTAATTTGATGATTTGACGCTGCTTGTGTAAGTTGGCGGTAGTCTTCTTGATGGAGATTAAAATGGCAAAGTAGTAACCAGTCAATGCGATGGAAATTGGGATCAAAGGAATCAACCCGAGGAATCCATTCAACAGATTGTCTTCAAAGTTATCGGAACTCGAAGTGACAATAGTGCTGGAATTACCAGTGTAGTAGGTTGCCAATAAATAGAACAATGCAGAGAGGAACATGAATCCGGAAAACAATTTACTTCTGAACATGATCTTCTTGGGTAATTTGAGCACAACCACCCCATAACCCAAGGCAATAAGAAGCAATAAGAAGAAGCAGAAACTAATTTTGGCAGCGTTCAATATCGAGAGAAATACCATGTAAAAAGTCACGAATCCAGACAGTGGGTTATTGGTTCTATTGACCAAGTCATAGTAGGACCAAACCACAATAGTATCGAAGGTCAAGAATCCCAACATGGCCAACAAGTATCTTTGCAACGGCAAGATTTGGTTTTCATTTCTCTTCTTGTAGAATTGGAATCCGTACAATGCCAATACGATAGCGTAACATAAAGCCAAGATTCCGTAAGCAGGCAAGTTGGGGATTTCACTAGCACTCAATTGGCCGAACGCATTCTGAAAGTTTACTACACCCTTGTACTTTACGTTATCATCCTTGGTAAATGTCGAAATACAGTAGTATCCGGTTCTGTTGACCAAATAGTTGATATTGGCTGGGCCTAGATGGGTCAAATGGGACGTCATAATGGTGGTATTGGTGATATTGTTATTGATGATAAAGTTACCTCTGTGTGATTCGTCACACACCTGAAGATCATTGATGGCAGTATCGTCACAGATATACTTCTTTCTACCGTTTCCAAGGTCTGCTCCCAAACTTTCAATATCTTTATACTCAAAAATCACGTAACTCACCATGATTTGTTCATTAGAATCCTGTTCATTCTCCTGTTTTTTGGCATCATATTTGTCTGAACCATATTGATTTAATCTTAACCCAATATGAGGTCTGATACTACCACCATAGTCATGTTTAGAGTACATTCCTGAACAGACCTGGGAATGATAGCCATCTTTAAACACCACCCTGTTAGCAGCCGCAATGGCTATGATAAATAGAAACCAACTTATTATTCTGGCATGCATGGTACTATGTAATGAAGAATTGGTCAAAAGAAGATGGATATAATAACTCCTACTTCCGAAAAATTTGGTGCTGGAGCCCTAAAAAACAACCAATTACCGTAAAAATGTTCAACAAACTGGAACAATACTTAAAACTGCAAACACACAAGTCAAATGAGGTTTCTCACAATTTTCTGGATGAACTTTGGGCGTCTGACGGATAAGATGGTGAGAATCGGTTGAGTTGGAAGTTTATTCGCCAGATCCTTAGATCTCGGCACGCCTGCGCCTCCGTACCTCCCCGATGAGATCCGTACCTCTTGATTAAAGACCCGTACACCACACAACAGAACCCGTGCACCACAGATCCCGAACCTACACTACAATATGCCCAAAAGCTGTACATTACAATAAATATCACGGGGTGAGTTCGTCGAGACGTTTCATGAGCTTCAACTCCACGTCGCTCCAGTTGTCGACCAAGCCCTTGTAGAACTTGATTTCTTCGTTGCACAACCCCACCATCGTCCGTTTAAGCTCATTCTTGTTAAATTTGTCCCAGTTGGGATACTCTTCATTAATGATCTTGTTGGTTAGATCCTGAACAACCTGGGTCTGGACCTTGATTTCGTTCTCCAATTGCTCAATCTTGAGCTGGAGCTTGAGAATCTTGTTATCGGTGTGCGACGAGCCAATATGGGGGGTTGCTGATGTAGATAAGGTATCCTTAATTAGTTGAGTAGTATTATTGACAATGCCTGCGTTACTATGGTTCATTACTGGAGTTGGTGGAGGATGATGGGCAGTACCTGTAGTAGAGCCACCCAAGCCAGCCAATTCGTTTCTGCTCTTGTTGAGGTAGTCTTGCAACACCTGTAAGTCGATTTTCTTGTTATGTTGCAACTCAATCAAGTGAGTCAACGAAATGATGTATTTGGAACAGTCTTTCAATGATACTAAGAACGATTCGTCGATGTACTTATGCAAGTCGGCCCAATTATTGGAGAAATACGAGAGAGATTGAGCAAATACCTTGAAATTGTTGGTGAACTGCTGTTGCTCACTAAACGTAGAACCAATGGTAGCGTCTGGATCATCAAGGAAAGATGTTTCTCCGTTGGCACTACGAGCGGCATTGCTTTGCACCACCCCCAACTTGCTGATTTGGTGGGCAAACTGGTCGTAGTCCTGGCTTAAATCGTGGTTTTTCTTATTGAGCTTGGAGAATATCTTATCTAACTTGATCAAGTTTTCGTATAATTTCTTCAATTTATCACTTATTTCCAAGATGTCCTTGTTAGTTTCACGCTTGTGCTTGGAGGGGGTCAAAAAGTTCATTACTGTTTCCGTAAGCAAGTCTTCATTGACCACTTTGTTAACTACGGAGCTGGTGAAGCCAGAACCATCGCCACTTTCGTCTGCTGTGCCTCCGGCTCTGATCTTAAGGTTTTTCGTGAACGTAGCCCAGTCGGGAGAGTCGCTGATGAACAAATGGAAGATGGCCAGTTGCGATAAGGTGGCATGGTTGGTGATATACTTGACAAAACGGTCAAGCGAGTTCAATCTCTTGTGTACGAATGCCGTGCTAAAAGTGTCTCCAGTTAAGTACTTAAAGTTCAGCTTGGAAGGCAATGGAGGTACTAGAAGTTGGGGGTAGTCATTGGAAAGACAATCGTGGAGAAAACGGAAGTCTCCGTAACGTCTACGGACTTTTACGGTGATGGCCAGGTTGGTTTCGGCTGGTTTGATGCTGGTGAGTTTAAGAACCGACGGATGGTTTGTTGTGGTGGTTACCTGGTAAGAAATGAAGGGTTTGGAGGCACTATCCAAGTCTCTGATGGGGGACGAGACGTAACATTCGATGGCGTGGGTAAAGAACAAGTTTGGGTCCTCTACGGCTGCTGGTGGGTCGCTGGACGTTTGTTCTGGTTCGGAGACTGTTTGGGCCCGTTCTGGGACTGGGCTTGGACTGGAAGCGTCACTTTTTTGGCCGATTAGCAGGTCTTTGCTGGCGGATTGTTTGGATACAAGCAATGAATTGGACGGGTCGTCCTCGTCTTCTTCAGGCACGTTGGGAGCGTCTTTCGAAGCAGAAGAGATGGGTGAAGACTGGGGGATAACATTCATGTCATCGTCGTGTTCCTGTTCTTCAGCAATGGCGGCGGGAGGGGGGTTGTTAGCAGAGGAGGGGTCCTCGCCCCTGTCCCATTGAATGGAGGTGAATGGGTCTTCTGAGCTCATTAGTGGATTTATTGGTTATAGAGGCAATATCAGAGTACTGGGAGGGTATTGATGGAGTGGGCGATACGTGGGATTCAATTGAAGAGGGAGGTGAAGATAAGAGGAGTTGGTTGCGATGGAAAAGATAAGGGCAGGAAAGGACAGGAAAGGACAAGGAGAAGTGAAGGAGCGGAATGGCGCGCGAGCCGAATGATGGGCTTGCAAACGGGCGGAATTGGGGAGCATATGGCGAGCAAATGGGCTGAATGGAGCGAGGGAGAGAAAAAATGGGTCGAAAGGGCGAGCAAACGGACCGAACCACCTCTGGGCGAGCAAGAGCCAGCAGGAGGGTGGACCGAATGGCAGATGTAAAGAAACACGAAAGGAACTGGGAATAGAAGACCGAAGTTGATAAACAGAAGTTAGTGTAGTGTAGCGTAGATATGACAGATGAACGAACTATACAAATTGCAGATATTGCTGTTGTCTAACTATGGCTCAGGACATAGCTCAGTTAGTATTTGTCAGAATCAACTGATTCTGGTTGATTTGGCAGCTCCGAAGAGATTCTGTACTTTCTTGTTGGCAACCAATAGGTCTAATTGAGTGTACAGTTGGTACGTTGCAGTAATTTCATCTACAGCTTTTATATATGGTATTTGGTTCGATTTGGAACTCATGGCTCAACAACTGCTTAGCACATGAGCAAGCTTTCATTTCGAACTCTGGAGGCTGGCTCATATATAGATAATAGACCACGTAGACCTCGTAGCCTCATAGAACTCATATACTTTAAAACTCCAACCTCCAACCTCAAATATCATAGACCTCATGATCCCTACATTCTACATTTCGTCAATAAATTTCAATTTCAATTTCAATTTCAATTTCAATTCAACTAAATCACTAACCACACTCCGGCTCCGATGATGGCAGCCCCGATGATTGCCGTGATCACCCCGGCCCCAGCACGGTCCTTCGTGTGCAACGTCAAAGGCGTAGCAGCCGTTTCCGTGGTACTGTAACCAGCAGCCGGGTTGGAGAGAGAAGAACCTCCGGTGTTGGCGGTGTATGGAGGATCAACATCGTGTACTCTCAAGTTGGTCATCACTTCCAAAGCACTCATTTGTTCTCCCAATCCCCAGTAACCATCCCAACTACCATTGGTCCATGACATACCACAAGTATGGCCATCACTACCTCCTGAGCACGAGCTGGCCGCAGCATTGGCCGAATCCACCAACCAGCTGGTGATGGTATCACGGGATTGGGGCACCATGACAGAAGTCAATCCCAAGAACCGAGAAAAGTACGCTTTGAACGATCTTTGATCGTTATTACAGGTGTAATGGGGTTGACAGGCTGCTTCGTACATCACCGAGTTGTTAACAAAGAAAACCTGGGCACCATTCAACAAGTTCATTGTCCGGTTCAACCACACTTCGTCATGGGTGTAGTTATACAAGAAAGCACATCCCGAAAGGAATAATCCCTGGTTATAGGTCCATTGCAATTTGGTGACGGTAGAACAGTTTTGGTCCACATTAACCCCATCGTAGACATACCAGTACGAACCCTCGGTGATTAAGCCGATTCCGTACATCCAGTCCCATACTCTTTCGGCCCATTCGACGTAAGAGTCGTTACTGGTGTACCGAGCCAATCTGGCAGCAATATGGAACAAACATCCGTTGGAAACCGAGTTTTTATAGTCATAACCCGAGTTCCACTGGAAAATCTGCCACCGGAGCCCCCCGTGACAGTCTTTATGATCCCATCTGGCGGTCATGGTATTAAATACCGCCTGGGCCAACGATAACCACGCTTTTTTGGGATCGGTAGGATTGGAGAAGTTTTTTTCAGCAGCAGCCATTACGGCAATCCCCCAGAACCCTTGATCATCATTACCCTCGGTGGTGGATTGGTTAAGAGGAATATAATTGTAATCTTCACCCGTTTGGTACTCTAACGCTTCCTTAATTAAGGGCACGTAAGTATCGTTTTTCATATAGTAAGTATAGTCAATAAGAGAACCCCAAGCACCACCGGCTTCCCACCAATAGTAGGGCCAGGTGAACATACCGATGGTACCACCATATTTGGAACCTTCGTAGTAATCAAGTAAACCTTTGGCAATTAACGCCGTGTCGTATTCAATAGTGGTGACATTGTTAGTATCGAGCCAGATCCCGTGAACAACTCCAACGAGACTGGTGACAAGTAGTAGTAGATGCAACTGCATGGTGTTCAGCGAGTGAAAGAAGCTGGTTGGAGAAGCAAGAGCAGGGTTTTGAATCAGGCACAGAAAGAAGGGTGGTGAAGAATTAGCGTGATTTTTTTTGCGATGGGTCGCCGAGCGAAGCGAGCGGGTCCGACGACGCGGCCGGGCCACAGACCCCACGGGCCCATTTGGTGGGCGGGCCAAAAATAGAACGCGGCAGTTTCCCTGGCAATAGCGACAGAGCAACGGAGCAACGCCAACTAAAGACAGAGAATGCGAGAAACAACGCAGAGACAACTCCAGACCGAGTTGGGGGCCGGATAAGGACTGGGCAGGACATTTGGCTCCACTTGCTCGGTCGTTGGTCGTTTGCTGCTGGTATTAGTTGGCTGGGGTTCTACCGTGGTCCGTGGTCTTGCTCTGTTGACAGGCACTCGAAACGAGCACTGCCCGCGACGCGACAGATGGTCCAGGGCACCAATAGAGGGTCCACTGCCACAGAGGTCTGCGACTGGGCCCTTCTTTCGCGGGCCCACTTCGGCCCCTACTCACTCCTACCGTCCTCACGGTTCTGCCAGCTGCTTGCTCCTCTTCGCGGGCCCATTTCTGCCAGCTACGGCCCAACTACTGGCTCCTACGGTTTCGCGGCCATTTCTCCCTGGCCCACAACTACGCCTAAACTCTTCGCTAATACAGTATTATAGGTACATATAGTATACATTATGGCTCGAAAACTGGGTCCACCGGCTGCTCTGCCTCGGCCGGCTCCACTGCCGTCGAGGCCACCGGCTCCTCCGAAGCAATTTGCTCCGCTATCTGGGTCTCGATCTGCTTCTGTAAGTCGTCAATGGTATGGGGCTTGACCCTGTCTGGTAACGACAGGAAATCCTTTACAAACTGCTCCTTGCTGAGCCCCTGTAAGAACTTTTGGTCGCTTGGTTCGAGTTTATCCGGATTTGCAACCAAATGGTTGTACACCTTAATGGCAGAGACGTCATCATCAAATTTGTAGTCGTTGTCGGCCTCAACGATGTTTTTCACCACCACCAAGAACGGTTCTGGGTACGTCACCGACTGGTTGAGCTTATAGTTGATTTTAATGATCAATAAGTTGTTGATAAGGTTATAGTTCAAGTAAATCGTCGACTCCGGATCCGAATGCTGCGAATCGGGCACCGATTTATAGTAGAACTTGACCGGGTGAGTCTGTTTAAACAACTCGAGGCGGTGGGTGTAGTTGCTGTTATTTACGGTATTCAAATTAACGTTGATCTCGTTGACGTTGTTGGAGATGTTATTGTATTTGACCCGAATAGAAGCGATTATAGGGTCAAGATAAATACTCTTCAACGAGTCCAACACAAATTGTCTGAACTGCAACTCGGTGATAATGGGCTTGGACGATTCGAGACTATCGGCAAACAGACTATCCATTTCACAGATAAAGATCAAGTTCGATAAGTCCTTCTTTCCCGCATTGTTGGCGATGTACAACAAGTATTCGTTATACGACCCGAATACATTATCGTTATTGAACGGGTCCTCGTAACATTTATGGCACAACCGGTACGTATAGTGAATAGAGTCCTTTGGGTCCAATCTGGTGGTACATAACTCACAGTTCAACGGTCCTACGGGGAGGTCTGGCCGGTACTTGCGCAAGTCGTCGGCCGGGGCCTTGGGGGCCTGGGCCGCGGCGTGGGCCTGGGCGGCTTGGGCCTGGGCTGCCTGCGCTGCGGCCGACACGGCGGGGTACTGGGACGGATACTTGGGTCCAGGCTGGGCGCGCGGAGCCTGGGCGCGGGCGGCGTACGAATCGCCGATGGCTGGGCCCACGGAAGCAGCGTTCACGGCAGCGTTGGCGATGGACGTGATGTCAGCGGGGCCCTGGTACAACGAGAATCGTTGCTGTTGCGGCTGGGGGTGAGAGGACTCGGATACACCTGACGTAGAGGTAGAAGAGGCACCGGCACTGGAGCCATGGGCCTTTTCGAACGCTTCCAACTCTTTACGAAGCTGTTCACTGTAGAAGATTTCCTCGTGAATAAAGTTGGCATTCTGGTTCTGTTCATGGAACTGTTTCAACCCGTATCTCATGGTTTCTTCGGCCAACGGCTTTCTCAGCTTCTTTTTGGTACGTTCGATGATACGACATTTGGCACAGGTCTTATACTGCTGGACTTCTGGGGGCTCATCGTCGAGTCTCTTCCGCTTACAACGACGGCATCTTCTGGGTTCAGCCATGGTAATGTATTGGATGGGGGAGGGGGCAGGTTCTGGGAGCGTAGAAACTAGTAAAGATCGAGTTATGAAGAATTATCTGTTGTTTTTCACCGTGCGATAAAATGGAAACAAAGTGATAACGGGAAAAACGAGACAACAAAACTGGGTGTAAAACGTGAGAACAAACTGGGTGTAAAACGTGAGACTGGCCAGGGGTAAAAACGTGAGAATGGAGATAAGTAAAAAGGTGGGAAAATGAGAGGGGTGAAAAGATGAAAGGTGGGAAGGAAGGGGTGGCGGAAAAGGAGATGATTAATAAGCTTTTCAGGTAACGTGACCAGGAAATAATATAGTAATGTTGGATCGGTATTAAAGATGGTGAATTAGATAGAGGATTATAGTGATCAGATAGGTGTAGAAGTTATCAGATATGTGTATAATGATCAGATAGGTGTGCTGGAGTTAAGATAGGATCAGATAAGGGACCAGTAATACCGATTGTAGGAGTATGGCTCGTAGTACTGCAATATAGCACCAATATTGGCTAAGATAGTGATATCACTATTGACCAGTACAGTGATATTGCACTATAGTGATATTGGACAATTCACGGCTATACAGTGGTAGCAAGATGCTGAAGTTGTATTGGAGTATTAAATAGTCCTAATAAGTAGTCATGTCGTACAGTGATGTACTATGAAACTGTGGTCTGTTAATTGAAATTTGTACTAATGTTGTAGTACACAGTGAAATTGCTCCATTACAGTGACTAATAATACGCTAACACTACGGCTATACAGAGATAACTAGTATTATGGTACACAGACTAATCTGGCTCAATGTGACCAATATGGAGTGGTAGACCAGTTTGCACTAATGCAGTTATTGCACTAATTTTGCACTAATTTTGCGGTAATACACTAAATGTTGCATTAATATAATATTGCTCAATAAACTCCAATATGCTGATATACTCCAGTATTCTAACATCCTGTTCTTTGCCGCCAATATACTAATATATTGCAATATACTGTAATATACTGTAATATGCTAATATGATACGCTAATATGCTATAGCTCTATGACTAAGATGACTGTAGTTGAACCATGGAAATAGCTGGTTTGAACTTATCTGTGACTACCACTTGATAGGTAACGGACTCGATGTCCTGGATCAATTGATGACTCACGTTCTTGCTTACTGTCTATAAGCCCTCTATAAACAACCCCGGTTTCTGTATTAAAATCTTGCAATAATGTCGTACACACTTGTTCCTCTCAGATACTGTCTAGCTGTCTCTACATGTATGGGTATTCTATCTTCAGTACTCGGCAGCTGATTCTGCTTCTCTCCTTTGTCTCCATCTACATATTACAGATATCCACCGTCCGTAGTCTTTTCTCTCTACTTTGTCTCTACTCTCAGTTACTCTCGACTCTTTAATCTCTCTGCTCTCTTCTCTGTTATCCTCTCTGCTATCTACCCCCATTCCCACTCTATCTTGCGCATGAAAATCTGGTTGCTTAACCCAATAAGGAACCATGCAAGTGGTTGCGTCCGAATCTGCATTATTCGCCCAGTGTGTCAGCGAGATGACATACTGCGTCCACAATCTGCCCCCTGGTAACCACTACGCTGGATCTCTGCCCATTCCCCGGCTGCGCTCTCTGCCCATTTTGCCCAGCTGCGGCCGAGCTCTGCCCATTTTCTGTCGAGCCCTTAGTCACTTGTATTGCTATCTCTAGTCCTCTTTCTGCCTCGTTTGCCCCAGCTAGTGCCTATTTCTCCATCCCTCTTCGTTCCATCGGCCTGTCTGACCATCGGACCACCTGCCCATCTCCCGTCTCGGCCTGTCTGCCTGTCAAAGGGGAAGTCTAGTGGCCGTGGCCGTCTGGCTCCGCACCGGCCGTGACCGGCGCATCCTGATCACGTTTTCGGCCTCCGCTCCGCTGACCTGCTCTGCCTACTCCCATCCCATCTCCCTCCTCCCATTTTCCTTCCTTCTCTTCCTCTCCCTGGTCCCCCTTAGTCTCCAATCATCTTCCCATCCCCCGCCCCCTCCTCGTCTTCGCCCCAGCCCCTGTCCATTCCCCGGCTGCCCTCCTGTTATTTCCCTGTCGCTGCCTCCCTTATCTCCCTCAGCAAATCGCCAAAAAGCGAGCAACAAATTTCACTGACCCCAGCCTTTTCTCTCTCCTTCGTCTCCAATCCATCGCCATGTCGAAGATCGTCCGTTCCATCAAGAACGTCGCCAACGGCTACTCGTCCGTCCAGGTGCTCGTGAGAAATGCCACCTCCAATGACCCCTCCGGGCCCACCACCTACGAAATGGAGGAAATTGCCTCCTATACTAACCAGTCCCACTCCGATTTTTTGGAAATTATGGACATGTTGGACCGCCGATTGAACGATAAGGGTAAAAACTGGCGCCATGTTGCTAAATCATTGACGGTATTGGACTATTTGGTCCGTTATGGGTCGGAAAAATGTGTACTTTGGCTGAAAGATAACCTCTATATTGTGAAAACGTTGCGAGAATTCATTCATTTTGATGAAATGAATAATGACCAGGGTGCCATCATTCGTGTTAAGGCCAAAGAATTGGTGTCACTCTTGAATAATGATGAAAGATTAAGACACGAACGAGAACTTGCTGCCGCTTCGTCAGGCCATGGTGATTCGGGCTCCAGAAGAAGAAATAATCGCTCCCGTACCAATACGGTGTCTCGTAGAAACAACGACCCGTACGATGACGACTTGCAAAGAGCCTTGGAATTGTCCAGAATCACTGCTGAACAAGAAAAGGCCGACCATCAACGTCAACCTGATGACCCAGAATTGCAAGCAGCCCTCAAACTCTCTTTGGAAGAAGAGGAAATGAGAAAGCAGAAACAGTTGCAAAATACCAACTTGTTGGACTTGGATGATAATACAGTGCAACAATATCAACCCCAACAACAACAGTACTACGTAACTGGCTATTATCAGCAACAACAGCCCCAGCAATACGCCCAGTACGACATGTTTGGTAATCCTATCCAAAACACCGGGTTCTACCCCCAACAAACAGGGTTCCAGCAACCGCAACAGTACCCACAATTCACTGGATTTAACTACCAACAACCTCAGCAACCTCAGCAACCTCAAGAGCCTCTTGCGCCTTTGAAAACGGGGTCCAATAACCCGTTTGCATTGCAATCTGAGCCTTCTGCTGCTCCTGCCCAACTGCAAACTCTCAATGACCTTGCCAACCAGCAACTGCAACAACTTAACTTCTTTACCCAACCCCAGCAACAACCTCAACCACCTCAACAGCCTCAACAACCCCAACAACCTCTTCAGCAACAACTCACCTCCTCCAAGTTTAACGACTCTACTCATTCTGAGTTGAACAACTTGTTGGCCCAAGGTACTGGTATTGATACCTTTGGTAACACCGGAGCCTCTAGAATCCCCCACCAGCACACCAGAACCGAAAACTTCATCAATTCCAGCGGTACTGGTTATAAACAGCAACAACCTGAGCAGAGATTGAGCTCCAATGCCACTGGAAATCCATTCTTGAACACGGGAATTGGTTACCAGCAACAACAAGCAGCCAATCCTCAACCAATCAACCCTGCTTACACCGGATATGGGTTTGGAAACGCTCCTCAACAACAGCAAAGAAACGGGAATGATGGACCCAGTTTAATTGACATTTGAATCAAAAGTTGTATATTAAAATTCTGCCATTTTCTTTAGTTCCTGACTACTTCGTTATGTATTGTCGCCTTATTGTTCATGTTCCTCGATGCCAAAGCATTCGTTTTATAAATGTACCATCTAAATTGTTACTCCAAATAGATACATGTTGCTATATAGATATGTATGTATGCCACTAGATATATGTATTTATACAACGGTTCGTATACGCAAAACACCTCGTACAGACATGGTTATAGCTCGTGAATGACTCGTTCAGGCATGGTTATAGCTCGTAGCCGTCAAAGTCCTCTAATTGCATCTTGAATATCGACTTGACACACCAATCCCACTCCACAACCACTACATTATCGCAATTTTGCTTCAATGATGCTATCAACTTGCTATCCTTGGTCTTGTGGGCTATGAATATCACCTGGTTATCGTCATTGCGGAGTAATTGCTTGACACTTGAGCTTGGTACCGTTTTAAAGCTTTTGCTATCCTGGAGGCCGTGAGTATTCAAAATACTGGTTATCAATACAATTCCTCCATTCAAATTGGTGGACAAGTTCAACTTGACGTTCTCAAACAATCTCCCCTTCAATGGGCTACTAAGGATCTTGTGCAACGCACCAACACCTCCTTGCTTGAGACCCAACTCCAAATTCAACTCTTTTCGCAGCAACACCTTGTCTATCGAATAGTTGTCCATGTTAAACTCTTTAGAAATGGCTTCCCAGGTGTATTCGTCACTGGAACTTCCATTAAGCTTAGACAACACATCGATAAGGTAATTAGGATGAATGATAGCCGTGGCAGCACTTAAACTCTTAAGAAACTTCTCTGTTCTCAATATTCTGGGGGCTATTAGAGTATTGATGTGATGTTTAGGTGAGAAATCACTCACTATCTTAATGCCTATATGCGATAATTTAACCACGTCCATCCGGTTGAGCGATAATTCCAGTTCACATCCTGTCATTACTGCAATTACTTTGTGTTGTGGTTCTGGCTTCTTCTTTTTGGCTGACTCTTTGGAGGGGTTAGATTTGTCTTCCACTTCTTCACTTTTAGATCTCTTCTTAGGAGTAGTGGGTTTATTAGAACCTTGTTCTTCAAGTGATTTCATATAGTCTTTCATTTTCGTCACACTCTTGGCCATAACCGTATAGTTATTCAAATCTGTCATGTTTTCATGTAATTTCATTGCTGCTTTCTGTTTGGCTGATCTTCCTCTTGCATTAGTGATATTAGTCAATGGCTCGTCACCAACCACGGCAGTTTCACTTTCTGTGTGTTTTGGAGAACTAGATACTGCATTTTCCTTTTCCACTACACCTGGTGAACTAGATGGTTTGAGTTCTTTCTTTACTGGAGAGCTGGGGGTTGCACTGTCTACTTTATTTGCAGCCTTGGATATTTCGCTTTCCTTTTCCATTACTGGAGAGCTTGATTTACTGGAAGCTTCAGGAACCTCATCTTCGCTACCACTGTCACTCATTTCAGTATCAGTTCCTTCGACGTACCATCTAGATAATGATTTTTGATTAAGTTTTGTTTTACCTATCAAATGTTCTACTCCCTTCTTATCATTTTTGCTTCCGAGGAATTGGAACCGGGACTTGCTAGGATCAATAAACTTCCAATTTGCGAAACACTCTTCAAGCCAGAGATGGTTTACTGTTTTTATCACTGGATCTTTGGTGAAGGGGTCAATCCATTTGTTTTTAGCTGTTTCGTACTTCTTTCCTTCGGGTTTTGCCACGATCAAATAGTTGTTTTCTCGGGTCAACGACTTGGTGTAGGTCCCTCCCAAAATGGTTATTAGTTTAGTGAGATAGAATCTAGCGTCTCCATTATAGTTTGTCACCGCTATCTTCACATCTTTAAATTCAGCCAATGGTTCAAATGGGATAGGGTAATGAAGCAAATTGGAGTTTACAGGAAGAATCCACGAGTCCGTCATGAGAACATAGTAAAACCACTGTAGACTAGCAACAATTATACGATTGCTCTGGCAACTTTGCTTGTAGGTGTCGCAGGATCGGTACTGCCCAAGGTATATGTCGATTTTGCTGGTATCGAACTCCTTGACTACCTTACCTTCGTGGAGTTTGATGAGGGCTTCAATACACTCAGTCATACGGTCTGAGAGCGAATAATCGCTACTGATGAAGAACGACTTGTCCTTGAAGAGTT
The DNA here is from genome assembly GCA_003708205.2 of Isabelozyma gotoi. NCBI lineage: Eukaryota > Fungi > Ascomycota > Pichiomycetes > Serinales > Metschnikowiaceae > Isabelozyma > Isabelozyma gotoi. The sequence continues at coordinate 178,233 of PPNP02000008.1, read as the reverse complement.
TACTGTGAGATTTATGGATTTCCGAAGGAATATTCTCCTGGGTAGTCAACGTGCTGATCTGGGATAGGTTCTGGAGGTTTTGGGTGTTTGGTGTTTCAGCTAAAGGTTTTCCAGAAGACTCTACTAAAGGGTTTGTTAATAAGTAGCGAGTTTCGTCTAACTTTGTTCCTGACATAATACAATCACTTATCCACTGTGGTAGCACGATTTTAATACCAGTAGATTCCGACAGACCTGGGGTTTGCACTGATACGGAGGAGGCAATGATGAACTTTAGCGATTTGGAGTTCTTACAGATGAGATGAGTGGTATGGCGAGTTAAATCCTCGAGATATTGGCCTCCAAATGCTCTAACTCCAGCGTACATGGCTTCTTTATCGGTTACCAGAATGTCGTCGTCATCAACACAGAGAAATACGTTCTTCAAGAAGAAGTTGGGGTTAGGGTTGAAATTTTTGTGGTTTGGCGGCTTGTTTGACTTCATGGTTTCTTCTAGCCAATCGGCAGTGGTCACTGGAATCATTAGCTGCTGGCTCTGGATGTACTCGATGAACTCAACGGTATTGGAAATGATATGGGTTACGAAATACTTGGAACTGTTGAGGAGATAGTTCTGCTTATTGTCATTGCAAGGTTTCACCACGACTTGGGCTTCATTCTGTTCAAGAAACTGCTTGTAGGTGGCAGCATCGGTATCGGAGAGTGACGGAGACGTCACCACAAGGAACGTAGAACCTTTAAACATGGTGGAGAGATGATGGAGAAGAAGAGTACGCGTTGTTTTGATAGAAATCGCGTAGAAATGGGTCCGATTGGGTCCAGGAAATGAGGTGCGCGGTCGCGCGTGCAGAGGATGGGCAGAGGATGGGCCCAAAGACTGAGGGATGGGCAGAGGATGTACTGACCAGGCCAAATGACGGGCTGGATACTAGATGAGCTGAAGAAATTGGACGGATATGTAGTAGCTGATATGACTATATGGCATTGAAAGTGAGGAGCTAGTAGAGGGAACGGAGGCAGTCCATGGGCAGAAATCTACGAGTAGCTGGGCCGAACGTCAAATGTGGACCCATCATGGGCCGAATGTGAACCGGCCTTGGACCGAACGAAGAATTTGGACCGATCATGGGCCCAACATCGCGAATGCTGGGCCGACCTCAGACTACAGTCTCTGTACAGAATATCTATTCAGCAATTACGGATTAGGTCGTATATATAACATGAGGGGATGCTAGGGACTATTTGGAAGCGTTTTCGGTAATCAAGTCCGGATTAAAAAGATTCTTATTTTCGTTGATGAACTTACGGGCCCAACTTCGACATACAATGGATGCCTTCATGAATTTCTTGGTGGCATACTTCTTAAAAAACTCATCGTGTTCTACTGGGCCCACCAAGTAGTCAATGATGAGTTGAATGCATTCTTTCATATCGTTGACGCGATAGCCTCCCGAATAATGAATCAAGTTCCCGTTCCAGACCGGGTCTTTACCCAAGATCAACCGGGCAATATACATGGCAGAAGCAGAACATAATGATGGAAGCATACCAATGAACTTGTAGTCCATAATGGTGATTTCCAACAAGTACTTACCAAGGGTTCTGGACTGAACATCGTAGTCATCAGCCTTGGAAATTCTTCTGAGGAAATTCATGGGATTTGGGTAGCTAAGATCAAAATCAAGAATGGTTAAAATGTATTTTTCGGCCTGCAAAATCTCGTCTTCGGTATAGGACCCGTCAGTGAAGTAAGCGTAGTTTTTAACTGAAGGAGAGAACACCTCTTCGTATTTTGCAGCAATGAATAATGACCCGGTAGCTAAGAGTTGAAGTTTATCGATTTGGACCACTTCCAACGACATGAATCTGTCCATGATGTTGATGGCCAAAAACAACGTTTCGGGCAACAATCTAAATCTTTGATGCATTTCTACAAGCCAATCGACCAAGATAGATCTCATACGGGGCTTTAATTGGGTTTGTTTGAACAAATAGTCCGGGTCAGGAAGTGTTTTATACTCCAACTCGTTGAGGTAGGGGAAAATATCATTAACGTATTCGCTAACCATAAGGGGGTCATCGAAATCCTCCTCATCCAAATCCTGCCATTCGTAATCGACGGTTTTGGATTTTTTGAACCGGGTGATATTGGAAATATGGAGTTTTTCCACCAAATTCGACGACGATTCGGTGGCTTGACGTTTCTGGGGCATTCGGGAGGGGACTACATCAACAGAAGAGCCTTCGGCCGGTTCGTTGGTGGGTTGGGATGCAAGTTTGGAGGTGGTGGGGGGTTTGAATTTCTGGCCAGAAGCAACGTCTCCAAGGGGACGTCTTTTGGGCCGGGAAGTGGCGCCAAATTGGTTCGACACGTCGCCCAAGTGCTGGCGGTCGTCCAGCGATGACGACCCGTCGTCTTTGGACACCCGGGGTCGCTTGGAGTCCTGGGCTTTGGACCTCGTTAGCCTGTGTTCGTTTTCGTTATTGACTGTAGACATGACGGGGGATTATGTGGTGTTGTTGGTAGTATTAGGTGGTATTATGGTGGTATTAGGATGGATTATGATAGTATAATGATAGTTTAATGATAATGATAGGAATGGGTGGGTGTAATGGAGGGATAGGGTTGTCTCGTTTCGTGTAGTGATGGGGGGCAGAGAGTCTGGCTAAGGGGATATGGAATGCTAGAGGAAGTATGCTATTCGGCTCAATTGTAACGATGCTACTATATAGGTTATGCCTGGCTATATTCTGATTATTTGGTCTACTGTCGTCTTTCTATCAATAGCAGTTTGAAGGAGTTATATTCATCCACCAGCAAAATTCTCTATGGGAGCTCCTGGCACAAACCTTACAAGCCCTAAAAACGATTGTTTTCTAAGACAATTTCAGGTCGAGAAACAAATCGCAGCAAAATCTTTTTTTTGGTGCGCGTTTCGGGTTGTTTGTTGACGTCTTGCCTAATCGGGCCAGTTCCACAACTTGCCTATTTGGGCCCAACCTATTTATCAATTTGCTTATATAGGAGATAAGAGACAAGTGATATCGATGACACCCATGGTCATCGTGTGGTTAGGGTGTAGATGAGGTGTTTATTTATTGGTCCTAATCGGGGTATATAGCACTATTTATGGCCATGGGTATTCTCCCATCAATTGGTGTGTGGCTTCTACCAACTCCAGGCGCTGGTTTGCAGTCATTTGCTGTAAGCACACCGAACAGGGATCGATCTTACTTCCAATTACGTGCTGGAGATGATTAACCTGCTGCTGGAGCGTCATCAATATCTGCTGATCCGATGTCTGGGTTTTGACTGGCAAATCTGGTGAAGCCCGGGCTGAATCTGGATCAGGGCCCTGTAATGGGGTACTGCCGCGTGTTCCCGATGCGTCGATTCCCGCAAACATGTCTCCTCTCTGTTCTGGCGCCAGTTGAGGATGTTGCTGCTGTCTACATTGCTCTTGCACTTGCTGTTGCTCTTTCATTTTCTGTTCTTGCACTTTCTGTTGCTGTTTGAACTCTTTGAACTCTTTAAACTCTTGTTGTTGTTGCTCTTTCTCTTGTTGTTCGGCCTGTTCATTGTTCTCCTGCCCTTTTTGTATCTGTGCCTGTTCTATTTTCCTTTGTTCTTGTTGCAATTGTCTCTGCTCTCTTTGTTGAGCCTCGTACAAGTTCTTATACTTGAGGAGTTTCACCCGTAACAACTCGTTTTCTCTCCCAAGTTGGCTCTCACTCCCTGGACGGTTACTTTCTCTTAGCAGCAAGTTTTCTCGCTCTAATCGATCGTTTTTGGACCTCCAGTCCCGGCTTTCTGCCTCCAACCGTTCAGTTTGAATCCGTAAGTCTCGGTTGTCTTTGTCCTTCGTTCTGAGCTGCTGATTCTCTCTCTCTATCCTCTCGTTCTTTGTTCGGAGCTCCCGATTCTCTCTCTGTAAGTCTTCGAAGCTTCTATTGACACTCTTTATCTTCTGTTCTAGCCTTGAAGTTTCGCTCTTTTGCTGCTTTAACTGTCGTATTACCTTCTCTATCGATGATTGAAGCAACTGATCATATTTTTCGAATTCCTTGTTAGATTTAATCAGTTTTGGTAGCGATTGAATCACTTTATGCGTTTGTTTCCACATTTCTCCGTAGTTTTCTTCCTCATCTTCAAGTCCGTAGCTCTTTAACTCCTCCTGCAAGTCCGGCAATGGTTTCTGGGCTCGAGAAAGTAGCTTTTTCACATCATTATCAAAGGTATTGTCTCCTAAGCCAGAAAACAAATCGTATTCTGTCAACTGTTCTTCGGGCTGTGACTTTTTAATTGGAGATCTGAACAAATGGTCGTATCCCTTCAACGGAGACGGTATTCTCATAGATAACGGCGAGTAACCGCGACCAAATTCTATGCTGTTGTCCATCAGAGGAATGTCAAAATCGTAGTTGGTGATATCCTCAATACCTCTGGTTTTTTTTGGCGTTTGTTTGCCTTGTAGGTAGTCATTGATGATATCCTGTGTATTCTCCATGCTATTATACGTATCTGGATGTTATTCCCGTTTTCTGGAGAGTTCTGGAGAGTTGAAGACCGGAGTTCCTTCTGTAAATTGTTTATGTTAGAAAGTCGCGATGGACGCGTGTCGCGAAGGTGCAAAAATGTCGTGCTCTTCTGATAGAATGTCGCCTATCCGACTCTACAGTTAAATCTCTAATTGGACCCAGGGGTATTTTCATTGAACCAGATTCTTTTAAGATGAACGGTATTTATTCTAAGATGAACAGTATTTATGCCATAAGATGTAAAATGAATTATCCTTAGATATGGATAGGACTTAGTGCATGCTATGCTCCCTATTTGGCAGTACTTTGTCGTTTCTAACATCTCGTCTACAGATAGAGACTACATTTCCCTTTATGAATCGGGAAATCACTTCAAATTGTACAGAATGTCGTTTATTCTTCTACAGATATGAACCATACCTCTTGTCTAATGAACTTTTCTTGTCAACTCTTCGCTCTCTTCATTCTTCGCGGATTACTCTTCCACAGCAATGTGGACTAAATAGTCCAACAACCTTCCCACAGCATGGACGTGCCATGGAATGAGCACTCCAGCATGATTCTGGGTCGAAGAATCACTTTTAGCATCGCCATTGGAGTCAATCCCGAGAATCTCCTTCAACGTAATCAACTTCTTGAATTGCTGCAAAACAATCTTCATAATGGCATCAAGTTTCCAGAAGTTGGAACAGCTCAAGAGCGTTACCTCGTACACCAAATACTTCTTATCATCTTCAGGTCCGTCACTTTCTTTGAGCAAATAGCCCACTTTCATTCCGAGTCGTGACGGAGATGTAAAAGATGGTAATGGAACTCGAGGAATCACCGCCATGATATCGTCATCAGCATTGTGAATCACTAAATCGGCTTCGTTAATGATTCCTCGTCCATTTCCATGTCCATTGCCTCCATTGTTTCCTACAACAGACGACACCAAGTCGTGAGGTGAGAGGAAATTACCAGGAGCGTTCAAGAATTGCTGAGGAGAATGAAAGTTAATGCCCCCATTATTGGAAGGAGATGCAAACATTGTAGCCCCAGTAGTGGTGGGTGAAGAGTTGCTGGATGTAGGGAAATTGTTGAAGGTTTTAAAGAAGTCTGGGGCGGATCCGGGAGCTGAGGGTGTAGTAGCGCTTCCCATACCGCTAGGAGCAACATTATTTGCGGCCACCAAGGCATTAGCTGTGGTGGTAGCACTCATTGCAATAGGAGCTGCCAGAGCAGTGGACCCAGTGGCCGAAAGTGATGTTCTGGGCTGCCCAATGACAGTATTGGCAGCACTGTTGATGACAGACCCGGGAGCAGTGGCTCCAACGGTGCTAAAACCACCATTATTGCTGGCATTGCTACCAGAGTTATTATTATTATCGTCATTACCTTCGTCCATCAAGTTATTGGCATCATTGGAGGAGTTCTCACTGCTGGAGGCATGAGCTAGCGAGTTATCACTGGTGAATAACATTTTGGGGAACCGATTGACTGACAATACAATCAACGAAACGTCCTTATGCTTTACACTCAACCGCTTCCAATGAACTAATTCATCGTCAGGAATAATACTGTTAACTCTAGTGAGCACCAAGAACTTCTTTCCTCCTAATCCAGACGTCCGCTTGATGACTTCAGCATTCAATTTCTTAAATAACTCATTGGAAATGTCCCAGATTTCGTCTGCTACGGCCCCAATGTCGTGTACATCGGTTCCAACCTTATGGTTCTTGATGGCAGCAGCAGAACTGTACCACGACTTGGTATGGGTAGTGATTCCCAAAGGATCTGACCACGCCGCGGCGATCCAGTTCTTGTCTACGCTTCTCTCGTAGGCCAAATGTAAGAAGATTTCATCGTTGGACCCAGAACTGTTACCGTCTTTACCATTATTGTTCAAGAATTTGAATTGGAGCTTGGTAGGAGGTGCTCTCACCAAGTTAGTGTACAATGACTTGCTCAATTCCTTGGTTCTATTGAGAGATGGTGAAGCTCTGATACCCATGATGGAGTTAGGGCACTTGTTGTACAACGTTTTCGACAATTTTGATAGCTTGAAGTTGGACAAGTAGCGCACATTTCGCTGGTTACCCGTCTGTTTGAAGATATACGACGATGGGAGCACATGGGTGAACACATCAACCAAAGGAAGTTGGTGTTGGGTCAAACAGAGCTTGAAATTACGGCAGATCTTGGAAATCTGAAGCATGGAGTTGATACTGTCGTCGAAGTTAACGAAAAGAAGAAGAAGTGGTCTGTCAAACTCAAAGCGGTTGGTCTTATGAATGATATCCAAGCGAATGAGTTCTACCAATGAAAGAAGCTGCTTGTTGATCTTCTTGTAAACTTCATTGTATGAGTATCCAATCACCTCATTGCGGTTCACTAACAACAATCCATCGTGGATACTTTCAAAATCAGGACGGTTCTCTTCGCTTTCCAATGTAAGTTTGGTAATGTTCCCAAAATGACTCTCATTATAGTTGTAGATCAACGAATTCAAAAACTCTAAGTTGTAGTTATTGGCCAGGAAATGACTGTTTTCTGAAACCAAAGCTACCTGGAAATTCTTAGGCCCATGTAATGGACTGAAATTTAAGTACTTCCAGAATCGAAGACCAATGCTGTTCAAATTAACTATCTCATTTTCATGCTTAAGTACTTTCGATTTATCATCCCCAAGTTGGAATAAATGCTCGTCATCATTCTTGACAAATGGACTGCTTCTATTGAAGTTCTCCACGATAGCTTTGTATTGGTGAAAGTTCTCTCGGTTTTTGGCATTTTCGGTATAAATGGAGTCCCATTGGATGGAGTTCAATTTCTTAAGCTGTGATTTTGGATTTAGTATATCGTCATTCGTGATATCGTCCAAGAAACTAAGTTGATTGGTAAGCTCCTCTTGTGCGCTGCTACTGTCTTCTTGAGAATCTTCACTGTCAAACTCATTTACAAACTCATTTAGACTGACTCGGTAGCACAATGGGAATACTGTCATCAACCTCTTTTCAAAATCATATCCTGGCACCACTCCATCAACATTGGACCCATTTACGTCATCTGGTTTTTTCAGGGAAGTCTGGGGAGTGTTGGGTCTAAGATAATTTTCAAATTTGTTTAAGCCCAAATCAAAGATTAAATTCAGTCCCAACCACTTCAAAAGTTCATCTAAATGGTTAATTTTGACCATTAATTCATTATTCTTATTGATTTCAAAGTCATTTTCTTCTTCGTCAACATCCATATTAAAGTCTGACGGAACCGTAGAAAGGCTCATGGATCCGGAAATATTGTTCAATAAGAAAATGTTGGGGATAGAAACCACATTAATACCTCTTAAAATAAGTGGTAAACAGTTAGAAGATTCAGTGATTCCAGTAGTTTTGGAGGGTGATGTGTTGGAAGGAGTATTTCCACTGCTTGGTGGAGAAGGATCTTTCCTGATCTGATCGCTACTTTCTTGACCTGAGAAATCGTTTAGTTCCTCCAGGTGATAAGTTGCAGGAGGGTTGGTAGAAGTAGTAGAGTATGGTTTGGTATCGAAAAATGTTGAAGGAGATGCCATACTCATATTGAAGTTAGGGTTATCGGAGTTAAAGTTTCCAGAGTTAATGCTGGAAGGAGAATCAAATCTTACTATTGGATTGAATCGGGTGCTTGTTGCAAAGTTAGAAAGTGGTGATGAGTATGCCCCTACCCCGGTATTTGTATGCGAACCCAATAGTTTCTGGTTATTCTCTACAGCATTCGAAGCTCCAAATGCCTCATTAAGAGTGTTGAGTTTCAAGGGAGGTGAAAATCTTGAGTTTCGATCTCCTGGAACTCCCTCATTACTTCGGTCTTCTTCATCTTCGTCACTCTCTTCTTCCTCCTCTTCTTCATCATAGTCATCATCAACAAGATCGTCGTCTTCCTGGTTTTCTTCGTCATCAACATCTATAGCCATATCACTTATATCTTGCTTGTCATCAACCCCAATTCCGAGACCTCTATCAGTAAAGCTCTCGTTAGCAGCATTTCTAAGGTCCTTTTTTACAGGATACTCATAGCCACTAACACTAGTGGCCCGAAGTTTCCTCTTTTTGAGATCTCCTTCATTTCCAGTGGAGGATTCTTTGTCCACATAGAACTTACCTCCCTTCCCATATTTAGTATCAATGTTACTACGAATGATTGGATTGAATACTATAGGAGAAAATATCGATTTCTCATCGAGATCCGAAGGGTTATGAGGAGGTTGAGCTGGAGCCGAGCCTGGAGGTCGAGGGTATAAATTTGCATAGTTTATTGAGCCACTTGCTGTGAATGTAGAAGTATTAGCACCTGATTGAGGTAACATTGGCGTTGGGATCACTGGGAGTGGAGCTCCAGGATCATCATAGACTTGAGGAGTGGCATTGAAATTACGGAATGATGGCATTGTCATCTGGTCCTTCGGTATATCAATATAGGAATGTGATATTATCTTGGTTTTCTTAGAAGAAGAGGTTTCATTTACAGCACTTGGTTCGTCTTCATTGGAGGTGGTAGTCTTCGTATTTTCGTCGTTAGAAATGGATTCTTGGAATTGATCTGGGGTCGTCACAGCAATCTCATCTAATTTTACAGGATCATTATCAACTTCAATAACATCATCACCGACTTCTTGTGAAGTTTCTGTTTGCTCTTCTTTCTTTTCACTTTCTTCGTCACTATCGTGGCCAAAAAGATCATCCATATCCTCCTCTTCTTCATCTTCTTCTTGGTCCTCTTTCGGCTCCTCTTTAACTTCTTTATCTGAGATCTCTATCACATCTGCTGAGGTTCTATCGCCTTGTGAGTAAAACTCTGAAGTCTCTTTCGGTAGTGGACCAAAATTCTGGTCACCAATTTCAATTTCAGCATCTTTAAATATATCGTGGGTAACGTTTTGAGAATTGGGAGTATTAAACAAGACAGGCACTCCATCGTGCAATTCTAGACCAGACTCGTCGTTCTTAAGGATAGACTCATTGATGTTTCCAGAAGAGCTTACTCCCGTAGACATAGCACTGGGCACGCTAAACGGAGGATTAGTATAGGAACCGGAGCTTTGATGTAGACCAGATGTGGTTCTATTTCTATGATTACTGATATTGAAGTCCATCAAGTCAGAAATGAGACTAAGAGGATCAGAATTATCCGTTTGGTGGTCCGGTTTATTCTGTCTGCCATCGAATTGGAGCTGATTGTCGAACATGGACGATAATAATGACAGTTCCACATGGCCAAATTGAAGAAGGCAGAGTTTCCAAGGCCAGAGGATGAACTTTTTATTGTCAACCAGGTGAATGAACTTGGATATTTTGGAGGTTTGGTTGTTCAAATGCTGTAAATTTGGAATAAGTTTCACCCAAAGTATTTCTTCTGTATCTGACGTTAAGTCGATTCCCGTGCTGAGCTTTAGAAGTGATGTGAGATTGTCACCATTCTTTGGTGGATTATAGGTGAAGCTTTGGCTGATGTTATTGATATCATACAAATGACACCGTATTCCTGAGGGAATGAGGTAGATGATGAAATTGGGGTCCAATTGGTCGAAATCGTTGACTCCGATGAGCGACGAGTTGTATAATGCAAGTTTTTTGTTGATGGTTACAGAGATCATCAAGTCTCCATTAGGTAGAAGGATTGGATCGATGTAGATGATGGAATTGGAGGCGTAATTGTCATTTACTACGGCGTAGTTCCCGAAGAGCTGGACTGCTTTGGTGAGCGAAAGGTTGTATAGCACCAATTTCTTGACGGCTTTGACGAAGCAGAGACTGGCATAGGCCAAATACTCGGAGTCGGCCCCGTTGGACTTTATATACTTGGCGGGATTGGTCAATATCTCGGTTTGGGTGGTTGTAGAATGCTTAAGCTGGAGCTGAGGAAACAGGTCCACGAGATTATTGGAGTCTTCGCCGCCATTTTCTAGGGCAAAATGGTAGAGGCATTTGTTATAGTATGTTATCAAGATCTTAGGATGTTGGAATCGTATGGAAAGTTCCAATTCTAGGAGGGATTGGTCATTGGCTGCTGCTGACCCATTGGTGGTATAGATGGAGTATTTTAGGGAGGAGATATGGGCCAATTTATAGTAATGAGTGGATATTCTCGAAGCGTTGAGGGCTTCCGTCATGGTGGGCCGGAGATCACTTCAGGTTCTTGGGGAGAATAATGGGGAAGAATGAGAAAGGTGATGAAGAAGGTGAAAATGGTGTGAAAAGGTGAGACAGATATTGCGAGAACAAGGCCCAATGGCGTGCGGCCGGAGACGGCTTTGGCGCGGGCCGCTCCAGAGGCGGGCGGTTTGGGTCCACTTGGGCCCACGGTCGGGCCCCTGGCATCACCTACACTTTCCGTTGTCACTATCGTTATCACACTACGTACACTTCATTATAAACACTACTTACACTACTTACACTCCGTTTGGCTTCGGCACCATCACAACGCCAGCTGATGGTCATACTTGAACGTGTTGCCCAACACGTTGGTGCGGAACTCGTCGCCCAAGGCGCTGGTATGGCCCCATGGTTTGGTCGAGTTTTCGGCTGCGATGGCGTCCGCGAAGCACCCGAGCCAGCCCTGGCGCGAGTACTCGCGGTTGATGGCCGCAATTGTCTGCGGATGGGCCAAATGGGTGTGCAACCCCACATTATCCAAGATGGTCGATATTTGGAGAATTAACCCCAACGACGTAATGAACCCGGTCTCACCGAGGTCCTGGTGCCGGATAATGGCCTCAGAAACCGCCTCGGCGTACGAGAGATTGTTTCCCGTCTGCTTAAGCACCAAGTCTCTGGCGAGAAGCCCGCCATAGAATTCAAACGACATTTGGGTCGCAGCCATGTTTTTGGCTGTGGTTCCAATATCGTGGAGCAAGCTGGTGGTAAAAACCACCTCGGAATCCAAGTCCCAGGCAGGGAATTGGTCCTTGATGATTGCCATGCTGTACAGGTAAACCCGGAGCGAGTGGTTCAATACTTTGGGAGGAAGTTCTTCCGTGGCATACTTGAGAATGGCTTGGGCTGTAGGCCCAGACGGAATGGGTGCGACGGCCTGGACGGTGGGTGGGTTGGGGGAAGGTACCGCTTTGCTGACGTCCCGGGGGACTTTGACGAATCCGTACTGTGACATTCTAAACACTGGTTAGCTTATCAGTGGGTGGGGGGGGGGGGAACAAATTTCACTTGGTTGCTGACATATGGCTCTGGCTCCGTATTTATACTCGGTCGGGGTTTGGCCAGGGATTTGTCACATTCATGACGTTTTTCCGCTGCTGTGGGCCCAGGTCTCCGCGCTGACGTAATGGCCGCGGACAAACCCCCAGTCCGGCGCCTCGCCCTGGGCCCAGCTCTGCCGCGGGCGCCGTTGGGTCGGCCAAAAACCATTTTTATCGTCACTTTGTTGTGCCTCCTTCACCTCTCCAGCACCGTAATCATGTCTGCCGTGGAGAAACTTACTGGAGACGAAACTCGTATGTGTGTGTTGTGCCGAATGCCATTGGACCTATTACTAACCCCCTAGTCGTTTTAAAAGCCTCAGACTTAGCCGAGGAGATCCAAACCAAGGTGTTGGAGCTTGCTCAAGAAGCTAATAGAGCCTATACTGTGGAAAAGGACGTTGCTACCTTCTTAAAGAAAGAGTTGGACCAACTCTACGGACCCACCTGGCATGTTATCGTGGGGAAGAGCTTTGGATCGTACGTTACTCACGAACAGGGCTTCTTTATTTACTTCTACATTGGAGAATTGGCGTTTTTGATCTTCAAAAGCGGATAAATACAACCGGAATAACTAAAAACTCGAGCCAGAAAGCGCTGAAGAGGTAGAAAATGAAGTGGCTGCAGTCTATGTAGCAGATGTGTCAAACGGCGTCGTGTGGTGGTTTTCCGTGGAGATCTGTGGGGTCTGGGCAACTGTTTCAGCCCTCTGGAGCGGCTGCTTTTGACATGTTGCTTCAGACCTCTATGCTTACTTCATGTTCGCTGCTTATCTGACCCAGAAAGTTACTGTCATCTTGTTTCAATGCTACAATATACCCGTTGCTCATATTTGTTACTGTAATGAACATCTATGTATGTAAATACTATTAATATCAAACACTATTACTGTCTATTGTAATTTTTCTGTCTGTCCGCTCAACAAAGTGAAAACTGGCTTACCCAACTTGTCTCTTCCCTTGAGGAAGTCTAATTCCATCACGAACAAGTATTCGGTGATATCACCACCACTTTGTTTCACTAATTCACCAGCAGCAGAAGCACTTCCTCCGGTGGCAAGAATATCATCGACAATCAACACCTTGGCACCTTTAGGAATGACACCTTCCTGGATTTGGAAAGTATCACTACCGTATTCTTTCTGGAAAGTAGCAGATAAAGTTGGACCGGGCAACTTACCTGGCTTTCTGACAGGAACAAATCCGGCATTCAAGGCCAAAGCCAAAGTTGGTCCGAAGAGGAAACCTCTACTTTCGAGACCAACAACGTAGTCAACTTTAGCATCACCAACGTGGAGCTGGAAGGCTTTAACCAATTTTTGAAATAACTCTGGTTTGGTGAAAATTGGCAAGAAATCTTCAAATAAGATCCCTTCACTAGGGAAGTTTGGGAATTGTCTCAACGAGGCCTTCAATTCCTTGGCTAAAGCAGCGATTTCAGACATGGTAACGGACTGGGATGTAATAAGATGTGGTGGATTGCACGTTTCAACGATGCTCATCTAAAGAAAAAGTAGATATGGCCGAAAAAAAACTGTGGACTTACCAAGATTGTGGTGTGGGTCACTGAACAGAGAACGTCCTTTAGCCTGACCACGTAAACAGAAGTTCCTAGACATAGATCTCAAGTCATATGAAGTCAGGTAGCAAATAGAGAAAGTTTGGGACGGAAAAATTATAGTTAGGGAAAATCCTCACAGCTGCAAACAGCTGCAAAACCTAGAAAATCTTTCATGCTGGCATAAAAATACGGAAAAACTATGATACGTAGTAAAAAATATGGGGAGACTTTAGTCTCAATCAGATTGAGCTTGTTCAATGGATATCTTCGGCATTGATGTAGTATCTGTTTACCTCGCTGTGTAACGATAATTGTAACTGACTTGCAGCACAATCTTGATGGTAGCACTGTTTTGGCTTCTGTTTTCCTGAAGCCCGTAGTTTGGCTTATTTAGTTTATAATGGCATACCGGGACACATTAACTGGCTAGGATCAGTCACACAGGTGTATACTGGAGCATGATCAACCATATTAATTCTAGCTTCATCTGCCGTAGTCCATTTGCCCTTTTGCACATCTAACGGCCGCTTTCTAAACCCCGTTGTCCAACTCCTTCCCTCTACGACCTCTAACTCTCGGCACTGCCCTTCAGTGATGATTTGCGTGTAACGTTGCATTAGTATTTGCCCCGTGGTATTTTGAGGAATTAGGCATTCGTAAAATCCAGATATAGTCACCACGTTGGTAGCCAGAGCAGCCAAATTCAAGGCTCCTAAAGTTAAAAAAGGAAAGTAAAGCCCCCATCCTACGTCTAGCAGTGCTGTGTGACCCCAAGATGTGGAAATGGTTCCAACAAGTTTTCCTCCATCTCCAAATTCGTTACTCAAGCAATTGGAAATTGGTATTTTGGGACCTAGTTCACTCCTCATCTTTCCTTGTTTGAGCTCGTACCATTTATTACGGTTTTCAGCAGTATTTGAAACACTGTTGAATATGGTGGCCCCGGCTCGAGCAGTGGTATCAAGCTTAGAAGAGTGCACAATAACGGACTTAGTTTCAGGGACCACGATGTAGTTATTGAGGTCCAAGAAGTTCTTGATGTCAAAAGCTTTTGAAGCGGATGATTCAATGATAGTTGAAGTGTCTAAGGCTTTCAAAGAAGAATCTTCGGCATTATACGAAAAAGGAACATCTGCAACTACAAAACGAAGAATTGTAGAATGTAAGACAAATTGTAGAATTGATATCATTTGATATATTGAGCAATAGACGTTTTTTGAGAATTATGAAGATTTTGAAGATTTTTTTGAAAAATTAGAAGATATCAAATAAAAGAAGAATATGACAATAAGTGTTTAATATATACCTTCTGATTCATATGGGGCCTAAAAGTTGGAGATTGTCTGTCTGCTAGGATGGCATAGCAGAAACTTTGCAGCCAATAGTTTGAAGCACAAGAATACATCCGTACATCAACATCCCCAACTCCAAATAGCAATGTGGTGTGAATAGTTAAAAACTCTACCATTAGACACTTTCCAGTTTATTACCCTATCCTATCTTGTTTGCTAACACATTGGTTGTTAGGATAGATATACCGATATATAACCTGTAAAAACAGATTCTAAAATGTAAATTATGGTGCACTTGATGTCGTTCTCCGCGCGACATAATTTGAACGAAAAATACCTGACAGAAAGATGCCGACACTATAAACCAGTTTTCTTTGAACAATCATCAGCAAACGGCCACTTTCACGACAGTTCTATCATGTCACAAGAGGATAGAAAGGCCACTAGTTTGGATGACGGCGAGTCTGTGATTAAACATGAGGAGAATGAGTCTTATGACGTAGAAGACAGAGACATTAACGAAATCGACGATGAAAATGACGAAAAAGCATTTGAAGAAAGCGACGTTAAAGAAGAAGCTAATATCGGTGACAAACGTCTGTTAGAAGATGATGGTGAGGAAGATAATGAAGATGCAGGGGAAGAAGGAGAAGGCGACGATGACGAAGATGATGATGAAGAGGATGAAGAAATTGGATCCAAGAAGAGAAAGAGAAGAAGAGCTAACCAATTCATTGATATTGAAGCCGAGGTTGACGATGAAGAAGAAGACGAATTGGATGAAGATGATGAAGAGGCTGAAATATTAAGAGAACAGTTCATTGCTGATGATCAAGCCAGAGCCGAAGAAGGTGAAGACTTGGGAGCCCATCAAGACGATAGACTTCATAGACAATTTGACCGTCGTCGTCAAGAAGAAGAGGACCAAGATGCAGAAGAATTGGCAGAAACGTTGAAACAACGTTATCGTAAAACCCATACCGTTTATCGTGGTGATACCAATGCTAGTGGTACGGTATCTCAGAAGTTATTGATGCCTTCTATTAATGATCCTGCCATTTACGCCATCAGATGTACTCCTGGACGTGAAAAAGAATTAGTTCGTAAATTGTACGAAAAGAAAAAGACATTGGCAAGACTGAATAGACCTTTGGATATCTTGACTGTTTTCCAAAGAGATGCCTTTAAAGGGTACATTTACGTAGAAGCCAAAAGACCCGAAGCCATCGAACGTGCTTTGGCTGGGATGGTGAATATCTATGCCAAACAACGTTTGTTGGTGCCTGTTCGTGAGTACCCTGACTTATTGAAACAAGTTAAGTCCTCAGATGTGGAAATTGTTCCTGGAATTTACGTAAGAATCAGCAGGGGTAAGTATAAAGGAGATTTGGCTATTGTGGATAATTTATCCGAAAATGGTTTGGATGTTCGTTGTAAATTGGTCCCCAGATTGGACTATGGAAAAAATGATGATTTTGATAAGGATGGGAAGAGAATTAAGCTGAAAATTAGACCTATCCCTCGTCTTTTCAACGAACAAGAAGCAAGAATGTATGATGCCGAATCATTACAACCAGGAAGAGGTCAACGTAGTTATGTTTATAAAGGAGATGAATACGTTGAAGGGTTCCTTTTCAAAGATTTCAAATTACAATTCATTCAGACCAAAGACGTTCATCCACGTTTGGAAGAATTGGATCGTTTCCAAACCGGTAATGATGAAGATGGATTGGATCTTGCCAGTATAGCTGCCTCGTTGAAAAACAAGAATTCTGAAGGTGGCCAATCGAGTGCTTTCCAACCTGGTGATAAAGTGGAAATCCGTCGTGGTGAACAAGCTAAAACCGTAGGTAAGGTCACTAGTGCTTCATTGAATGAAGTGGTGATTTTGGTCACTGATAGTGGTGATCCCAAATTCGTTAATCAGTTGTTGACGGTGCCTGCCAACGATTTAAGAAAAGTCTTTGCTCCTGGTGATCACGTCAAGATCATCGAAGGGAAACACACCGATGAAACCGGGTTGGTTATCAAGATCGATAATGATTCCGTGGTGTTGTTGAGTGACCAAACCAGTGAAGATGTAAGAGTTTTTGCCAATTTCTTAATCAAAGCTACCGATGCTTCCTCGAATGTTGATGCTCACAATAGTAAGTACGACGTCAAAGACTTGGTGCAATTGAATGCCTCTACCGTGGGGGTAATTG
The DNA here is from genome assembly GCA_003708205.2 of Isabelozyma gotoi. Classification (NCBI taxonomy): domain Eukaryota; kingdom Fungi; phylum Ascomycota; class Pichiomycetes; order Serinales; family Metschnikowiaceae; genus Isabelozyma; species Isabelozyma gotoi. The sequence continues at coordinate 161,425 of PPNP02000008.1, read as the reverse complement.
TCAAGGCCGAAAGAGGATTGTTTGGAATAATTGCTTCTGATGGAAGATACATCTCCGTTAAACCCTCTGGTATTGCGTTTAAATTGGAACAAAGTAGAAGAGAACAAATTGCGACCGATAAGAATGGATCCACCATCAAAGTTGGGGATACTGTCAAGGAAGTTTTGGGAGAAAAGAAGAGAGAAGGGGCCATTTTGCACATATACAAGAACTCGTTGTTCATAAAATCGAATGATATCGTGGAAAATCTTGGTATATTCGTGACCAACAGCATGAATGTTAGTACTATTGCCACCAAGGACTCGATGGTGTCCAAGAGTTTGGGTCCAGACTTGAACAGAATGAATCCAAACTTGAAATTGCCCAATCCAATTGCTGCTGCTGGTCTCAGAACCAAGGTTGGTGGCCGTGATAAGCTTCTTTACAAAGATGTGTTGGTTAATAATGGAAACTATAAAGGTTTGATGGGTAAAGTGACTGATACTGATGACGTAGATGCCAGAATCGAACTCCATACCAAGTCTAAGAAGATTAAGGTCAATAAAACCAAACTTAGTGTGTTGGTGCGTGGTGAATCTATTCCATACTTGAGATTCATCGGTGCTTCTGATGATAGACAGCCCAACAACAACGATTTCAACAGACCAAGACCTATGGCTCCTGCTTTCTCCTCTGGAGGTGGTGGAAGATCCGCCTGGGGTGGAGGTGTTACTCCTGGAGGTGGTGCTTCCACCTGGGGAGGTAATGGTGCTGGAGGAGCTTCTTCCTGGGGAGGAGGTAAGACTCCTGCTTATCTGTCTGGAGGAGCTTCTACTTGGGGAGGTGCCAACAACTCTGGTGCCTCTGCTTGGGGCTCGAATAACACTGCTGGAGGAGCCTCTTCTTGGGGTAACAACAACGGTGGTAACTCTTCCTGGGGTAACAGCGGAGGAGCATCGACTTGGGGTAACAACAACAACAACGGAGGTGGTTCTTTTGCCTGGGGTAAGAATAATAATAATAACAGCAACAATGGCCGTTCGTCCACCTGGGGCAAGAACGGTGGTGGAAACTCTGCCTGGGGAGGAAACGGTGGAAACAGTGCCTGGGGTAATGGAGGAGGCAATTCTACCTGGGGAGACAAAAACAATGGTGGAAATAGCGCCTGGGGAAAGTAACCACGATTCTACTATTCACTCTCTTTATATTGTAATCTTAACCTGTACATTTAATTTGCTATACTGTGTATAAAATACAAAAGTCATTATCAGCAGTCTATGTAAATTCACGGGCATTAGAAGAACTTTATGGACAGAACTCCAGTCTATATGTATTATTGGAGAACTCAGTTCATCTTGTTTTCACATCCAGGGCAGTTATGTAGCACCTCATGAACAAAAACGTCACAGTCAATACAAAAGTCCTCCTTGCACTTCTGACATCTATACCTCGAACTAGAAGTATGTCCCAAAGCAGTTGAATCGCCTTTAACCCCTTCAGGAAACCATAAAAGACATCCATAACATACTTTACTCCTGTAGGATTCTGCTACGGGCACTTCCAAGTAGTCACCCAAAGGTACCAAATGGTGGTATGATCTGGCAAGATGGGTGGAAAGAATTAACATCAACCCACAAATTGGACAAATGGTGGGTAAATTACATACTTTATTCTTGCACTGAGGACATTGGTATCCCACGCTGGATGTTCCTACCACAGAACTGACTTCCACGGCATTTTTAGAGCTATTGGAGCCCTGTGTAGGATGACAGGCACAGAGCTGAGGGAGATTAACTGTTACTGACGAGTTGACAGTAGTCAGAAGAGGTTGCATTTTCGATGGAAATCCCATTTTAAGAAGAGGAACTCCTCCTGCTTCCTCCTTTGCTTCTTCTTCCACGATTGTTATGGGCAAAGGAACAACACAGTCCATAAGTAGTTCTTTGAAATGACTTTCATTAACGATAACCCCATAAAAATTGCTACTTCCAGTGGAGACCACTTTATTTTTGTTTTTGGAGAAGTTGGTTTTATTTACAATCTCTTGACAAATGGCAACTTGTGCAGACAATCCTATGACTTTAACCTTGATTTCATCCTTGACTAAATGGTCTATAGTTTTATGAATATCACCAGGATCACTAGTGAATAATGCTCCAAATATAATGAGGATTTCTTTCGAATTCTTATTGTCATTAAGGTTGTTCCCAAAGTTGTGCATCAACAACGAACGGGCCATTTCGAGTGAATTTTGAAGGGAAGGGTCTCCTTTGGGTTCAAATCTATTATGCTGTCTGGCCTTGAGCTGCCTTATCTTATCGATGTGGTATTGCGGCGACCCATTGACTTCACTGACTAGCTGAGCTACTCCATTTCTCATCATGATTATTCCTAGTTGAGATATTGGATTCTGGTCGAAAAATTCCACTACAAACTCCTGTAGAAGCGATAGGGTCATGGAAAATCGGGTGGGTCTGAGATCTTTTTCTAGCATAATCAGCGACCCGTCTATAATTACAATTAATGTTCTGATAATACCTCTTTGGAATGGAGTTGATGGATTTTTCATGATCTTTTTCTTACGGTTTTCTATGATTGTCTGGATGATATTCTCTAGCGAACCACTACCATCGTCATCTTTGACAATATCCCATGATCTCTGGATCTCATCTTCCCACGCATACCCTCCATTGGCACCCTTAAGGTCACTGATGTTTCCACTACGTGTTTTATCGGTATTAGATCTGGTCCTTCTCGACATACCATCATCTTTGGGTTTATCAGCAACAGCTGTTTCGCCATCTGGGGACTGAGAGGTCCGACTCGGCAGTAGGTTGGAGTATTCTTCGTCTGAATCGTCCATTGTGATGAACAGGGGTGGAGGAGGAGGTGAAGAAGACGTGAAGAAGACGATAAAGTTGAAGATGCTGCAATTTGAGATGCTGATAATCGAAGCACCCGTACATTTTATTTGAACCCGTACACCACAATTGTCCATCTACTAGCTAGCTACCTATTACTGTACAATTAGTCTTTAAACGGCTATTTCTGTCTATTTACTGCATTAACGGGTTGAGCCTTCGTGAATTTCCTTTCTGCGTTCATTTATTCCGTCCCTGTCCTCTCCTCTCTCTCCTCCTCTCTCTCTCTCTCTATGCTGTGAGTTCGTACTTCCTTTTCCTGTTCTCTTCATTCAACTCCTCGAGAGTTGATATTCCCTTTCCAAAGTCGACCTTTCCTTCGTCTGTCACTGGGTAGAAAAGTTTAAAAAAAGTTGCAAGATCATTTTGCAACAACTCATCGCTGATGGCCTGACCTGGAAAGAGCTCCTCAAGCTGTGGAATAGTCTTGACACTCTCGACGTTGATCAATTCCTCTAGATAGTATCCCTTGTTCAAGTTTGGAGTGATTTCTATCAGGTCAGATGAGTGAAACAACTTTTTACGTCCGTTTCCGTAGAACTCCAAAAATTTTTCATACTGCAAATACTTATCAAACGAGAGCATCGGTGGGTACAATTTGTTCTCTAGATCCTTATTCTTCTTCACTTTGGGTACCGGAGCCATGTCATTTTCTTGGATATAGAAGTTCCGTAGTAACTGTATGGCTTCCGTACGTAGTATGCCTCCATAACTTCCATAGTTGTCCGTTATTCTCTCTCTATTATCGTTGTGAACCAGAATAACGGTTCCATTGCCTCCAAAGCGATCATTCCCACACCCGTAGACCACCTTTCCTATTCCTAGTTGCTTTAGTGCCAGGCCACACATCACACAGGGCTCTACACTGACGTACAAGGTGACATCCTGGAAAAACAGGTGTATGAATTCGACGTTTCCCCAACGTTCTTTGGGAATATATTGGTTTAAAATCTTGTCGATTCCAATGAACTCCGCGTGCCGAGTTCCGTTCAATGATCTGTTGGTATCATTACAGCCATAGCTCAATACGGAGTTGGTGGCTTCGGAGTAAAACACGCAGGCTACGGGAGTTTCGTTGGTGACAAGGGCCCGGTACGCCACGTAGAGCGATAACGCCACGAGCCGGAAGTGCAGCGTCAAGTCACTTGCGGACTGAGTGTCTTCATGGAACAGTTCGGTCATACTTCTGGCAGTTGGCAGTAGAAAGATGAAAGATGGAGGTACGTGAATTTTTCACTCTACCGCGATGGGACCGGCTTTGGGCGGAAAAACTGGAGACGGGGCCGCGAGGACGGAATGGGCCCATGAAACTGCTGCCGCGTCTCAGCCCATGTTTTTTTGTCTGTGCCGCCATTCAGCCCATTTTTCCATGTCCGTGCCGCAATTCCAGCCCATTTTTTGTGTGTGGGGCCGTTTGGCTACTACCATTTCTCTTCTTCTCCACCATGTCAGATCTCCAGAAACTGTTTATACGGAGAATCAAACAGCATGAGCGGGCTGTGGGATTGGATCTGTTGGCTGAGGACCCATCGGATTCGCCTCTAGAGCCCCCAGTTGCTCCTGTGCCCATTTCCAGTACCTCCAACAACGTGCTTAACCAGTACGAGGCTGCTAAGCAAGATACTTTTCCTATTATCGACCAAATCCACGATGATTCCACAGATATGACGTTCCAGTGCTATTACAAACCCCCTGGGTCGGCTAAAGCTCCCATTTTCGTATGCCATCATGGTGCTGGTTCTTCATCCATGACGTTCTGTGTTCTTACCAATACTCTACAAGAAGTAGCTGAAACCTCCAATGAAGCTCCTGGGGTTTTCGCTTTTGACATGAGAGGCCACGGAGGCTCTTCAATGAGCAATCCCGTGGATTATGATCTCAATACGCTCACGGAAGACTTTGGTATAGTCATCAGAGCCTTCATTGCAAAACATCTGCCTCCAAACTCTCTCTACTTGGTGGGCCATTCTTTGGGTGGCTCAGTACTTACCAATTACTTGGTCAAATATCCAGACACCAACTACAACTTCCGAGGACTCACCATGATCGATATAGTAGAAGAAACGGCCGTAAAGTCATTCAATTCGATGCCGCAATTTCTCCGAAATCGGCCTCAGTCCTTCATCAGTTACCAAAGTGCTATCGACTTCCACGTCAAACAGATTCACTTACTAAACAATATGGAGTCAGCCCGGATAAGTATTCCTGATATTCTTGTAGAAAAACTGGGGGTTATAAGCTGGAGAACCAACCTTGAAGAAACGGCTCCATTCTGGGACTCATGGTTCCTGGGATTGTCTGAGAACTTCGTCAAATGTCATTCCAAGAGCCTGGTGGCCAAGTTGTTGGTGTTATCAGGCCATGAAACCTTGGATACCAACCTAATTATAGGGCAAATGCAGGGAAAGTACCAGCTCATTGTATTCAACAACACGGCCGATAGTGGACATTTCGTCCAGGAGGATATTCCCAAGCATTTGGCCATCAGTCTACTAGATTTCGTCCGGAGAAACGATAGTCCTGACGAATACATGAAAAAGGAGTTTGGGTTTATTCCCAAATGGGGAGGTAAAATTAATACATAGTCACGACTCTGGTCTACAGTTAGGGCTCTAATGGGGATAGGAATCAGATATCACACCTTGATGTCTAAGTACATGTAAAATTGCATAACAGTCACTCATTGTAAATGGCTCTATAGGTATAGTAAATACATGGTAGATATCTACATAAAAAAAGTACTCAGTTGCCTAATCAACGCTGAGGTTGCTCTTTTTGATAGTCTTTTCTCTCTCCTTGATCTTCTCCACGAGGTCGTCAATCTTCTTGCTGGCAAACGGAAATCTAGGATTAATCAAGAACGGTCTCAAGTCAAATCTATTATCGTCAGGAGAGTACTGTTCGGCATGATATGCTGGGGTCATAGTAGTCATCTTATGTCTATTGATGGCATAAAAGAACCAGAATTTCTTCACCTTCTCAGCAACTTGTTCTGCAGTGTAGTTATATGGAGGTTGAGACCATTCGTGGTACAATTTAATGAACATGCCTTGAGGACCACATTTATCTACCTTACGCAATCTTCCGAAACGAGACAATTCATCATAGGTCATACCCATATCGATTTCATCACTCTGGACATAGTTGGCGGTAATTGGTTCCAATTCAGCCGTTGGGGTGGCATTAAGGAACTCATTCAAGATAGGAAGCTCGAAATTAACTTCAGCCCAAGCAATGAAAGCTTTCAAGTCAGTCTTAGAAATTCCTCCAATAGGATTGATATCAGCACTAGAACAATCATATTTAGTAAGATATCCTCTCAAACATTCATCGACGTTAGCACTACCCAACACAAGTAATCCCCCTTGCAACTTTCTGGTCCAAGGAAGCAATTGGGCAAATAAGTAACTGAGAACCATTCTCAACCGGGCTTGGATGTTCTGCAATGCCAAATTCTCGGTCACGGAACCCCCAAATACTTTAAACACGGGACGGTGGCCAGTAGCTACTTCAAAGACAGTAATCACAGCAGAAACAAGAGTATCCATGTTCATATCAACGTGATAAGATCCGATTTTTGCAGCTAATTCTTTGGCACGAGACCGGGTTTCCTTGGAGGAGTTTTCCGTACCCATGAAACTACTGTAGAAGAGTCTTCCGGCGACTTCCTGGGGAGTTTTAGGCACGAAACTCGAGTCATGAGTCAACATCTGTATATCTTCCAACACTTGTTTGTCACCGTTCTTTATAGATTGCACCACCAATCTACACATTGAGTGAACAATAACAGCAGTAGCACACGAATCAATTCCTCCACTAAGAGGCAAAAAGAAACCAGCACACTTGGATCTTCTCAAGTAATCCCATAACCAACAAGCAGGACCCAAAGCAATCTCTTCCTGAGGCAAATGATATCTGATATCAATTGTCTTTGTAGGTCTGACTGTAGGATCAAAGATATTGGATCCAGGAGACAATTCAATGTTACTGGGCATAGAATGGTAAGGAGTCTTTTGGTTTACTGACTGGATTCCGGAGGATCTCTGGTTTCTATAAGCTCTGACATCGTCTAAATCGATGGTAGCAACGACCACTTCCACGTCAGCAAGAGAGAATTGACTTCCTTGGGCCACCATTTCCCCATTGACTACAATACAAGCACATCCATCGTAATACAATCTATCACCATCACAACCCTTCTGATTGGCGTAAAGATAGATCCCACCACACTTCTTGGTTGCTTCGGTGATCAACTGTAATCTGGTATCCAATTTTCTGAGTTCGTGATGGGAACCAGACGAATTGGAGAAGATTTCTACTCCCTGTAAGGCCATATCAATATGAGGAGAATGAGGAGTGAAAAGTTCTTCACAGGTTTCGAACCCAATTCTCGTTTCCAGCGTATCAACGAGACAATCACCAAAAAGTACTCTAACTTGATTGTTAAACTTTTGCATAAACTTGGGCAATTGATACTTTTCGTAGTATTGTGGACGGTTCCAGGGAGTGAAGTATCTCATCTCACGATAGTTACCATCATTGGCCAAGTACATCTTGGGTCTAATCATCCAGATCATCCCATTATTGGAGATGATACGACAATTGTACTTCACTGAGTTGTGAATAACGGGCATTCCAATATCCAAAAGGATACCCCAAGTTTCTGGATTGTTCAAGATTTCAGCATAAATCTGCCAGCAGTGTTCGTACAAGTCATTTTCAAGGAAGTGGTCAAGACATCCGTACCCACAGATCTCCAATTCAGGACCTACTCGAAGAGAAGCACCTTTCTTCTTAGCTTCAATGATACTCTTTACAATACGATCTCGATTTCCTTCGAAATCCAATGCCCATTGGTTAAGGTTACAAGTAGCAACGGTGATATACTGACCCATTTCTGAAAGATATTAGAAATTGAGGAGCGAAATGAAACGGTAGTGAAAGAGAAGAGTATTTAAACAAATGAGCCTGTTAGTCATTTTTGCGAAGGTTGTAGCGTTTTTTTGATAAGCTCTGTTAAGAACAATAAGATTGTTGGGTGCCCAAAGGGGACAAAAAGCACAATGGCACAATTGTCTGGCATAATAAGGGGAATGTTCGTAAGTGAACAAGGTAGTGATTGGAGGAGGGACTGTTGTTTGGCTGTAGCCAGGGAATGAAGTGGCAGGAAAGGAAATATTGCAAAACCCGTACATCCAGTGAATAAGACCCGTACACCAATTACGGGGTATCCCGTTTCAATTCCAGAAGCAGATACCAGGGAAGAGTATGGTTTGGGAGGTTTGGGTGTTGGGTGTTGGAAGTGGAGGAGTCGGGAGTGTGTCAAATATGTGGTTTTGGAGAAAAAACTGAATAGGGAATTAGAGTGGGGAGGTGCAGCCAAAAGGTTGAGTTGGCTGCTAAAGAGAAAACTAGACGAGTAGACAAGGTTCAGACTCTATCAATGGTATGGCCTTCTCCTAGATCTTTCAGGAAACTGTGGCTAACAAAGTATAAATGGCTGCAAAATGCGGTTTTCTCAGATTCTTTCCTTCTCTTCTTGTTCTCTTCTTATTCCTCTTCTTATTCCTCTTCTTGTTCCTCTACTAGTTCCTCTTTCACTTCGACCTCTTCTCTACACTTATTAAGGTATTTATACATTCTTTATACACAATATCATCACTTTTTTTGTTTTCTCGTAGAATAAATTAATCACTATGCTCCACTTAGAGCACTAATTGAGGGTTGACACCACTGGCAATGTTACATTGGTGCATCAATCTTCTTTCGTCCTTACCGTTGTTGACTCCCTTGAACTCACCAGTAACCGAATGCCATACCCCACGGTTGTAGAAGATAACCAAGTCACCTTCAGACCAGGCGTGGGCCAAAACTCTGGAAGGAGAAATGGCAGGTCTCATCAACAGATGGGCCTTTTCTCTGGCTTCTTTCAATTCGTAGGTTTTGGTGGTTCCATCGGCCAATTTGGTGTGCAATTTGTTCAAACAACAGCCATGGAGTTGCAAATGGTGCTTTTTGGTGACTGGGTTGGTCCAAACCATTGGTAATTTCTTGATTTTAGATTCTTCCCATTCTGGCAACTTGTCGAGAGGCATTTCCTTACCTTCGCTGACGATAGTTAATCCGTCCTTGGTGGCACCGGTTGGAGAAATGAAGATGTATGGGTGAGGAGCGTATTCCACGGTGGTGTTGAGAGCAAATTGCTTGTCTTCTTCAGATAAACCAGCAAATGCTTGTTCTCCGTTAACGAAACAGGTGGCACCCTGGGATAATTCCAATTTGTCACCAGAACCATCGTCGTAGTCAATAGTTTGGGTTTGGGTAGATGGAGGAACCTTAATACCAAGCAAGGTGGTCACCACTGGAGGAGCCAAGTCGTACAAGGCAGAGTCAATGTGCCATCTGTAGAAACGGGTCTTGTGCTCGTTGATGATTTCGTCTTGGGTCAAAGGAGTATGGTGGAAGGTGGTATGAGAAGGATGGGTTAATGAGATTCTGTCTCCGTTTTCGTTACCAGGTTCATCGGCTTCAAAAACACCCTGTCCCAAGATTTGAACTTGGGGTTGGGTCTTAACAGAACATCCGTCCTTCTTCAAAACCGATTGGTCGTGTCTAAATTCTTTACCGTGACCGTAACCAGCAAATCCAGAGTCTGGCTTTGGTTCAGGAATAGTAGGATCAAAACGCTTGGTCAAAACGTATTGCGACTTAGGAGACAATTCTTTCTGTCCTGGAATCACAACCACCATGTTGGAGTGGACAGCTTCAAACAAAGTCTTGAAATCAGCGTCGTTTAAGGTGGAAGGGTCGTTGTTGGCGTATTGCGGTAAAGTAACGGTAGCTCCGAATGGAGCGTTGGCTAATTTGGTGACAGAAATGTCGTCGGATTGAGTGCTGTGTACCATTGTGTAGTTGTTACGTGAAGGTAATTGTGTGATAAACGAAGAATAAACGGTTGATTATCGAAAAAATGGTTTCCTATTTATACTGATAGCAAACGTTTGTGCCAAATCGAGTGTCAAATCCTTATCCGTCGGAGCACCTTATCTTTGGCAGGGGAACCCGCGGAGCCGATAGCAAAAAATATGTCTCCGCGGGGCCTTATCTGAGACAATCGGCACGCCGATACAACGTACGAGGTTGGACCCCGAGGATTTGGCAGACTCGACCGAAAAGAGAGGCTTTACACCAGTGTGGGCTGATGGAGACGCTGGACCGACCACCATGAGTCGGGCTAGGCCTATGATAGACTCGGTTTCTGTCTTATGGTGTTCATTTCTATACCTACGTACCACTACGTACCATCTATAAACAGTTGATGTAGATGCTAGAACACCTATAAAGAGTTGATGTAGTAGTCCTTTTGCAAGAACATCCAGGTGAAGCTCACGGTACTGACAATAAGTGGACCGGCGAGACCCTTACCAAACTTGACAGTACGGTAGACAAGCCACTCACTAATAAAATGGCCCCCAGCCACGACAAATGTCCACATGACCATCTCGTACACAGACTTGTTGCCCACAATGTGGTAGGCCCCGTAGTATCTGATGATGGAGGTGATGAATGTCCATGTTCCAAACGTTCTGGCACTCAAATCAGTAACCTGGCTCGGTCTGGCATTATCGTATACCTTTTTGGTGAGGGCAAGATCTTTACTCTGGTACGTTTGAACCGAGTTGAACACGGAAACAACAGAGATAAACAACAACCAATGAGGAAGGAAGCCCCCTTGCAAAGGAGTGCGAGGAATTGCGGACTGAAGAATGGACCACATGAGGCAATTGCTGTTAAATAAGATCGAGAAACTGGTGTAAGTGAAGCGAGTGCTGAAAAATTTCCAGCTCGTAGTTGGAAAAGACCCGTCCACAACTATACGACAAACCTACGACAAATCTTCCTCGTAATTATCGTATCGCCAGTAGCTACAATTTGATAGAGAACTAATACATTAACCGTAACCAATAGAAATGAATTAAAAAAAGGTAAGATGATGAACTATATACTGAAAAATGGTCTATTAATTATAAGAATTTCCCACTACATTTATTCTTCGTCTTCTTCTTCTTCGTCGTCAGCAACGGAGTAGAATTGCAATTGGTATTGGTTTTGTTTAACAGAAACGAATCTGATCCAGTCTCTGATTTGGTTTTTCTTCAAGTATCTCTTGGTTAAGTACTTTAAGTATTTACCAGAGAATTTGGTGTTAGAAACAACAATAACCTTGTTACCTTCTTCGGTGATAGAGATGTCTTCACCCAAGTTACCAACAATGTTTTCAACCTTGATGTGTTCACTCAAGTACTTGACGTAACCTTCTTGGTCGAAAACACCGTTTTCAACTGGAGCAGAGGTGTCAACAACGAATTTCTTAGCAGCTTTGGTTTGTTTAGAAGTCTATAATCCCGTTAGCCTACCGCACTTTTATCACAATATACGACGTGGTATAGTAGATAAAGACAGCATAGCCCATGGGACGGGTTTGCAAGTTTGGAGAGAGTAAAGATCGGTTAAAAAGTTCTTAAAAAAAAACTAAAAAAAAAAACAGACTAGTTGAGCAACAACTTGCTGTAATCCATCAACATCAAGTCCATTGGACCAGAGAACGTTAATGAATTCAAAAAAATTCAAAAAAAATGAAAAATCAAAAAAATCAAAAAATCAAAAAATCATACTTTCACTTGAATGTCAAACCCGTGCAAAGGGGGAGCTAATCCATACTTTTCACGTTCAAAATAATATACATACGATTGGAGCCATTTTAACTAACTTGAAGTAATGAAAGAAAGAAGAAGTATAGGAAGTTACGTCTTTGAAAATTTCAAATTATGGTACTGAGAATCCATCGAGGAAATTTTCAAATGGATGGTATATGCACACCCTACTACTAGTGCGAATAGTGGACTGCTAGGGCTTGAGCCCTCACTCACGTGATGACTCACTTTGAATCAGACAAGTTTTGGCTGCACCTTCATAATCCGAATGTCGCATTAGTTTATCACGTGAGCGGCTCGCAAAGTATATTCTTGCAGCATTTCTCCAAGACTTTTCATGTAACTTTATTTACTTTTTATTTGAACTTTCCAAATAAAGTTTCGAAAGGGGTTGGCGTCCAGCATGTACGATTGGGGTTTTTTGCTAACAGCCACCTCGGGAACCTGACGACGTTTGGACTGAGTTAGAAACGGCACTTCCAAATCATAGTCAATTTGGGGAGATATCGTCTGAGCAAGTTTTTATAGACATAAACAGACATACGGTGAAATAGTATGTCCGATGACGGTATATTCCGTAAGAAAAGGAATTAACCAATTTTTTAGTAATCCAAAACAACAAAATGTAAACACAAAAGCACATCTACGAAGTATTAAATAGGTCTATTAATGCTCATGCACTTAATTTGAGCGAGATCGAATAGATTGAGAAATTAGGTAAAAAGCACTGCGGTTATTTCCGCCTAAAACCGACATCGAGGAGTTAGGGTAATTTATTACAAATCAAGACTATCTCAATTGACCAGGACCATATCAAGAGATTGAGTATCCTAGAGGTTGGAGTTGACAATTACAGTTAGACGAGAGGAAGGCTGGCTACATTTATATATAGCGCTCAGTTTCAGAGAAAAAGGTGTAAGTCTACATTGCAACCAGTATATATTATTTAGCGGAGAAACGATCTGATAAGAAAAAGAAAGTTATCATATGAAGAGAAGTGTTATTTTATATTAGGTAATCAACTGTAAGGTAGGTCCAGCCTTATTGGACAGAAAATTGATTGAATTGGTAATTTCTCTAAAGGCGACATGGAAATAGTAAGTACTAATTCAAAGCCAACTACCTTGACATCCAGAAATCAATTAATTTTTTTGATTATGGGGCTTACGTCGTGTTGTATTTATATTTCGTTCGTGTAAAGCCCTCTCATCACCATGATACGTTGATCTAAAAGGATAATAAACTATTCGAATTCGTAAATTTTCAATATAAATTGAATGGAAATGTGCATCGGACAACTACAGTTGGTGCCAGAAAGTATCTCAAAGCCCTATTTCGTCCTTATAGTTTATTGTTTTCTTGGTATGTAAACAAAAAATTTTAACCTCTACCAGGCGACATTATGTGTTCTCAAAATTCATTTATGATAATGCTGGCTTCATAATATTTTTTCCATGGAGTTCTCAAGGTTTTGCGTATTGGCTCCTTATTCAGTCTATGTAATTCCTTCTAGTAGTATAGAGCTCAAATAGAGTCGTCTTCTATTAACCTAATCTCAATTAAGCATCGATTATGACGCATGGTGGTTAATTTCGTCTGATGCCGCGTATAGCTTGCATTTTTATCTGATGGGATCTAAGTGCAGAACGAGGATCTACGGGATTTGAGTTACCAAATACGGCACGAGCTGCATGAAATGTAGCCTTATTTGAGCATTTTGCATCAAAATTTTGTTCGATATTTCGGTTAGCGACAACCAATCATGCATCAACCGATATGTCCTACCGAAAAGTCCTATAACTCTTCATTGTTCACATTAAATTACAATCTAGCAACAGTTTATCTGATGGAAAATTATCTGGTGGTGTTCAAATATTTTTCATGCTAATGTAATAGTATTGGCTACTAGTTTAATAATTTTTTACAATCTCTTTACGTTTAAGGAAATTTACTGTAGACTCGCCAGTCTGGACGCCGTCGGCGCCTTTATTTGGTAAGTCGGCATCTGAATCCAGTAATTGTTCCAAATATAGAATGATTTTGTTCTATTCCGCCATGTAGGATTAACATGAGTCTCTCGACGGACATGAACGTAACTAAAGATTTTTTCTTGGTAACTATTGTTTGACTCAAGTCAATAGTATCACCAACAAGTAACTTAGATTCAAAAATGTCAAAAAATTGATATATATTAGAAGGTTTGGCACCAAAATTGGTTCCTTCTTTTTCTTGTTCGTATCGGTAGACATAAAAAATGCTTCTCAAAACGCTCGCTTCAATTTTTTTACCTGCTCTTACGTTTGCAGCCAGTTCTTCCGTCAGTGAAGCCTCCAGTACTTCCAGCGAAGCTATTTCCACGCCTACTTCATGTCACGGATGGTGTGGTAATGTGATCATTACTGCTAGAACCTTCGCTACCACCGATGGTTACGATCCAGCCATGTGTACTGACCCCGACTATACTTTCTTGGTTGATGGATGTCTTGAATGTGGATGTGAAATCTGGAGTTTCTACTCCAGTTTCTTGGAAGCTCCATTAGCTGCCTGTGACTTACCAACTTACCCAACTGCTGGTTCTTGTGTCACCACCGCCTCTTCTACTTCTTCGTCTTCTTCCACCACTCCAGCTGCTGCTTCATCTACTGATTCTGAAACTCCTTCTTCCTCCTCCGCCGAAGCTATTTCCACGCCAACTTCATGCCACGGATGGTGTGGTAATGTGATCATTACTGCTAGAACCTTCGCTACCACCGATGGTTATGACTCTGCCATGTGTTCTGACCCCGACTTTGCTTTCTTAGTTGATGGATGTCTTGAATGTGGATGTGAAATCTGGACTTTCTACGCCAGTTACTTAGAAGCTCCATTAGCTGCCTGTGACTTACCAACCTACCCAACTGCTGGTGCTTGTGTCACTACCGCTTCTTCTACTGCTTCTTCCTCCTCTACTGAAGCCGCCTCTTCATCTTCTGCAACTTCTGATTCTACTCCAACCTCTTGTCACGGATGGTGTGGTAATGTTATCATTACTGCTAGAACCTTCGCTACTGATGATGGTTACGATTCAGCCATGTGTTCTGATCCATCTTTCACCTCATTGGTTGACGGATGTCTCGAATGTGGATGTGAACTCTGGACTTTCTACGCCAGTTACTTAGAAGCTCCATTAGCTGCCTGTGACTTACCAACTTACCCAACTGCTGGTACTTGTGTCACCACTGCTTCTTCCACTGCTTCTGCCTCTGGTTCTGCTACTTCCGAAACCTCTCAATCTACTCCAACCTCCTGTCACGGATGGTGTGGTAATGTTATCATTACTGCCAGAACCTTCGCTACCACCGATGGTTATGACTCTGCCATGTGTACTGACCCTAACTTCACTTTCTTAGTTGATGGATGTCTTGAATGTGGATGTGAACTCTGGACTTACTACTCCAGTTTCTTAGAAGCTCCATTAGCTGCCTGTGACTTACCAACTTACCCAACTGCTGGTTCTTGTGTCACTTCTGCTACTTCTTCTTCTCCATCTGATTCTTCTTCTACTACCGGACCAATCACTTCTAGTGCTTCCTCCGCTGAACCAACTGCCGACTCTAGTGTCGATCCAGCTGCTTCTGATGCCACTGATGCTTCTGATGCTGCTACTTCTGGTGCTTCTATCGGTACTGGTGCCACTACTGGTACTGGTGCTACTACCGGTACTGGTGCTACTGACTCTCCAGCTTCTACCGATGGTGCATCTGGCGAAGAAGCTGGTGAAGATCCAACTGCCATTGCTGGTACTAAGACTGCCTCTTCTTACTCCACTGTCACCTACACCATTACCAGCTGTTCATTCAAAGCTTGTTCTGAAGTTGTTACTTCTGGTGTAGTTGTTCCATGTGAAACTGCTACGGTTGATGGTAAAACCGTCACCCTGTACACTACTGTTCCTTGTGATACCACCACCACTGGTACCGCTAAGACCACCAAAGCCCCAACCACTTCCGAAAAGGTTGTGACCGAAAAGGGTACCACTTACACTTCCAACGGTAAGGAAGTCACTAAGAGTACTGTTACCGAAAACATCACCAAGACTGTTGTCGGTTCCTCAACTGGTACTGTTGCCGGTTCCTCTGCCACTACTGGTACTGGTTCTGTTTCCACTGTTGCCCCAGCAACTCATAGTGCTGTTACTACCTTTGAAGGTGCTGGTGTCAAACTTGCTGCCACTGGTCTTTCTGCTATTGCCATTTTCCTTAACCTTCTTCTTTAGATAGTTTCTTTGGGACCTTTCTTCGATTACTTTCTTTAGATACTTTTTCTGTCTTGGTTGCATTTTCCATGAAATCGCCAAGGGTAATTAATTAATGTACAATAATGTTATAGATATCCTGTTGTAGCTACTGCACAAATTCTTTTTTTTTTTTTGCAACCAATCTCGTAAAAAAGCGTAATCGTAAAAAAATAAGGTTATCCAAAAAATGGCGTTTTCTGAGCTAACTTAACTTTAAGCCAATAGTAGTGGCTTAATTGACTGGATCTCCGAGACATTTCGTGGTAGATATAAAACTATAGTAATATCTTGCATTTGCAGAAAATGCAAACAGAAAAAATACTCCTGCATTCTAAAGTTTCGTGTTTCGGCCTTATTGTCACGAAACCTATTAGTGCTTTGTGTTGAGTAGCCAGTATATCCGATATAATACGTGTTCAACGATAACCCCGTAGAACTCCTTCATTGCACAGAAGTAGAATCTGATGATAGGCAAGTGGCTTAAATTTTTGTACTACTGCAACTAACGGCGAATACTTTGTGCCTCAGTCTAGTTTTAGGCTTATGGCCCATGCAGCCTCATATGTTATTTGGTGTACGGGTTTATTCTCCCAGGACACTAACGACATTCGGATTATGAGGGTGCGACTTTTTCCATGGGGGGAGTCGCACATGATTCAGACATGACTCAAGGTTGACTCAATTTTCGGCATGTGGGATCTTTTTTTGCAGTCTTCGGAGTGAGGTAATTTCTCCCCATTTATAACAGCAAGATCTCACCATTTAAATCCCAACAAATTGTCAGCAATATCTTGTTCTTCTTTTTCATTTTGAAAATTCTTTCGTTTTATTTCAATCATTTTACTAAGTTGGAACAATGTCGTCAAGAGCTGTTTTTAAGAGAGGGCTTTATATGAGTCTGAAAGTCTCCTCTCCAGCAAAATCCAACATTTTGAGTGCTCAAAAGGCATTTTCTCCTATTGAGGTGGACCCAAGATTGAACTTCAACATCACCACTTCTAATGAGCAAACTACTAACCATTTAAAGGCCATTGATTTGGCATTAACTACAAAAACTCCAATTAATACTTGGACTAAAGACCAAATTAGAGAAATTTATAATACTCCATTGATGGAATTAGTTCATCAATCGCAAATTCAACATAGAAAACACCATAATCCTCAGGAGGTTCAATTGTGTACTTTGTTGTCGATCAAAACTGGTGGTTGTACTGAAGATTGTAAGTACTGTGCGCAATCATCAAGATACGATACTGGATTAAAAGCAGAGAAGATGATCAAAATGGACGAAGTTATGGAAAAGGCCAGACAAGCAAAGGCCAATGGTTCTACCAGATTCTGTATGGGAGCTGCCTGGAGAGATATGACGGGACGTAAGTCGGGGCTTAAAAGAATTGGTGAAATGGTTTCTAGAATCAACAATGAATTGGGAATGGAAACCTGTGTTACTTTGGGTATGGTTGATGAAAACCAGGCAGCTGATCTTGCTAAAGCAGGTTTAACTGCCTACAACCATAATATTGATACTTCCAGAGAACACTATCCTAAGGTTATTTCTACCAGAACCTATGACGAAAGATTGAACACTATCAAAAATGTTCAAAGAGCAGGTATTAAGGCATGTACTGGAGGTATTTTGGGATTGGGAGAAACTGAAGAAGATCATATTGGATTTTTGTACACTTTAGCTACCATGGAAAACCATCCAGAGTCGTTGCCTATCAACAGATTGGTGGCCATTAAGGGTACTCCAATGGAGAAGGAATTATCAGAATTACCTAAGAACTCTGAAAGAAAGTTGAAATTCGAGAACATTTTGAAGACGATTGCCACGGCTAGACTTATTATGCCAGAATCGATCATTAGATTGGCTGCTGGTCGTTACACTATGAAAGAACATGAGCAATTCTTGTGTTTCATGGCCGGTTGTAATGCTATTTTCACTGGTGAAAGAATGTTGACAACCATGTGTAACGGGTGGGATGAAGATATTGAAATGTTGCGTAAATGGGGTTTGAGACCAATGAAAAGTTTCAGAAAGGAGAAACTTCCTACCAAAAAAGATATTTCCGAAGACGCTCCCAGACCAGAAGCCACTTTAGCCACTTTCTAATTATTTATCTATTTATTGAATGCAACAACTGACCACTAATCTGATTTGTAAAAAAAAAATCTTGCACTCTAAAGAAGTTGCAAAAAAAAAAGAATGGACGAGTCCGGAGTCGAACCGGAGACCTTTCGCATGCTAAGCGAACGCGCTACCAACTACGCCACACGCCCAGTGGAAACGAGAGTGGTCCCTAGCAGGATCGAACTGCTGACCTTGGCGTTATTAGCACCACGCCCTAAACCAACTAGGCCAAGGGACCTCCACGTTGAGTTTCGGATTGGACAAAAGAATTTTCATTAGTTGTATAAGAGCACTGACTAGTGGTAAAACAAAAATTGTATAAAAGGTATTATTCAATGTAATCGTAATACAATATCATAATAATGTTGTTTAACGGACTACTATGGGAAGATCTGGTCTTGATAACATCCAGAGTAGAGTCAAAATCTGGGGTAACGGAACCATTCCGATGTAACAAGATCACTGTAACTACAAAAGAGCTAGCTCCCTACATTTCTCTAACATAACCATGTCTATTGACTAATTCACTACGACTACTTGTTGGTAATTCTGAAAAGTTCGGAGATGGCCAGCTTGCATTGCAAAAATGCCATAGCAGCCTTAGCTGTAGCCTTCTTTTTTGACTTGTCGTAAGCAATTGCAAGCACGATGTCATTGACTTTTAATTCTGCTTTATAGAGTTGATCATTGCCCAAGGTTGTCACATAAGTTGGTGATATTCCAATGTTATGTCCTAAAAGAGCGTACAATTCGTTTTTGGCATCAGTCTGGATTTCATCCTCATCACTTCCCATTAATGGGAACAACTTATGAGGAGATGGCGATGGAGAAGAGTTTCTGGCATTTTCTGCTTCGGCAAAAGCATTTTGAGGAACCAATGATTGTGATTTGATTACTGACTGAGATCTGTCGGTATTCAATCTGATTTGAACATACTTTTCCAATAATGGTTTGTTTTTCAAGGCTTTCATTGCTGCTCTCAATCCTGCTTCTTTCAAGCCTGGAGCCACCCCTACCCCCAAAACATCAGATCCCATAGTACATTTGATGGTATAAGGCTTTTCGGCCCCGTCTCCTGTTTGAGTGATGATGTATTGTGGGTGCGAAGCAGCAGTACCAATTAAAGAGTACAATTCCGATTTGGCATCCTTATTGATTTGCTCAACTTTTTTCAATTGGAAATCAAAAGATCTAAGCTTTTTATCCAATAATACATTTAACCAATCCTTAATTTCAGCAAAATCAAGTTCATGCTCAATGGCCAAAGCACCGATGTAAGCCTCGAAAATATCAGCAAAAATCTTTTGCTTTCCTTGTCTCAAGAATTGATCGTGAATGTTACTCTTCAACTTCTTATCGAAGCCGTATTCCAAAGAAAAGTCTGTCAATGTGGCATTATTGACCAAAGAAGATCTGATTTTTGACATATCTCCTTCTGTTGCTTGCGGAAAACGATTGTAGATGATTACTGTCACCAAATTATTCAAGATGGAATCGCCTAGGAACTCCAATCTTTCATTATGAGAGTTAATCAACTCCAGCTGGTTGAGGTATGATTTATTGTTAATGGCTGATTTGTGCATAAATACCCGATTGTACAAATGAGGATCCTTAATTGGTGGTAATGGAGGATACTGCTGGTCCACTGGCTTTGGTTCTGCTGGAGCAGAAGTCTCTGATTCAGATTCAGGAGACGGGGACGTATGTTTGCTGTAACTTGGAGTACGATGCTGCGAGGAGCTGTCAGATTCGGACTCCGAAACACCTGATTCGTCTACTTCTACGGATTCCTCCAATATCTGATCGAATATCTTCAATTTTCCCTGCTTATACTGGGTCTTTAACTTTGCTGCCAACAGCACCAAATGGTTCTGCTGGATGTTTACTTTGGTATTAAGCTCTGAATCCTCTTTGGCAAGGATTTCATTCAATTGCTTGATATTTGGGGCTTCATCAATGATGATTTTGATCTGTTTTTGGAGTACTCTGGCAGCATATTCCAATTTATAGGCCTCAACGTAGCCAAAATGGTCCCCATCCTCGGATAATTTTGTCTTTTTGATGGTGGATGCTATATGGTCGTCATCATAGTCGATATCATGTTTATTTGAGGAGGAGCTACCTAAATATTTCGAAGTTGAACCGCTAGATTGGGGTTGGATATCTGGGGTTGAATAGGCTGTCAGTTTAAGAGAATTAATAAAATCGCCAAGGTGGGAATTTTCCATATTCTTACTTCGCAATAATATATTACGCCTCGAGCAATAGTATATTGTGACCTTGGGAAAGTTAACACTGGGTTTGTCAGTAGGAAAAGAAGACTTATAAAAACTTTTTACTAGACATTTTTATGATGCTCCAGGCGTATTTACACCTTTTTTTTTCTTGTTTCAAAAAAATCTGCGACATTTTATTTAGAGTTTGGAGACGTTAGGAGTGAAATTGGCAAAGAAAGGAGCCGTTGGTCCCGTGATCTCTCGTGGCGTAGTGGGGGCTTGGTGGAAGGGGAGTGGCCAGGTTGAGCGATTTGAACGACTGTTCCGGGATGGGGAAGAACATAGGAGAATTGGTGGGGTTGTAGGACCTGACGTAAGTGGGTGCACGGGCTTTTGACCGTTCGCGGTGGTCCAAATTGTGGTGCACGGGTCTCTGGTCGTGCGAGTTCCCGAAACCGACCAACTGAAAAATTATGAAAATTTCCTACTCAGAAGACCAACCACCGAACTTACTCCAACACCACCTCCACACAATGATCCTGGGATATTTCGGAAGCGTCAGATCGTCGGTCTTGCCCAGCTTATGGAGCAGGATAGGTAGAACTGCGGTGCAAGTGGCCCGTCCTATGGTGGCTGCCTATAGCACTTCAGTTCCATTTAACCAACAGCCATACGCTAAACTTGAAAAGAGAAAGACTGCCAAAGACATATTGTCAAGAAAAACCTTTTTGATTGACTACTACAAGTACTTGAACGACACCAACGAAATCGTGTTGTTTGTCCATCACAATAACATCAATAAAACTGATAACCAGAGACTTAGATCCGATTTGAAAAAACACGGTGCTAAGCTTAATATCATTAGAAACAACCTATACGAAGTTTACTTAAGATCAGAACACGAAGCTGACCCTGCCAGTACCAAGGCCACTTTGAAAAACAAAGACGTTAAGCATCCTTTGACTCCTCTTTTGTCTGGTCCTACCGGAATCATCACTATACCTAGCTGCGATCCTACCGTTGCTACCCAAGTTCTTAAGATCATCACCGGAGCCCAAGAAAGATTGATTTTAATGGGTGCCAAAATCGAATCCAACATCTATGATCTTGACCAAGTGAATCATTTCAAGAACTTACCTTCTAAGGAACAATTACAGAGCCAATTGGCCGGTTTATTGACGGTTTTGGGTGGTGCTGGTTTAGTAAGAACTTTGGAATCTGCCAGCAATGTGTTATACTTAACTTTGGAAGAACTTCGTAAAGATATGGACCCAAATGAATCCAGCAATGGTTCAGCTGACAATGATAAGTGATTTTATTGATGCTGCTTCATTACCCTCTCCTCCGCAATCCCACAGGCATACCCATTGGTCCCGGTGCTTGCGGTCATCCTATATATAAATCTGTAAATATTCGGGACTAGTTCCTATAATTCATACATCCATCGTGATTTGGTATTCCGTTCCGCAATCAGTAAAACATCCGTGCATCCGACCCGTGCACCAAATGTTTAATGTATGTGAAAAATTTCGAGATGAGAAGAGATGATTTCTGGAGAAACGACAAGATACAGCTACCATGTCGAACGGAAAGGCCAAAGGCTCCGGCAAGGGAGTCAAGAAGGATCAGGAGACCCAGAGGAGAGAGCAGAAGGCCGCAGCCACCAGAAGAAAGGCCTACAGAGACCATCAACAGGAAACAAGAGAGTTGTTAAAGTATGCTAAAATGGAAAGCACACCTCCTACTCAAGATGACGACAGCAGTGAAACTATCAAGTTGCCCAGAAAGAGATTCTACCGTCAAAGGGCCCATGCCAACCCATTTTCAGACCACAGATTGGAATATCCTGCCAACCCTGACGTCATGGACTGGTCCCCATTATATCCTAATCACTATGACGAAACGAGCAAGCAGATGTTGAAACAGGTGGAAATTGCTGACATAGGATGTGGTTACGGAGGTTTGTTAATCAACTTGGCCACCGAGTTCCCTCAATCGTTGTGTTTGGGAATGGAAATCAGAGTCCAGGTCACCCAATACGTTGAAGACAGAATCATTGCATTAAGAAACCAGTTTAAAGATGACCCCGTGAATAACTACCAGAATATCTCTGTGTTAAGAGGAAATGCCATGAAGTTCATTCCTAACTTCTTCCACAAGGGCCAGTTATCCAAGATGTTCTTCTGCTTTCCTGATCCCCATTTCAAACAACGTAAGCACAAGGCCAGAATCATTACCAATACTTTGTTATCAGAGTACGCATTTGTGTTGAAAGAAGGAGGAATAGTGTACACGATTACTGATGTTGAAGATTTGCATCTCTGGATGGTGAAACATTTAGATGAACATCCATTGTTTGAGAGATTGGACAAGGAATGGGAAAAGCAAGATAAGTGTGTGGAGTTGATGTGGAATTCGACTGAAGAGGGTCAAAAGGTGACCAGAAACAAGGGAGACAAGTGGATTGCATGCTATAAGAGATTGCCCACTCCTGACGTTTAATGTATAGTAGAGATAATTGAAC
Source organism: Isabelozyma gotoi (assembly GCA_003708205.2). Classification (NCBI taxonomy): domain Eukaryota; kingdom Fungi; phylum Ascomycota; class Pichiomycetes; order Serinales; family Metschnikowiaceae; genus Isabelozyma; species Isabelozyma gotoi. The sequence continues at coordinate 138,664 of PPNP02000008.1, read as the reverse complement.
ATACTTCGATGTTTAATAACGTTTAATAGTAAGAGAGTTGAAAAGATCCATAGTGTAGACAATTACAGAGATCAGAGAACTTCTGAGATCAGATAACAGTTAGACAATTACAGAGAGCTGAGCCTGACAGCCTACGTAGTGTAGCGTTGAAATTTATTCATACACCATTGCAAATCAATACACAAGGTGCTAGCACAACAAATTATAAAAAAAAAGAGTATTAAAGAGATAGAGAGAATAGGAAACAAATATATATGAATGAACATCACATAACAACAATTAATATATGAATAAATTTCATATGGCATCATCGGTATACGACAATCATATCAAAATCATTTAGAAAGAAGCATGGGCTTCTTCAACCTTGGCTTTACCTTCATCGATTAAGTCTTCGACGGTGGAAGGAGTAGAGGCAGGAACTTCAGGGAACTTGGAGGCACCGGTGGTGGTGGCGGTGGATTCAGGAATACCTTCGAAAGAGGTAGCTTTGTCGGAACCTACGGTAGAACCAGCAGTTCTGGTTGGAATCTTGCTGGAAATGAAGGAGCCTACAGGACCGGTTTTCTTGACCAAGGTGTCGATATGAGGAGCGGCTTTTTCGTGGGCCAATTTGGCGTATTCAGAGGTTTTTTCTTTGGCCAATTTGGAGTATTGGGCCACGGCAGCATCGATTTCCTTCTTGTTCTTGGAGTAGATGACAGGAACAGTGAAGACAAGAACGACAACGGCAAATACAATGGTGTACAAGGAGAACCACGAGGTGATCTTGTACAAGACATAGGAGAGACCGGCGGCTTTCAAGGTGGTTTCGATGTCGTGGGCGTAGATGATTTTTTGGAATTGTTGTTCCAATTCTTCATTGAAGTTGGCAACATGGGGTAAGATGTTACCGTTGATGTATTTGGCATACGACTTTGGAACACCCTTGTACTTGGTGACGAAACCTTCGCCAGTAACCAATTTACCAGCGTATTCAACGGCGGCGGAGACTGCAAAAAAAATTGTTAGTAAGTGAAAAAAAAGCTGTTGCACAAGACAAAAACTGCACTTGACGCATTAACAAATTAGGATAACCCAAAAGAGGAATAAGTTCCAGACGAGCAACGAAAAGGAGGTACGGAGGGAAAACGATTGATGATAAGAGAAGGAAGAAGAGAAGAAGACAAGAAGATAAGAAGATAAGAGGAGGTAGAGCAGACGGAGGATTTAGTGTAGAAAGGGGGGAGAGGGCAAGGTGGACAGAAGAGAGCAATGAAGGGATTATGATTGGACATTGGCGAGGAAATTGCGGAATCGTGGAGATGGGCAATTGGGATGATCGGAGATGATAATAGGGCTTACTTCTCGAATTGGGCGAAAGAATTGAATGAATTGGCTAAGTATGGAGCCAAATAATGATGAAACTATTGCCACTATTGGGTCTCTTCATCAATTCTTTGCACAATCAACTCGTTCATCAATTACTCGTCGTCCGTCGTCCATCGTTCGTTCACTCTCTCGTCACTCTCTCTTTACTCTTACTCGTACTCTTACTCGTTCTCTTATTCGTTCTTTTAATCGTTCTCTAACTCGTACTCTCTTCAGCACGTTGGTTCGTTTCTGGGTTGTCAGTAGTATACATACGTAATAAGCCGATGTAGGCAAGATGGAAGAAGACGTTAAACAAGTTAACCTTCTTGAAAATCACCAATACGGCAACTAACCCACCAAACACCTTACCGGTTTTGATTGGGTCTTTCCAGGTGAGCAAATCACAGTAGGAAGTGGAAGGGGCAGGGGCAGCAGTTTCAGACATTGAGGAAGATTAATAAATAATGGATTGGCTATTACAAATGTTGAATTTGCTTGTCAGTGATAAAAAAAATTATCAAAAGGATGATGATCTCAGGGAGCAAATTAAAAAAAAAAGGACCTGATGGTTGATAAAAGAGTAGGAAAAAAAAAATTTGGAAGAAATGAAATTTGATTTATCGAGAACGCAGCGGCACAGGGGAAAAAATGAGACGGTCCAAAGATAAGATCACAAGACGATAGAGAAGGGGCACCAGAATGGCGCCGTTGGACGGGGAACTGGGATGGGGAGTGGGCAGACGTGGCAAGTTGGCGGTGGCAAGGGAAGACGTGGCAGGAGTTGGTGGAAGGGAGACGTGGCAGGAATGGGTGGCGGTCCACAGTTGGACTGTGGAGCCGGGAGAGACGGCCATGGAGGCGATCCAGGGGGCGCGATAGGGGGCATGGGTCCACCTAGGTCCACCTAGGGCCGCGACATGGGCCCACCATAGTTCCGCGACAGGGGGTATGGGCCCACACCTGTTCCCCATGGCCCGCAACAGCCAGGGGGCTTGGGTCCACATAGTTCCGCGACGGTCCAGGAGGCCCGTCCGCGACAAGGGATATGGGTCCATTATCGCTCTAAGTCCATCGCTCTGGGTCCACTGCGGGTCGCAGCTCATCGCTTATCCTACGCCATCGCTTATCTTATCACTTACATCTACTTATCTGCCTGTTTATTCCTACTTACTTGCGTTCACAAGCTCAACCACCTTGGCCGCAAACCCGTAGCTCCCCTGGTAGCCTCCACCACCAGCACCGTAGTTGTGGATCAACCACTCGTGCTCCGAGTCCCGCTCCACACGCACCCCCGTCTCACGGTAGGGCCGCAACCCAACGTTAACGCGGACAATGTCGATTTCGGCCGGGTTCTTCTTATACGTGGGATCGACAAGCTCAGGGGCATATTTGACAGCCCGAGCAATGATTCGCTGCGTCAACCCCTTATCTTCTTCGGTAGTGTTCAAGTCCTCGTAAAAGCAGCCCCCAATGATGGTACCACCTTCTTTGCGCGGCATCATATACAAGCTTTCGTGGGGGTATCCGGGGAAATCCCGTACGCTGAGCTTGACCTTACAATTGTTTCTAACATGTAGAACCTGGCCCCTGACGGGATAAACCCGTTTGTCGTCTTTGAACCCCAGTAATCTGCCGGCCAAAAGCCCACTGGAATTGACCACGATGTCGGCCCGTTCGCCGGAAGAATGATGGTCCAATGCCTGCTGGACGGATGCGAGCTTGCCTACGCGCGAGATGGTTACGCCGAGGCCGACCAATTCCTGGAGGAGGTACTGTAAGTAGAGTTGGGTCGAAATAACCACCCCGTCGAAGGCAAAGCCAAACACGATATCGGCTGGCAATTCCGCCGGATCCAACACCCTGAGGTTGGCGAGGTCGCGGAACCATGGAATCAACTTTTCGGTATCCCCGTTGACCTCGTCGACCGCATGCTGGTTGCAGAGCACCACGTTGGGCTTATGCCAAACCCCGGCCCGAGGCACGTCGCGGCCCAACCTGATGAACTCGTGGTAGCCGGGGGCGTCGAGTTCTTGCAACCGGACGTCGTCTGGGCCCGCGAATGAGTGCCAGTTGGCTCCGGCGAACGGAGAGGTGTATTCGATATCGATGTCGCCCGGCAAATGCTGGCCGATGACGGTGATGTCGTGGGTGCCGTCAGACTTTTTCAATTGCAATGCCGACGTCAACCCAACTACACCACAGCCTAATACCACGATTTTCTTACCCATTCTGTTGTTGAAGAAGTAGTGAAGAAGAGAGTGAAGAAGAAGGTGTGATTTTGCGTAGGGATTCACCTCAACTTATATCGGAGCAGGTGACACAAAATTCCGAATCGATCCCAAAGTGGGCAGATTGGCCGAGAGTAGTCAGACGGCTTATCAGGGCAGAGGAAGAGAGAGATGAAGAGAGGAGGAGAGGAATTGCAGAGAAAATGGCTGATCAGAGAGCAAATGGCTGATCCGAGTAAAACAGGGCCATAACCAGAGCAGAACCACAACCAGAACCAGGCGCTGATAAGACATCAAATGTAGACGGCTGATCAGAGATCAGAGCATAGAAAATGGCCACGTTCAAAATGGGAGGCCTCCGGCATCTCGTCTTCGCTGGCGCAACCTTAGCGATTTTAGGCCCTTTAGTCCTCTAGTCTACATGGCTAACTACTGTGCTCTGCATCCGTAACACCTTACAATGTGTCACCCAGGCTAACAATGCTCCCCTGTTTGTTGCTCCCAACCCTTCTCCTCATCACCTTCTCTTCTCGTCTCGTCATCTTCCCCTTCACAACCATCTGCCCTAAACTATAAGATCATCTTTGCTATCTCGTGGTTGCAACATCGCCGGTCTGTGTGCAGGCGCGTAGCCGGAAATGGCTGGCTGTCTCCATAGTATGAGGAAAAAAATGGTTGCAAACTACCAGCACTGTCATGAGCGCAACCTCTACAATGTGCCCAGACCAAAGCTTCCCAGCCATCGAGGTGCATGTACTATCTTGGATTGTGCTGCTTGACAGGGCTGATTTAGCTTTAGACTTTTTAGACATGCTTTCGTCAACGTTTTTTAACTAGCATTAGCCTCTAACTTGCTGGTTCATACATACAATACGATATTTAGTTAGTAAAGCTGCAGCCTTAAAGCTTGTTGACGATGCTTTTGCTTGGGCAATTCCTTGGATACTGAGGATATAAAAGTTCAGCTTTCCCTTGCTCTAGGTACTCTTCATTCATTAACTCTCTAATCATTCTAATCTTGTCTCTCTCTAATCTCACGGTCCCTCTCTAATCCACGTCTTACACTCCTTGACGTCTTACATTCCTTGATATCTCACATTCCTTAACCGACTCTTGTCCTTCTCTATACCTGTCATCTCTATACCTTTCTATACCTCCCTGATACACAATGGCTCCTTCCGTGAAAGCACTCTTGACCTTGAGTGCTTTTACTCTCTGGTCCTCTCTCGTTTACGCCGATGATATCACTACAGTTACCCATACCAGGTGGGTCACCCCTGCTTGCTTCAAAAACAATGTGGAGAATATCCTAGCTAAAAATCCCCCCAGTTTAACCACCGGGATCCCCGTTGTGTTCGTCTACGCCAACCCAGGCAATGATGATGATGATGATGATTACGAACCAACCACCCAGACAGTGCTTTCGACCTCCACTTTCGACTATACTGTGAAATCGCTGTCCACAGCAACTCAAACAACCATTCTGTGTTCAAACAACCAATGCACAACCTCCGTTGTGTACTCCGTGGTGCCCCATACTTACACAACCACTGGTCAAACCGTGTTGACCACCACTCAAACCTCTTCCAAAGGTAAGAAAACTCGTTATGAATATGAAACTGACTCCGTGTTGGAAAACATTGATGAAACTAAAACCGGGAAAGCTGTTGTGGTCACCACCGCTGAAACTACTACTGAAACCGTCTTTATTGCAACCTCGACCCCAAAAACTATCTTTAAGGGAACCACCTCTTCTGAAACTATCACCTCGACCCAGAAGGATCCTTTATTAACTGGGCCCGTTGTTTCTAAAAGCTTGACAAAATCAATTGATATTGATCTGATCACCTCCGGTGTCAGCATCAACAAAGCTTCCTCTTCTCCTTCAAATTCGAGTGTTGCTTCTAACTCCACCATTGCTCCCGTCACAGCTGCTGTAAACTCTACTTCCACTATTGATTTAAGACTTACAGCTAAACCTACCTCCACTAAGGCCGCATCCTCTTTAGGATACGTCAATGAAACTTCCTCTCGTGGATCTTCATTGTCTCAGTTAAGCTCTCTCTCTTCCTCGGAATCACCAAGTTCCTCTGGTGTTTCTGCATCTTCCACTCCTGCTTCATTGTCCTCATCCTCTTCCGCTTCATCTTCATCTTCATCTACCGTATCATCGCAGTCGGCTCTTGCAACTCAGGCTGCTGCTGCTGTTTCTGACTCGGCCTGTGAGGTGAGCAATTTATTTGCAGCCATTGATACAAGTGCACCACCTTCAGTATTTGAAAGAGGCGAGTTATCTAAGTCGCTTCCTGCTGGTGTTAGTAATGATGGAGTACCATACGAAACCAACAAATTCTACACTAATTTGATCCTTGATGATCAAACAGATATGATTTGGTCGTATCCATATGGTTTGTTCTGGAAAAAGCTGGACTACTATGGATTTGGTCTCCAACATACTAATGTCTCTGACAGAGTTTTTGGCTCTGAGAACACCAACAATAAAGGCGTCGACTCATATTATTACAATCCTATTCTCAATGCTGAGGTGGTCATTTCATCAACTTCATTCTCGGAAAACTCAAACTACTTGTTCGTCACCGAACTGAAATCGATGTCAGTTTTAGCTAAATTGTCTGCCACTAGTACTCTTGGTTCTGATTATGTTGAAATCCCCATTGTTCAAGGTATGGGTCTTGTTTCTGCAATCTACCATGGTGGTTTGACCGCTAGATTAAACTCGGCTGTCGGTTTCAGTAAATTAGAACAAGAATCTTCGAGTGCTCTTCCATCTACTACTTCCAAGTATCGTGCTACCTTATTTAGTGGTGTGCAATGGTTGATTTATGTTACCCTTCCAGATTCAAGTACTTCCTTCAAGTTAAGTGCTGACGGTTCTTATTCTCTTGTTGGTTCGAAATCTGTTGATGGACTTATAATTCAAGTTGCTGTTGCTCCAGAAGACTCTACCAAGGATAACTATTACGACCAAGCTGTTGGTCTCTATCCTACCAAAGCAGAACTCACTGGTTCTGTTTCTGGATGTAGCAATGCTCAATACAGCTTCGAATACACTACCAAAGGTACTTCTTCGTCTGGTAAGACTATCTTGTTTGGTCTTCCTCATCATATTGAATCACTTACCAGTTCAATCAAAGAGACTGCTACAGGAATTAAACTCTCCTCCACAACAAAGGGAGATATGTACGGATACTTGACCAACTCTTTAGTCTTCTTTGAGAAATTGGAAACCGAAATTGGCTTCCTTCCATGGGCTCAAGGCATGAAAAAAGATTTGACCTACACTACCGAACAGTTGAAGCTTCTTGCCACAGCTGCTAATAGCGAATTGGCCGTTGATATTGACCAAACTGTGCAGTCGGTGGACTCAACCTATTCTTCAGGTAAGCTTATTGACAAGTATGCTTACATTTTGTTGGTCGTCAACGATATCATTAAAGACAGTGCTGTTTCCAATTCCACCTTGGCTGCAATGAAGGAAGCCTTTGAGCCATTCTTCAAGAATGAACAATATTACAAGTTGATGTACGACACCAAGTTTGGAGGTGTTACTTCCACTGCCAACAACAACGGTGACACCGGGGCTGATTATGGTTCTGGATACTATAATGACCACCATTTCCACTATGGTTACTATGTGCATGCAGCAGCAATTGTGGGATACGTTGACAAGCAATTGGGAGGAACCTGGGCCGAAGATAACAAAGCTTGGGTGAATTCCTTAGTCAGAGATGTTGCTAATCCTTCTGAAGATGATTCTTACTTCCCAGTGTCAAGAATGTTTGACTGGTTTGCAGGACATTCATGGGCTAGTGGACTCTTCTCTGCTGGAGATGGACGTAATGAAGAATCCTCTTCTGAAGATTACAACTTCGCCTACGGTATGAAATTATGGGGTAATGTGATTGGAGATAATTCTATGGAAGCCAGAGGAAACTTGATGCTTTCCATTATGAGTAGAGCCATGAACAAGTACTTCTACTACAAGTCCGACAACACCGTTGAGCCATCTCAAATTCTTGCCAACAAGGTGTCTGGTATCATATTTGATAACAAGATTGCCTACACCACCTACTTTGGAACTCCAGCCGATCACCCTGAATATGTTCATGGTATCCACATGTTACCAATTACTCCTGCCTCGTCCTTGATCAGAATCCCAAGTTATGTGGAAGAAGAATGGGATGACCAAATATCAACATTCATTAGCAATGTGGATAGCGGATGGATGGGTATTTTAAAACTTAACCAAGCCCTTTATGATCCTGCCAGTGCATATGAGTTCTTCTCATCAGATTCGTTCTCCAACAACTACTTGGACAACGGACAGAGTAGGACATGGAGTTTAGCATTTTCAGGAGGGGTTGCCAATGCCTCGTAATTAATTATTATTTTAGTATTTGTATAGTAGCAAAAATGTATGACATTAATCGTATGTTGTGGAAGAGAGTGCAATAGTTAGATAATCTTCATGTCCATGTACTTCAAAGAGAACTGCCCAATTGGTTGATATTTGATTAGAACGACACTTACTACATAGTTAGTCTACAGTTTGTCAATCTTTTGGTATAGTCAGTTCAACTATTTGTTCAATATTTGTGGTTCAACTGCTTGTCGTCCAACTGGTTATCCATAATCACCAACTATTTGTATAGAGTCACTGTTTGTCCAAAGTCAGCAACGGTGCCCATATTCTATCTATTCTACTATACTCTAGTCTCCTTATAGCACTAACCTCTACATACCCAGCGAATTACGTCATTATACCTCCTCGCACCCAAACATCAGACGCATTATTTGCAGACTTTTGACAGCCATTTTTATCGCACTTTTCCTCGACAACATCACCAACTCTTCTCCCATCACCTCCACAGTATGTTTTCCTTTGCCAAAAAGCTCGTGGATAGGCTCGAAGGGGCCAATGGCGAGCCCAAGACCGACTCGTACTTCAAAAATGCCCTTCAATTGAATAACAAGGGATATGCATTGCGGGTTCTCAACGTTGTTCCTCATTCTTTGGCCCACCAACTCGGGTTTGAATCGTGGTTTGACTACGTGGTTCGTATAAATCACCATGAATTGCCCATGGTGTACCCATCATTATCCAACTACAACTATAGCATCAATGATGATGGTTCCATCAACTATAGTGGTAACACCACTGCTGAGCAAGCAGGATTGGTAGATTACACCAGTTTACAGAAAGAATTGGCTTCCATTGCTACCAACGAAAACGGTACCCAGATTGTAGTGTTTGATGTCTGGAGTGCCAAGGGAGGAGTTCTTAGACAAGTCAAGATCCCATTGGATAAATTCGATGCTGCCAAATCCGCTATCAGTACTGGAGACTCGGTCCAGGACCTCTTTGCGCAAGATTTCCAACAAATCGGCCTTACATTGCAATCCCAGCATTTAAATACCTCCACCTACGTGTGGAGAATACTAACCACCCATTCCGGTTCTCCAGCGTTCCAGGCCCAGTTGATTCCGTACTCCGATTACATCATTGGATGCGATTCTGCTTTCCCAGATGAGCCTGACGGAAAGGGTCTTCTTGCTACCGGAGGAGAATCTCTTCTATCAAGAACGGTTCTCAGCTACTACAACCGTCATTATAGACAGCAGCAAGAAGACAACATCCCCATAACATTGTATGTGTACAACCACGACTACGATATCTTGAGACCAGTTACCGTCAACTTATCGAGAACGTGGGGGTCTGGACACAATAAGGGAATATTGGGATGTGATGTGGGCTACGGGTTGTTGCATCGGATACCTGAAGTCATTGGCAAATTCGACAGCAACGATATTCTTGATGATGTGATATTCGAAACAGACCAAACCTTCCAATACAACTTGGACCAGGAAACCTCTGCTCCTCCTCCTCCTCCTCAAGTAAGTCATCCAATCGACGAAGCCAACACGTTTGTTCCTCAGCAAGTTTCTGCAGTTCCTCCTCCTCCTCCTACGGGTGGCAGAAAAAAGAGAACCACCAAGCCTGGTGCTAATTTGAACGAGTTGAACGACTACATGAATGAGGAGTTGGCCAAATCGAAAGAGTCAGAGGTCCAAGCTCCTGCGGCTGCTGCTGGTGATGCTGTTCCGCCACCTCCTCCTCCTTCTATTTCTAAATAGTGTCAGTAATGTACCTTTAGCTCTTTATATCTTTATTGTAGGAACAAAAAAAAATGCAAAAAAAACAAATGCCTTCAGCCAGAGTCGAACTGGCGATCGCCTCATTACGAGTGAGGTGCCTTACCAACTTGGCCATAAAGGCATATTACCATAAGTTGTAACTTGCGCAAACGAAAAAAATGTGACTTATGACATTAATTTTTTCCATGAACTTTTCTGAGTAAATTGTTCAGGAAGAATAATATACGGCATTATCGCAGCATCTGTCTAATTGCAAAATAAGAGAGAAAGACCTAAAAATCTCGTACCATTTTTAAACTGGCCTAATCCAGAACCAGATCCCTTTTATAAATATGAGCTCCAACTCAAGCTCTAATATTGTTTGATTCAGTTATGGGACCTGTGAGATCTATTCTACTCAGAACCTTCCTTCTTAGATGTTAGATTCTCGATATAATACTATTTCAAAATGCGAATTTTTGAACTCTAAGTTGGTAATTCTGATAATTTTTTGCTACCATGCCAGAAAAAAAAAGCGGAAGTCATGACTTGAATTGCTGCAAATCAAGAATCATTACTTCAATTCGTATTGTAGTCCCGTGCCTCCACTTCTTGTAAATACTGAGAATTATAATGACTAAACGGTTTTCTATTGCTTTATAAAGGGTCTTTACATGGCTGTCCTTCGGGCTGCAAATTAAGATAGGTTTGACGTAGTAGCTGCTCCTAAAGCTTTTCGATTACAGCAATACCTCTAATACTGTCTTATTAATTGTAACTTTGGTTTCAAATTACATTATTATTTGTGAACTTTTTTTTTGTTTTTCAAGTTTTTGTCAAAAATTGTGATATTGTCAGAATTACTACACAATTATTTAATAATGAGATTAAATTTTGCCAGAAAATTAAATAATTCGAAAATTTGAAAAACTGAAAAAACCTTGATACCATAGCATGTACTTATCCCCTCTTATTATAAGTAATATCCACTACCAGTTACTTTACGAACACCTTAAGGCACTTTAAAGTGAAAATTACACCCACTAATAAATCGTTCATGGGTGTACGGATGTTTTATCACAATTTTTGTAATGAGATGAGATCGTATCTTTTTTTTTTTTCACTTTGTCCCAGAAGAGGTCTTGTTTCGAAAGCTATAGCCAAAACTCCACCATGCCTTCCAGAAACTCCATTAACAAGCCAAAAGACCACTTGCATCGTGCCAGTCATGCCCATGCTATTGGTAAGAAGAGAGCTGCCCGTGCCAGAAAGGCTGCTCCAACCAAATCCAACACCTCTCGTTACAATACTGAAACTGTTCCAACTCCTACCGAGTCCAAAGCTCTTGCTTTGAGTACCGGAGGCCATTCTGAAACCAAATTAACCAGCACCACTTTGTCTAACAAGAGAGCCAAGAAGATTGCCAGAAACCAGAAGTATATCGAACAAAGAAATCAAAAATTGAATATTGATGTTGCTGCTAAGCAAGAAAACGAAATGGATCTTGATGAAACTAAGGAACCTAAGGTCAAAAACCAAAAGCCAAAGACCAAATTAGAGCAAATCAAGGATGCTTTATGGTCTGTTGTTGAAGACAAGTCCAGTAGCAGTTTAAGAATAGAACTCGAAGGAGAAGGTACTACCTTAGGGGTTCAAGCTTTTTAAGGGTAAGGTTCTCATTTGTACATTAGCATAGTAATAAACTTCATTGACATTGGAATCAGGTAGATTTAGGCATATTTGTAGACTGAGATAAAGAAGTTCAATTGCAGGTTAGTAGAGGTATGAACTCGAACCAGTAGAGGTGTGAACCCAAGGACCAGAAGGTGTAGATTCCATTGTTCAGTAAATGGTGCAGTTCCCATTGATCTGTATATGATACCATGGATTTGGCATGGTCTACAAATTGTTGTTTGCCATGTGCTAGCCAAAGAGTAGATAGCTATCAATGTACATTGTCCATCTCATCATTAATATATACATATATAATCTACTCATCCAACAAACCTCTAACCGTCAAGTTTTCTGCCACCTTACTCTTCAACAAAGCAATAAGCTTACTTGGATCAGCAGCAGTAAAACAGGAAGTTCCAGCAACAATGACATTGGCACCAGCATCAGCAGCAGGACCGATAGTACTTTCGCCCAAACCACCGTCTACCTGGATGTTAAGTTTAGGGAATCTGGTTCTCAATGCTTCGACTTTAGGCATCATATCAGCCATGAACTTTTGACCACCAAAACCGGGTTCAACCGTCATGATCAAGGCCATATCCAAGTCTTCTGCCAAAGGATACAACACGTCTACGTCGGTGCCTGGTTTGACAGCACAAGCAGCCTTTAAACCGTGAGATTTGATCAATTTCACCAAAGCTACGGGGTCCTTGGTGGCTTCATAGTGAAAAGTGTAAGAGTCACCACCAGCTTTGGCAATTTCACCGACCCACTTCTCTGGTTCGGACACCATCATGTGACAGTCGAAGAAACATGGTTTGCCTTCTTCCCGGGGGATTTCCTTTCGTAAGGAGGTGATAATTGGGGGACCCAACGAAATATTGGGCACGAAATGACCATCCATCACGTCGATGTGGAGCCAGTCGGCCCCAGCTTCATACATACGATGGCAGTTACAGCCTAAGTTGGCGAAGTCGGAGGCGAGAATGGAGGGAGCAACAATTGGCTTGACCATGGTGGCAGGTTCGATATGGAGGAAGAAGAAGAAGATAGGGTATGATAATTGCTATATGTGCGACAAATGACTGGGGAAGTGGACGGAGCGTGGGGGGACCGAGAGTGACAGAGGTGGACAGAGCGCAGACAGAGGTGGACAGAGTGTGGACAGAGGTGGACGGAGCGTGGACCGATAGGAGAATCAGGGGCCCACGCGCGGCGGACAGAGATTGACAGATGGTGGAGCCAGGTGCGGAATGTGGACGTATCGTGGACAGAGGATGGAGGCAGGCCCCGGTCCGTCCGCGCCGGCCCCATCATTCACCGAGCGCAAGGCGGGCCCGTCGACCTCAACTCCAGACCGCGAGCAAAATTCAAAGTGGCTGTAACTTCTTCTGCAACTGCACCAACCCCAACCATGACTGAAGAAACCAAGATCCAGGGTGCTTCGTACTCGGAACAAATCCTCGAAGCCGCCAGAAGAAACAACACCGAATTGTTACTCCAGATCAAATCGGAGTTGAACAATGATCAAGAAAAGTTGGCCGATTTGATCAACTCCACCAAGGAGTCCATTTCTCTCAATTCCCCATTGCATTTGGCCACTCTGTTGGGTAATTGGGAATTCATAGATATCGTGTTGGATATTGAGGGTGTAGAAATCGACCCATTGAACAGAGAGGGCGATACTCCATTACATTTGGCCGTGAAGTACACGGTGGACGAACCAGAACACGGCTACTTTGTCATCGACAACCTCCTTGACGCAGGCTCCGACCCCAGAATCAAAGACAAGCATAACTTGAAGCCAGTGGACTATGTCAACAAAGACCAGCAGAAGTTGAAGGAGTTACTAGAAAGTGCCGAATATGCCATTTCAATGGAGGTGTCTCCAGAAGACCAACTTGCTGAAGAGGAAGAAGACGGTTCTGCCTCCGACTCCGACTAACCTATTAGTAGATAAAGGAGCGATAGAGGAGATGATTAAGGTTCTGATCAAAGGATTCTCTGATCAAAGGAGGCTCTGATCAGGTAGAAGCCCTATCAAAGAAGAAACCCTTTCAAGAAAGCGAAGCCTCTCAAGAAAGTGTAGCCTAAGCCCTAAACTGGGATTCATATATTATACATAACTAGATAAATTCAAAGTCATCGATGTCTGTATCGTGCCATCCTGTGAGAAGCCGTTTGGCATGCTGTTTCAAACTCTGGCGTGGCCCATTACTGAGTTTAAATTCGTGGTAGCTACGGTGTTGTGGCAGAAGTAGTGGCTTCAGCTGTAGATACAATTGGTGGTTGCAAACAAAGCTCTCTCCCGAGGGCTTCGGCCGTTTGTTCTTGACAAAGGCCCCATTTTTGACCCCGTTGTTGAGTACCTGGGTCATATTGGGCACAAGATGGAGAAGCGAGAGAGGCGACGGCACGGCATCGATCCCCTCGGCTGGTTTATGGAAGCGGTACGAGTCGTGGTCATAGACCAAGAGCTGGAGTGGGTGCAGGGCCAGAAGACGGTGAAAGCATCGGTCAAAGTCTTCCTGGTGCATTTTGCTCTTATGGAGCACAAGGTACGTGAGAAACACTCCCTCGGGAAAGAAGCTGGCAGTGAAGGCATTGGTGATGCCCATCATTTGCTTGAGACAGAGCTTGTCGGAGCAGGACTTGGACATGGTGATTTCGCTGTCTGCTCTGCCGGGTTTGGTTCTGACGACTCCGCGGACGCCGTAGTTGTTTCTGCCTCTTACGAGAGAAGCTACTGGGGGAATGGGGTCTAGCGATTGAGCAGAAGGTTTTGGGGCAGTTGTTTCGTTGCGTTTGGCGTAGGTCCCATTGGAACCAGGCAGGGTATTTGCAGTCAGTTCGGTATTTGCAGTCAGGGCATCAGCTGTCAAGTTGGCATTTGCTGTCAATTTGGCATCTTCAGCTGTCAATTCGGCAATTCCTGCTGTCAGTTCAGCTCCTGCTTTCGAGTCTAAATCTACAGTACTATCTGCAGCATCTGATGGAGCCACTTTCGACACATCTACTGCCAGTTTCGGTAGATTTCCTAATACTGCCTTTTTCGATAATTCTCTGACATCTCCAGCACCTTCTTTCGATTCTAAATCTCCATCTGCAACTTTTGATAGGTCTGACAACACATCTACATCTCTATCTCCAATTCGTGCCACTTTCGATGTGTCTGACGACACATCTCCACTCCATCTTCGCTTGTCTCCCGCAATATACCCCATCGAAGCGTCTCCACAAGGAGGCTCCGACACGTAGAGAGCAAGCAGTACACCCAGCTTAAGTCTGAACCCTCCTTCAATCCGCTCCACAATCTTCCCGTCACAGTTCTTGACTTGTTGCAACAAATAACTGTTGAACAATCGCAAGCACAAGATCTCAGCATGGAGATCGTGAACCATAGTCCCTGCCGAGTACGCCCGGTACTTATTCGGCAACGACTTGACTCCCGTAGCAACACATATAGGAACTACATCGTTTCCCACTACAGCAACAACCCCAGCCAATACCGTCCATTCCCTGGTCCCATTCGACCTCACTGTCGGTTTGCCCGACTTCAACTTGAGGTTATCAAACACCGCCACCACAGCATCAGCTACCGTCTGCCCGAGCCTCTGTTCTGTTGCGGGCTGGGAAGTTTCACCCATGGACACCAGAATGCGATGAGAATGCGATGAGATGAGATAGACCAAAATGAGAGAATGCGATGAGAATGAGATGAGAATACAATAAGAGAGTCGCACATAATCCGTATATAAATAGTCACTACACATCTCTAGCGTTTCTTTCTTACTAGAGCCCCTATGATACCCACGCCCACAGCAAGAATACCCCCCGCAATTCCAATGCCAATGATACCCTCCTGAGTAATCTTGGACTCAATGGCATCGCGCAACGACTGGAATTGGGTGTTTTGCGGCTCCTTCTCGAGCAACTGTTCAGTATAACGTCTGGCATTAGCGTATTCTCCCACCTTATACGACCCCAAGGCCAAGTAGTACAACGAATCGCGTCTTAACTCGGGCACGTCGCGATAGAGATGAGCCAATATCTCGATTCCCTGCTGTTGTTGGCGGTGGTGTACCGATTTCAAGAGAGCCCATCCGTAGTTGAACTCGCTCTGAGGGCTGGGATTGGGTTGTTCTGAGTCGAGCTGGTTCCTGAGCACCGCCAATTGCTCTGGCGCAATGGCCTGGTTGATTTCCTCGATAGCAGCGTACTGTTTTTCCTCACCAAATCCAAACACCATGTTGTAGCGGAAGAAAGAGGGAGTAAGAACAAAAGCAGCAAACCAAATCAAATCGCCACCCCATAAAACGCGTAGGAGCACCAGAAAAATGAAAAGTTCATAACTTTTTTTAATGAACCGTACATTTGGTACTGTTTTTCTTTTACATCTCTCTCTCTCTCTAACACCTGATGACGGAGCATGAACAATTTCTCCAGTTGGTCGACGACCAGAATAGCGCCGACAATACCGTACGGACCCGGGCCGAGCTCGCCTTCTCTGCTGCCACCAGCGAAAACCCCAGCCGTGCCGTCTATACCCTCATCGAGCTGGCAGCAGATACTAAACTTCCTCTCGACCTCCGGCAATCGTGCTTGCTCCATCTCCGCCGCTTGGTGCCGAAATACTGGAGCTTGGGCTTCGAGTCGTTCGTGGGCCCGCCCATAGACCAGGAACTTAAGCAGGCCACCCGCCACGGCCTCATTGCGTTGGCCACATCGTCCCCAGAATCCAAGATCAGAAGCGGATGTGCCTACGTAATCACCCAAATCGCTGCTGCCGACTACCCTGACGAATGGCCCGACTTACTCGGTGTCATCTACCAAAGAACCACCAATTACAACGACGAAATCGCGGTCATTGGTGGACTAACTGTGCTCAATGACTTATTTGATGATTTAATCACTGAAGACCAGTTCTGGGAAGGTGGAATTGGTAACCAGCTCATTGCCCATATCTTAGATATCTTACAACAGCCACAATTGAGCTCAGCAGTGAAAGCTACGGCATTGAAACTCTACCAGAGCGTCGTCAATACTTTGAGAAGCCCTGAAGCTTTTGATTCAAGCGAAAGAGTGGACGCTGTTAATGCTCATATCAGATCCAGTACTGCCATCTATAGTGGGCTATTGAACAAGTCCATTGACACCACGATAAGCTCACCATCGTCAACGTCTCTCACCGAAATCAACTTCAGATCCACCATTTATAGCATTCTTTCCACCTACATAGGCGATTTCTACAAGAAAGTGCCGAATGAAACCAAGACCGCGGTGGTTTACTCCAGTTTGCGGGACATCTCGTACATTAGCAAGATCTACGAGGCCGTAGTGGTGGAAAAGAAGTCGGATATTGCTATTGAAACCACCAGAGACCTCGATGACCCCAAAAAAGTGTTGACAGACCTCATCAGCAACTGTATTCAGACATTGGGTGCCATCCAAACCCGTATGCCCATAACCAGCTTGATTCCAGCGGGCGAAATCGCCCAATTTGTTGATGTTTTACTCACTTGTTCCATACTACCATTTGACACCATCGAGGAATACGAGGCCAACTTTGACAGCTACGTCACTGATGTCAATGGACTCTTTGTAGAAGGTCTGGTGCGTGATTCGGTAAACGAGTTTTTGTCAGATTTGAATCACCAGGACTCGTCTGCCATATTCAACGAATTACTTTCTAGACCAATGTTTGCGGATGATTCTGCTCGAGCCTCCAGTCCATGGCAGTTGAAAGAGACTTTATTATACTTGATTGAATCGTTGTTTCAAAACGAAAACGAAAAATTCGGAACGTCCCTTCCCTTGGATCAACTTTTGAACGACATCAATAAATTCATCCTGTTGGAGAACAACCATCCCCTCGTAATTGGCCGAGTATTCTTGGTATTGCCTCGATTCTTCGAGAAATTCGAATCCAAGTTGTCAGTGAATGTGGTTGGTATCAAATCATTTGTTGATATGATTGACTACAGTTCCACCATCATAAACAACCCTGACTTGAACTTAATCAAAATCAGCGCATTAATCAGTATTACCTACTATAATAACCTCCTCACTCTAGAATCAGGTATTACTAACGATAGCGAACCCCAAAGAGTTCAGGTGGCTATATTTGAGCTCATCAATTCTCTTGTTGAAGATAGTGAAGAAGATTCATTATCTGCGTTGTTGGAAGCGCTTATAGTAGGTATCAACATCAACGAATCGTCATCGTCCCAGGTTTTGATTGGTAAAACCGACAATATCATCGACATGCTTTTCAAGATTTCGTTCAAAGATGTGTCTAATATTCAATTAAACACCGATGCTAGCGAGTGCTTATCTAGTTTATTAGAAAACATCCGGTTGAACGATTACCTCAAAATCTGTGAAAAATCATTGCCATTCTTGTTCAAGATCATTGACGAATCCATTGTACGGGCCAGAGAAAAAGATAGTGATTTCTATGCACCAGAGTTGGAATTATCGTTGGATTTACTCAGTATTATTATTGAGAAATCACCAAAGATCGCTGATAGCTCGATTCCCGAAAAGGACCAAATCAACTTCCCCGAGGAAGTGTTCCTTTATACTTTCCCCATTGTGAAGAACCTTATCTTATCATCAACTGATGATCAAATTTTGAGACTCGGAGGACAGGTATTCAATAATTTACTTTCCAAGGCATCGAAACTTCTTCTTAACTACACCGATCCCAAAACCAATGAAACTGGTATTCAAATCTTATTACAGATCACGGAAAAATTCTTATCAAACGAATTAAGTGATAGTGCTGCCTTGAACTGTGGGTTAATTATCATTTCCATTTTCGATAAGTTTCAGGACTACTTGGATCAAAACTTTTTAACCAATATTTTGAATGCAACGATCAAAAGATTGGTACAGGCAAAGGAGATTCTTACCATCGAGAACTTGATCTTGGTGTTTTGTAAGTTAATTTTAAGTACCAAAGACAATTGCAGTGACTTTATCAATTATTTGGGTACCAATTTCCAGGAATTTGATCCCAAGACCAATACGGTGAAAAGTGGGTTAGAGTTGATTTTACCAATCTGGCTTTCAAGTTATGAGGTTACCAGAGGATACGAAAAAATCATTCAGAATACTCTCGCTTTAGGGAAGGTGTTTGTATTTGGTACCAGCAGTATTTCCCAGATCAACGTGAATGGGGATATTATTCCGTACCAGGGTGATCTTATTATCACCCGATCCATGGCTAAAAACATGCCAGACCGTTACACCCAGATCCCTGTGCCATTAAAGATCTTAAAGTTGTTTGTAGGGGAGTTGAACTTCCAGTGCCAACAGCCCGATGCTGACGATTATTTGCCAGCGGAAACTGAAGTTAATGCAGCCAATGACGATGACGATGAAGGCTGGGAGGATATGGAGGATGTGGGAGTACCCAACTTCGAAAAACTCAAGTCTTATGTGAACGAAGACGATAGTGACAACGATGGCATTGACGACCAGAACAACGACGACGGATTAAAGAATATTTTGATTCAATTCTTCAAGGAATGTACCCAGAAGAACTTGGGAGACTTCCAGAAGTACTATGAGCTCTTGGAAGATGACGAAAAGAAGATTATTGTTGAAAATGTCGTATTCTAGGGTTGCAAAATGTCCCATTGAGTCATCGCTGTGTGCAGGATTCCAAATTTTTTTCAGGTCATCTCGAACCCATAGACAGCGAAGACAACATAAAAGTTAACGTTTATTAGTATTTATAGAAGCGGTGAAGGTGGTAAGAGTAGTTTACATAGACTTGGTATATTTATGCATTTATATTCCGTCACCAGTTCACGATTTATAACCAAATTTTGCATAAGATCAATAATGACATCTACCCAGATCCTACCAATCAAGGTGGAAAGTATAGTATTTCACGATAATGACCAACTTCCTACGATAAACGACGAAGAAACGACGAAAAATTTGCATATTGCTGCCCAAAAATTGCAAGAATCGGGCGGAGTAGTTGGGTTTCCCACCGAAACTGTCTATGGACTCGGAGGGTCTGCTCTCAGCGATGAATCTGTCAAGGCCATCTACAGGGCCAAAAACCGGCCTGCTGATAACCCATTGATTGTGCATGTATCTTCGGTGGAACAATTGCAGCGTAAGCTACTCTCTCCTAAACAGCACATCCCCAGCATCTACAACAAGCTCATTAAAGCCTTTTGGCCCGGTCCATTGACGATTTTGCTTCCAATTGAACAGGAAACCATTGAAGGATGGCACAATCCTATTTCCAAGTACGTTACCGCTGGCCAAACCACGTTTGGAGTCAGAATTCCTCAGCATCCAGTAGCCAGAGCATTAATTGCTATCAGTGATACTCCGCTAGCAGCTCCTTCTGCCAATGCATCCACTCGTCCCAGCCCCACCCAAGCCAGCCACGTTTACTATGATCTCCAGGGAAAGATTCCATACATTTTGGATGGAGGTTCGTGTGATGTTGGTGTCGAATCCACTGTAGTGGACGGACTTGTGGAACCCCCCATGCTTTTGAGACCAGGAGGCATTTCGCTTGAAGATATCGTAGCCAAGGGAGGAGAGCAATGGAAGAATGTGATCAAAGCAAAGAAAACGGCAGGAAAAATGGAGGCCGTCAAGACTCCAGGAATGAAATACAGACACTACTCGCCCAATGCTCGAGTTGTCCTCTTCAACAACTGTGGAGATGGGCAGGAAAGCGTTGATGAGTACTTGCGAGAACATAAGGTCGAAGGAAAGAAGATTGCATTGCTTCGACTGAAGAAATTTGATGTCCAGAACGAAGCCATTAGTGTGGTGAGAGATTTGGGCCGTCTGGGAAGCGAAATCTCCCGGAATTTGTTTGCTAGTCTACGAGAGGTGGATGAGATGGGAGTAGAGTTGATATTGGTGGAGGGAGTAGCCGAAAGCAACGAGGGGTTGGCCATTATGAACAGATTGAGCAAAGCAGCTCTTGAGACAGTAGAGGGTAAGGAGTGAGAGAGTTAATGAGAGAGAAAGTAATGAGAAGAGCTTGGGAGCAGAGAAAGAAAGGCATTGAAGAATTGACATTTGATTGAATTCTAGTATGCAATGCCAGGAACCAAGACAAGCACATGGAATAATTGCTGTTAAAGTGCTGAATGCTGACAGTAATAGCGATACTTACTTAAGCCCAGGGTATGTTCCACTAGTTATCTAGACCAAGTACCACCAAGTACATAAATTAGGATTAAGTACTTGGCATACAAGGAAGAAGTACATAGCACATGGGAGTACATAGTATATAGTAGATAAGCACATCAGCAGAATCATACATTAGTACATTCATACGTTGTACCATACATTGCATCATACATTACACCATACATTAGCACCACATTAGCACATTCATATATTTGCACATTCATACATTAGCACATTCATACATTAGTACATTTGCACATTTGCACATACAATAGCACATTTGCACCACACATTAGCATCGCATTTGCACGTTAGCACTGACATCTACCATCCTATTACTAAGCTACATGCCTATACCCAGCCAATAAACCCAATCCCATTCCTTATCTCCATGCCATCTTCCATGCCATCTCCCTTATCGGCTCAACCTTAACTCAGCCCCTACATCCACGGGCCGTATAGAAGCTTATTGTAGAACCCTGTCAGATGGGAGGCCAAACCCCGTACCTGCCATACCGGGAATACTCCGAACAAAATGCGGTGCCGACACGCCCTAATAGAAACCCCCCATCACGAGCCGAGCCAACGGGACGACGGCTTGGGTCCGGACGCGCAGTGGGCAGGTAGCCGGGCCCACCCAGGGGCCCCGACAGAGGACCCGTACCCCCCGGAGCCCACCTGTTCGGTAGGCGCCCGCCCAGCAGCCTCATCGGCCGGTTTTGATACTACGGCACCAAGTAGGCAAAAAAAGTGCGAAGCGAGCAAAAAAAAAGTTGGCAGAAAACATAGACAAACCCAAAACCGCCAGAAAGGCCAGATTCCATCAACGCCAATTAACCCGTTTTTTTTTTTCCTTTCTACTCGTTTGATTTCTGTGATAAATCAGTCAAACTTTTGGTTCGTCCTGTGTCGTGTGCAAGCCCCCAAGCCCCGCCCACGCCCCTCCTGGAATCTGCCGCCCCGCCGCACTAGGAGCTTTGATTTGGGCGATTTTTCAGCATTGATCCTCTGAAACGGTCCCTTTTCTACACCTGTTCTTCATCCTTTTCCGTTAATTAAACCGTGCCGCCATCTATCAAATAGCACTCTAATTCATTCTAATCCTTATAAACTCGATTCCAAACTCGATTCCAAACTCGATCCCAAACCCGATTCCCAAACTCCAAAGCATTGTACTAATAGTAATACCATTTTTTTGTTCCCATATTCTGCATAGTCATCATGAGTGCCAACCCGTTTGAAACCCAACGGGATTCACTCCCCATTAACCGATCTTCGTCTCCCTCCATACGCTACTGCCAGCGGTCCATCCACGACACCGTCCAAGAACTCCAAACCGACCTCGCGTTGGGTCTTACCAATAATCAGGACGTGATAACAAGAAGATCCATCCACGGAGTCAACGAATTGACGGCCGACGAAGACGAAAATTTGATCTTGAAGTTCATTTCAAACTTCTACCAAGACCCTCTTATCCTATTACTTATCGCATCCGCCGTCATCTCTTTCTGGATGGGTAACGTCGACGACGCGGTGTCCATTACTCTTGCCATCACCATTGTGGTGACTGTAGGTTTCGTCCAGGAATACCGGTCGGAAAAATCGTTACAGGCATTGAATAAATTGGTGCCGGCCGAAGCAAAATTGACCAGAAACGGTAATACCTCCACTGTTTTGGCCTCATCGTTGGTTCCGGGAGATTTGGTCCATTTCAACCAGGGGGATCGTATTCCTGCCGATATTAGATTGACCGATGCTGTCCATTTGACCATCGACGAGTCCAATTTGACCGGAGAAAATCGTCCTGTCAAGAAAGTCACTGACCCCATCAATAAAAAATTCACCGAAAACTCCAATGATTCTGCCTCCTCCTCTTCTTCTGCCTCCACCCCTTCGTCAGAAAGCTTTTTGTCTGGCGGAGACTTGCCCATTACTGACCGTAACTCCATTGCTTTCATGGGAACTTTGGTTCGTGATGGACACGGGTCTGGTATTGTTATCGCTACCGGAGCCAAAACAGAATTCGGAATTGTTTTCGAAATGATGTCAAGTATCGAAAAACCAAAAACTCCATTGCAACAGGCCATGGATAAGTTAGGAAAAGATTTATCCGTGTTCAGTTTCATTGTCATTGGGGTCATTTGTCTTTTGGGAATCTTCCAGGGCCGTCCATGGTTGGAAATGTTCCAAATTTCCGTGTCTTTGGCCGTGGCTGCCATTCCCGAAGGTTTGCCTATTATTGTCACCGTTACTTTGGCATTGGGAGTGTTGAGAATGGCCAAACACAAGGCCATTGTCAAGCGTTTACCCAGTGTGGAAACCTTAGGAAGTGTCAACGTTATTTGTTCCGATAAAACTGGTACCTTAACCCAAAATCATATGACGGTCACCAAAGTATGGGCCTTTGATGTTAAAGGTAGTTTCAATACACCATTCGTAGTAGTGGACAAATTGAACGACGAAAATTTACACCATCAATTGACTAGCAACGTCCAAAGAACTTTCGAAACCGGTAATATCTGTAACAACAGTAGGTACTCTCATGATAGTGAAAAATACGTGGGGAACCCTTCTGATATTGCCATCATTGAAGCTCTTGGCCATTTCGGCTTGGAAGATATCAGAGGTACCAAAGAAAGACTTTACGAATTACCATTCTCATCAGCAAGAAAATATATGGCTGTATCCGTTCATTCTGGTGATATGGATAAAGCCGAAACTTTTGTTAAGGGTGCCACTGAAAAAGTTCTCACTTTATGTACTCGTTATTTCGATGAACGTGGTGAAAATAAACCTCTTACCGATGAGATTAAAGAGCAAATCCATGTTAAATCCAATGAATTAGCCAACGAAGGTTTGAGAGTTTTGAGTTTTGCCAGAAACAACAAGAAGTATATTAATGAAAAAGAAGATTATGATAACTTGGGAGAATACGCTGCTCCATCTGAATTGGTGTTTACCGGTTTGATTGGTATGAAAGATCCTCCAAGAGCCAATGTTGGCAAATCAATTAGTTTATTGATGAAAGGTGGTGTTCATGTTATCATGATTACCGGTGATTCTCCAACTACTGCCATGAACATTGCCAAACAAATCGGAATGCCAGTAAACAGTAGTGATTCCATCTTAACCGGGGATCAAATTGATTCATTAACGGAAGAACAATTAAGTAATGCCATTCACAATGTTTCCGTATTTGCTAGAACTACCCCAGAACATAAAGTCACCATCGTTAAAGCCTTACAAAGAAGAGGAGACATTGTTGCCATGACTGGTGATGGTGTAAACGATGCTCCTGCTTTGAAATTGGCCGATATTGGTATTGCCATGGGAAAGAATGGTACTGATGTTGCCAAGGAAGCCGCAGATATGGTGTTAACCGATGACGATTTTTCCACTATTTTGAATGCCATTGAAGAGGGTAAAGGTATCTTCTTCAATATTCAAAATTTCATCACCTTCCAATTATCAACTTCGATTGCTGCTTTAACTTTGATTGCCTTGGCCACCTTTTTCGGATTACCCAACCCACTTAATGCCATGCAAATCTTATGGATTAATATTTTGATGGACGGACCTCCAGCACAATCGCTTGGGGTTGAACCAGTCGATCATGAAGTGATGAATAAACCACCTAGAAAGAGAAACGAACAGATTTTATCCCAACAATTGATTAGACGAGTATTACAAAGTGCTTCCATGATTATTATTGGTACCCTTTACATTTTTATTAAAGAAATGAAGGATAATGAAATCACCGCTAGAGATACCACCATGACCTTCACCTGTTTTGTTATGTACGACATGTTCAATGCCCTCAGTTGTCGTCACTACTCTAAATCTATCTTCAAAATTGGTCTCACCAACCAAATGTTTAATTTTGCCGTTGCTGGTTCACTCGTTGGTCAACTATGTGCCATTTATGTGCCATTCTTCCAGAGTATTTTCCAAACCGAAGCATTATCATTAGGCGATTTGCTTCATTTATTTATTTTGTGCAGCACGGTGTTCATTGGGGACGAAATTAGAAAATACTTGTTGAGACGGAGAACCCAGTTTATGTCCGGCTTCGATTACGCAGTTTAGATGCATATTCGGTTTTATTTTATCAAGATTCAACGATGGCAGCGCTATGACGTAATCTCTTTGACGTATAATTCCATATACTGCAATTTAATGATCTTTTTCTCTAATTTTTTATACACCCGTTATTAATAGTATCGAAAAATATTTCTTATACATATGCTTACCCACCAGTAGATGATCCAGAATATCTGGTTGCAAATGATTAGTAATGACGGTGACCGAGTTTTTACTCCGATCTTTTGACAGCCATCGGGGTTTGCGCGACCAGAGTCAAATGCCTCGGGAATTTGACAGAAATGGCTCATCAACAATACAAACTTTATCACCCATTTAGTAAGTATAAAAACCAGGGAAAACCTATCTGAAATTTAGGAAATGGTACATACAACCCAGTAACAATCATGGTCTTCAAATTTACAATCGATAAAGTGGTCAATAAGTATATTCCACCCAACCAAACGGGGAAATTACCCCAGTTTATACGAATTTTTTTAGGAAACCATAAAACAACTCCGAAACATGATTATTTGATATGGTTGGAAATCTTGGTCGCTTCATTTTCGGGAATCGCCTTGTTAGAAGGTATATTTAAGCATCATACCGCATTTACCAGCCATCATGCTCCCATGATAATTGCCAGTTATGGGGCTACGGCTATTCTTTGTTTTAATGCTAGTCAGGCTCCATTGGCTCAACCACGTAGCATTTTCATGGGTCATTTTGTATCGTCGCTTATCGGAATATGTATCCAGAAGTTGTTTTCATTAAGTCAGCGTGGTGTGGATAATTATTGGGCTAGTGGAGCTTTGAGTGTCGGGGTTAGCTCGGTCTTGATGTCCATCCTCAACTGCGTCCATCCTCCGGCCGGGGCCTCGGCTCTTTTGCCTAGTATTGATGCTGAGATCCAGGAGATGAGTTGGTGGTACTTGCCAGTACAAATTATCTCGTCCTTGTTAATTATTACTGTTGCTTGTATTACGGGGAATGTCTTTAGAAGCTACCCTGTCTACTGGTGGAGCCCTGGTGACGTTGGACCTCCAAAGAAAGTAGAACCGGTAGAAGAACTTAAACCTGAAGAACCTGAAACACACGAACAATTGGATCTGGAAGAAGTTATTCTTGTTAGGTCTTCCAATACCAAACAGATCATCATTTCTCACGAAGAAATAGTGGTGCCGAAAGGCTTGGATCTTGATGAGTTAGATTTGGAGTGGTTAGAAACGTTCAGATTGAAGATAGAGAAGTTCAATTCTACCAAAGATGTGGGTTCAATGGTCTAGACATCGCTAATAATTAAATGGCCAACCCAATAATTACAATTGCCAACCCAATAATAACTACAATTGCAGACCGCTCCAATTGGCTGCTAATAAAGCCGTATAATGTTCATGATGTTTTCTTTTCATAATTGTGTATTTTTTAATTAATAGTCATTAAGCTTTCCTGATTTCTTCTAGTGGAACCACCCCACTGAACTCCTGATCTTCGATTTTATCAAAGATGGCTTTTGCTACTTGATCAGTAGAAACTGGAGGTCTCACCAATGTATTCAATAAGCCTACATTGTCACCAAATATTCCACTTTTCACATCGTATCCCAATTCAAGTACGTTTGAAAGAAGTTTACGATTGTTGCTAGGAGGTAAATTTTGATCGTAAATAAACCCTGGTCTCATGAATATCAGTCTTAAGTTGGGTTTGCATGCCAATTCGAACTCGGCTTCTCTTTTGGTATTGATATAACCTTCAGGAATTAGAGGAATTTGTTGATCAGCAGACATATATACAAAAGTTGGGTTTTCTGACTGCTGTTTTAGGTAAGCATCTGCCAAAATTACTGCAGAATCTCTTTGAATGGCCTCATAAGTACTAAATTTATCCTTTTTCATAGGATTTGGTCCCTTAATGAAGTTGGATAAGTTTTGAATATCATTCAAGAAATTGAAATTCGAGTTCATAGACTTCTTATAGTCCAGATTTTCAAATAATAAACCAATGGAATGGATAACAGCAGTCTGGCCTTTCAATTTCAGCTCATAAGTCGAGGGATCAAATATATTTCCTTGTTCCCAATTCACTTTATCGACCCAGGTTGCTGATTTTGGATCTTGTACTGGAGGTTTTCCTGAACGAGAAAATGACGTAACATTATACCCCAATGCTATACCAGTTTGACATATTTTCTTTCCGATGAACCCACTACCTCCAAAGATAGCAATTGACTTGGACATCACGGCTGGAGATGAGAGGTTTTAAATTTGCACACCACCTTTAATCTCGCCATAAAAATGAATGGTGCCAATTGGCCGGTGCACGGATTTAAATTGAGTTGCTACAACAAGATTATCATTATTGTTTTATTCAATGATATTATACTACATGTTATTATGTAATTGATTATTATTGTTTTTATTAAATGGTATTATATGTTATTATATTATGTAATTATATTAAGATGTTAAATGTGGAGTTATTTCGAAATCATAAGGTTATTTTCCGAATTTTTTTCTGAACATGACAAATTCTTCATCCTCTACCTCTTCAAGAGATGGATGTTTATGCAATGGAGCGAAGGAACTGACATCTTTCTTCACTTCCTTTGGTTTCAATATCTTAACATGATCTTCACCAGAAGAAGTTTCTGCTTCAGACTCAATTGATTCGTTGTCAGATTCTGAATGAGCTAAACTGAATGCTGATGGGGATTTTGGTTCTGGAGTTGATTCTTTAGACAATTCTTTAGCTTTTTGTTTAAGTTCAGGGGTGGTTTCTACTGGAACCTTTTCCTTTTCCTTTTGAGCTTGAGCTTGAGGGTTGTATGGGAAGAATGGCGACATAAAGTTACCACCAAATAATTGGTTTAAGAACTCTTGTTGTTGTTCAAGTAATTTGGCGTTGTAATCTTCTCTTTGTTTCTTCAACTCTTCGTGTTTGGCAGCTTCTTTTTCGGCTCTCAACTTAGCAATTTTTTTTGCCTTTTCTTCAGCTTCCTTTCTGGCCTTTTCTTCAGCAACTTGTTTAGCTTTGATTTCAGCTTGTCTTGCCTTTTCTTCAGCGATTTGTTTGGCTCTTAAAGCAGCCTCTTGTCTGGCTTTCTCTTCGGCAGCCTTTCTAGCTCTTAAAGCAGCTTCTTGGGCTCTTAAAGCAGCTTCTCTTCTTGAGACTTCTTCAGCAGCTTTTTGAGCTTTCAATTCAGCCTCTTTCTTAGCTTTCAATTCAGCTTCTTCTTTTTTGGTTTGTTCTTCAGCAGCTTTGTTAGCAGCTTCAGTTTGTTGTTGATATCCATAAGGAATTTGATTTGGGTTCAATCCAAATAATCCTTGGAATAATGCAGTGGTTAGGTCATCGCAGCAGACCTTGATCTTCTTTGGGACATTCAATACCAAAACATTTTCACTTTGATAGTATTCCCAATCAATCTTAGAAAGTTCGATATCATTCAAGTTAAATTGGAAGATCTTTCTAAAGTTATCAACTTTAGACTCGATCACCAAGTTAACAAGATTGCTATTTCCTTGATATAAAGAATTCTTCACAGCTCTGACTTCATAAGAGTCAAAGGATCCGTAATTCTTGAAAATTTGAATTTGATAAGCGTCTTCGGTTTCAACCTTTTTTATAATCTTAGGACTGGTTTTTTCCAATTGTTTTTGACGTTCCAATTCAGCTTGCTCCAACTGTTGTTGACGTTGAAGTCTTTGCATTTCTTCTAAGTATCCCGCAAAGGAGTTGAAGTCGTATAATGGATTAGTGTTAATAGAGAACATGATAGTTAATAAGTTTGTATAATGATAAAAATTAACAACTGATTGAATTTACCACATTTGCCCAAGTTTAAATACCCCAATTATACATTAATAATCACCATCACCCCTTTGCCATCAGTTCTTTCCAGAATGGCGGAGGTTATTTTTCGCAGCCTTCTTCCCTCTTCCGGGATGCTGCTAGAAGATTCCAGAGATGGGTGCAGGAACATCACCGAATTTTCTAGAAAAATTGCCCCAAAAAGGCAGGTGCACGGGTGCAAAATCCGGGGGTGTGCATGAAAATGGGGAGATGGCTGCGACGAATGGGGTTACTATGTGGTCCGGTTAGGTGATAAGGGGAAGCATAATATCGGGTTATACGTCATGCTGTGTCAAATCTACAGACAAGATCTACATTGATCGACAGATAGCTGCAGAATGTTAATGTAAGTTTATTATCGGATACAAATGTCTATCAGAAGGTCGTATACAATATGAAGAAGACAGCTAGAGACCTACCCATCCTCTGATTAATTCTCGAATGGCACCAATACTGGCCAAGATAATCATGACGGTACCAAAAACACTGAAACTCAACGAACTCATGGAAGCAGCTCTAGGATCAACGTTTAACAAGTGGGCAGTTGCAATTGCCCCACAATTGATTCCAAGACTAACACCACGGGTAACGTAGTCATCGGATGGAACCCGCAAAAGATTGAAAATTGAATCACCCACGAGAACCCCACAAATTCCACTAAGAATAGTACACACTGCCATCAAGGAAACAGATCCACCCAAAGCATTGATCAATGGAGTACCCAAGGCCAAGGTAACCAGTCGACCAATAAATCCAATTGATCTAACAGCCGAGATACCAATGGCATGGCAGAAGAGAGGATAGCAGAAGAAGGTCAATGCAACTGACACAAGAAGAGGAGGCATAAGCACCCAGAAGTTCCGGACGAAATCTTTTCTATGGGTGAACATGGGCAATGACAACGAAACAATAGAGATATCCATCAAGGAACTCAAGAAATCTCCGCAGCCTGGCCACTGGGGGGTTGCGGTGGGATTGACTATGTTTTCATTGATTTTACCCTGGTTAATCATGGCTTTACCGTTGAACAAATTGAGGTAAGTTTTCCCGGTTTTGTAGTATCTCAAATCCTCAAGGAACCCTTTAGGCTGACCGTGATGATAAATCAACGAGCCAATGAAACACACAAACAAGATTTCTCCCGTCAGAATGAGAATTGGGTGGGCAAATTTCTTCAGCTGCGGCCATTTGAGAGGAATCATTAGTGCCAAATAGTAGGCAATGATGGTAATTCCGAGATGGTATGGCAAGAACACATGTATGGACTTGATGTAGTAGAATGGAATGGATACCACGAATAAGGTGGTGTACAATATCCAGTCGATGTAGTTGGTGAGGAAGATGGTGATTTTTTGTGAGTTTTCGCTCAAGTGTTCAAATGGACTTTCTGGTGGAGTGGTTGAAGCACTGGTTACTGGAGAAGCAGACACCGGAGACGTTTGAGGGTTGACAATGGCAGGAATGGTGTATGATTTCTGGAGAGTGTTATCGTTGACACTGGTGCCTCTAACATGGAGTTGTTCAGGTTCTGAGGGCATATTAATGGAGCCTTCCTGAGTGCTGAAAGGATTTTCGCTGATGGAGTAGCTTCTGACAGAGGAGGAACGAGGAACAGGCTCGGTTTTGGTGGAGCGTAAGCTAGAGATGTCAATGGTGGTGATATCGTCTCTCATGGTGGTAAAGACGTTTCTTCTGACTCCATCAATGAAGTGGTGGGTATGAGGGTCATTGGTTTCCATGTTTGTCAACTCTATTTCCTCCTCCTCGTCCATTCTTTCGATCTCGGTGTTGCCCTCATTCTTTTTGGCCAAGTCTAAGTCGTCAGAGTAGAGGTGCAACTTCAATAGCACCCACTTCAACGAGTAGATCATGTAGACATTGACAAGCAACAAGAGCAAGCCTCCCACGACAAACACACCAGCAATCTTCAAACACTCTATAAACGTGATGGGATCACTCAATGGCAAGATGATGAAAGAGGGAATGAAGAACACATTGATCCATTTCAAGGTGAAGTTCATGGAGGGCTTGATGATGGTGAGGTAATGAGTAAGGATGAAAGTGGACACGGAACTGATGCGGGATTTGACGTCGTTGTTGCCCGGGGTGTTGGATAAGGTGCTCAAGATGTTGAGAACACATAAAACCACCAAGTTGATCAACATCCCCAACACCGAGGCCGGGAACTTGATCTTAAACACATTGGCTAGCAATTGGTTGAGCCCGTACAAGATAACAAACAAGATAATGAGCCCAAACGGCACTACAACGTATGACTGGAACAAGTACATCTTGGAATACCACAATCCGAACCCGACTCCTTGGTAAACGTCCTCAAACGTTAGGGTTTTCCACCACTTCTGGTTATAGTGGTGCACGGCAATGTCATTGCGCTCTTCCTCGGCCGACCGGGGCAGGAGCTGGAGCAGCAGTGTACGTTGGTGCTGGTTAGAAGACTTAGCAACCATAGTAGCGGACATGATAACGGTCACACGATATAGCAAAAAAACGGGAGATCCAATAGGAATAAATACGACAAATACGACACAATTTATACGATTTAACCCCAGGATTTGGCTGCTGCATGAAAAAAAAAGGTTGAGTCAAAACCACTCAAAAAATCAGTTCCGAAGTGACTCCGAACGCACAAAATTTCCTGACGTCCGAGGATGCTACAGAGATAAGAAATGATGAGATATGAATTTTATAGCGTAATGTACATGAATAAATGATGAGCTGAAGAAGCTGAGGAGGCAGCAGAGAGCACAAGAAGAGCACAAGCAGTTGGTGATAGAATGTAAGAAAGATGTGATTAAGCACATAAGCACATGATTAAGTAATTAAGCACTTAATGAAGCACTTAAGTTAAGCACCAAAGCAAATTAAGTAATTAGGCACTTAAACAGTTAAGCAAATAATTAAGTAATTAAGCACTTAAACAATTAAGCAATAATTAAGCACTAAGCACATATTCAACTACAGACAGCTA
Source organism: Isabelozyma gotoi (assembly GCA_003708205.2). Lineage (NCBI taxonomy): Eukaryota > Fungi > Ascomycota > Pichiomycetes > Serinales > Metschnikowiaceae > Isabelozyma > Isabelozyma gotoi. Next base: position 107,155 of record PPNP02000008.1, on the reverse strand, counting down.
ACACTAGTCAGCTGTGCCCGAATGCCATAGCAGCTGCTAGTTCCTCTGCTGGCCTACTCTTCAGACTTTCCCTCGATGAGTTCCTTGTGCTCTTCTTTGGCGTATCTTAAACCACAGTATCCACAAGTAGCAGCCTTTGGTTGGTCCAAGTTGATGAATACCTTGGGATGTCCTTGCAAAGTGCTTCCTCTATTACCATCACACACAGCAATGTTACCTTCATCATGCGATAAGTATCTGATTGGTTCTTTGGCAATCAACTCAATAGCAGCGTAAGGTCTAGGTTGCAAATCCAAGTCTTTTTGCACGAATCTATGAGGGGCCTTGGAAACAACGTCTAAACGAGACTGTTGAGAATTACTCCAAACTTGGGCTCTATTTGGGGCCTGTTCAATGACAGGATTTTGTTCTAATTCTTCTCTGGATAACCCAGTACTGGTGGTTTTGATGGGTTTAGTTGGAGCAGCGGTGGCAGTGGAGTTGAATCTCACCAACCTACATGGTTTCATGGATCTGACTGTTAATCTGGACAACATTATTACGGATAAAACAACAGATGTAGCGATCTAGACTGGGATGATTTTGGTTTGAAAAACGAGGAAATCAAAATTTAAATCGGTTTAATTGGTTAAAGCGCGGTCACGTGACAGGAGCCAGATTTTCCGGAAAAAAGCCGTACACCAGCGCGCTTCACAAAAAAAAAAGAACACCTCCGTACACTCGGATTACCCGACATCTGTCACCCGAAACAACACCAGGGGCCTACAGGCGAAGTTATCAGAAGCACATAAAGTTTTATTGATTACTATAATCTTAAACTAATGAAAGAGAGAATTGACAAAAAAGGAGGGGGGGAGGAGGGGGGAGGGAGCGAGAAAAAAAAGAATTAAACTAAAAATGAATAAATGAAGTAATGATTAAAAATGAAACATGAACTTATAAAACAATACACTTCTTTTTCTTTTCCTTCTTTTCTTTAGTTTTCAAGGAAGCTCTGGTGGCGGCTTCAAAGACTTCTCTAACCCCTTCACCGGTTCTAGCAGAACATTCTAAGTAGTATTGAGCCCCGATTTTGGTGGCGACGGCAGAACCTTCGGACGAGGAGACAGGTTGTTGTTGTTGTTGTCTTAATTGTTCGATGGTATCGGAATCATTTCTTAAATCAGACTTACAACCCACTAAGATAATTGGGACACCTTGACAGAAGTGTAAGACTTCGGAAATCCATTTTTCCAAAACGTTATCTAAGGAATCAGGGGAGTCAACGGAGAAACAAATCAAAATGACATTGGAGTCAGGATAAGACAATGGTCTTAATCTATCGTAATCTTCTTGACCGGCGGTATCCCATAAGGCCAATTCGACCTTTCTACCGTCGACTTCGACGTCGGCCACATAATTTTCGAAAACGGTGGGGACGTAAACTTCAGGGAAGGTACCTTTTGAGAAAACAATCAACAAACAAGTTTTACCACAAGCACCATCACCGACTATGACCAACTTTCTTCTAATTTCAGCAGGAGGAGGAACCATCTTTGATATATGTGTAGAGACGAAATGAAATTAGAATCAAAAAAAAAAAAAATTAATTAGAAATTTATAAATACCTTGTAGTAAGAACTAACAAAAAAAAAAAATTGAACTAGTTTATCGTTAGTAGAGAATTTTTTTAAACGAAATCAAATCACACACAAAGCACAAGCAATAAGAGGGAAAAAAAAATAGGAAAGGAAAAAAAAAAAATGGGAAGGAACCAAAAAAAAAAACTGGGAAAGTAACCAGAAAAATGGTGTTTTTTTTTATTTTTTTTTGATTTTCCCTGTTAATCTCACCACGAAAAAAACAAAATTCCTCCTTTTAGAACTATTGTTTCTGCAAATTCCACCAGCAAACTGGTCCGCTCTTTGGGAGGGCCCGGCTGGTGCCAGCTAAGGCTGCGAAGGCTGAGAGAGGTGGGGGGTCATGTAGATGCGGGACAGGGGTGGCGAGCCCGTTTAATGGAATGGAGATCAGAAGCGTTCATGCACGATTGTGCCATTGGCATCAGGCACCTCAAGTGTGTCTTAAAAATAGATTTGTCGTGGCGATATGAAATGAACACAATAGTAGAGATGGGATTAGGCGTGGCAGTAGCCTGGTGGTGATTTGGTCGTCTGACAACCCAGCCCAAGTAGGCCCAGCCGAAGTGGGCCCAATTGAAATGATCCAATCCAGAGTTGACCAGTCCAAGCCGTTAGAGTAGATAGGCAATTGTCTATCAGTTATCTACGTATTGTTCCTTGCTCTCTGTCAACTCTCTGCCATGGTCTCTTCCCTGTACTGTTCTATTGCCTGTTCTATTCCCTGTTCTCTGTTCAGCTCAGCTCTCTATTCTCCGCTCTCTGTTCCTTATCTGCCTCTCCTATCGTCACTGACTCCTCTCCCTCCTATTCTCTCCTTATCCTTGCTGTTCCTCGGTTCCTCCGTGGAAGCCCTATCACATCCTCTATCACTCCTGCTTGTGTGTTGTGTTTTATACATACCTATGTGGTTCAATTGTTTCTTTAACCAAAAAAGAGAGCAGAAGATAAATTACCAAAATAATTTTTCTACTCAAAATCAGATTTAATGGATCCTCACAGGGTTTTAAATTTAAAATTAGGTTTTTTTTGTAAACATTTTTTTAGTCCTGTGTGATAGCCAGCGTGAGGGTTGGGTCGAAGGGGCGCAGAGGGGAGCCAGGCGCAACGTCACGTGCGGGAGGCACGGGTGCGGGCTCCACCTCCCCCAGTTTGCAGCCTTGACGAGGTACCAGAAGGGCATGCAGATCCATGGGCGGGCCATTGTTGGCAAAGGCTAGGCGATGAGAACTGGGCGGATAGTAGACGAGGTACCATAGATGTAATGAAATGAAATGAAATGGTCAAGATAGTAATACAGTTGATAGATAAGATACTAATTGATACAATCGATATGAACAAGATACTACTTGGGCTGCATTTTCTTCATATACTACTTGAGCCGTATTGATACTATCGATTTAAGATACTAATTGATACAATCGATACCATCAAGATACTACTTGAGACGTATTGACACCATGTAATCGATATGACTAAGATGAATATACTACTGAGACATTTGGTACTAATTCTAATTGATTGACTAAGACAGTAATCGATCCCATTAGGACAGTAATTGATACAATCACTACTCAAGTAATGAAAGCAGAATTGATACTAATCCACTCTTAAGACACTTATACAATTGTGCCTTTAGGTCGAATCTACTTTTTCTATTTTGTTTATTCTTATTATTTGTACTTCGACCTCTTGGTCTCCAGTCAGTCTGAGCTGCTCGCTCTTCTTCTCTATATAGTCTAATTTTCATCTTCCTTCTCTTCAGTCTCTCCATCTTCCTTCTGTTCCTCCTTCACTTCATCCTCTTTCTTTTCATCCTCCTTCACTTCACCCTCCTTCTTTTCATCCTCCTTCTCCTCCTTCTCTTCATCCTGCTTCACCTTTCGTGGCGGCAACACCTCATTGAATGCCTTCCCCCAATCCTTCTCGTTCTCAAACCATTTGCAGCAAATCTCAAACACATGCGAAGTAGCCAACACTTGTCTTCCGTTGATCTTGATGAACTTGTCTATGGGCAACCGACCCACCTTCAATCCCAACTCTTTCGCCTTGTTGATACATATGCTCTTGTGTCTATTCTTATCAACAATACCTCCAATAATGTAAGTATATCCCGAATCCAACGATTCTAGCACCTCATCGGTATCTGCCGTCAAATAAACCACTTTGCTCAATGCTTCTTTGTCTTCAGGTAGTATCTCCTGTAAATGATCGTTGGTTTCAATGTTAATGTTCTTCCATGCTAAATATTCTCTTACTAACGTATCGAATCGGGTCTTTAAATTTCCATTGAAACTGCTGATAGTCAAATCAAGATTGTATTTACTGTGTCTTTTGGCACTATAACAACGTGATATTTGATTACTAAGAGACACAATCTCTCTTTCATTCATTAATGAATCAAATTCACAGTCCACAATGACCTTGACCCCAGTTGGAGTTTGTTCTTCTGGAGTATACTTCATCCGTTTTATTTGATGATAGTTTTTTTCGTCACTGTTCTTGATTTCTTGCTCTTCTGCCTTCCGTCTTTGTCCGGCTAGTCTTTTCTTTTCCCTCTTGCTGTCACGGTATGCTTCTCTTGTCTCTTCCCATCTCTTCTGCTTCTGGAGTCTTTTCCATGCATTCTTCGACATTCCTTCTGGAATTTCAACCTTTTTCTTGTCATAAGTGATGGTTTTGGTTCCAACAGGAACTTCTTCCACCAAATCCTTCACTGGAACTTGTTCTCCTCCTTCCATTGTACACTACTTGTAGCTGATAACCAAACCTTTCACATCATCTCGAAATTTTTCACTCCAGATTTTTGCTCATTACAAGAGAAAAATAAAGACTGCAAAAAAAATGTCATACAAAAAAATGTCATACAAATAAAAAGTGTCTAATTTTACATATCCATATACAAGCGTATTTCACTAAAAAGCATATCTAGAGTAATTGATCAAGGCCTGTACTATTGGTGAAGAAGTCAAAGTCCCCTAAGAATAAAAGTTCTGAAAAATTGGGGTTGAGGGAGGGGTTCGTATTAGGTGTCAGGCCAGGATTATTTGGGAATAAATTTTCACCTTGGACATTTGAATTATTAAATACATTTCCAAGGCGGGGGTCGGGTGTTGAATTAAGCCCAGGATTTAAGTCATTTGGTTTTACCTCGTTGGTGTCGTTAAACTGTCCGTTCATATTATTCAACAAGGGATTAACTGAAGGGTGTGCTGGGGGTTTATGCATGTTGGCAGAATTATTTTGGTTCATTCCGGTGGTATTTATATTAGGAACGGGCTCAGGATTAGGTGAGTAGAATTGTTGTTGGTTTATAGGAGAAAACTGCATATTGCCAGGTTGTGGTTCCATATTATCAAAATTACCAAAATTAGTTTCATTAGGTAGGTTGTTTCTCATGGCTAGCATCAGTAGCCACATCTGATCAACATCATGGTTATGGTAGAAGCTATCTGGAGTGGAACCACCGTCAGTTGAATTGTTGGTGACAGTTGAGGCCACAGAGGCTGCTTGTTGAAGCGTATCCAGCTCATTTTCGAAGAATTCAGACTTCATACTTGTCTTTTTCAATTTCTTCTCCGGAGTAGTTTTATTAACTGGTTTAATCAGAGGTTTAAGGGAAAAGCTAAATGGTGTAATTTTTCCGTTTCTATTTCCCATCTTTCGTTGCATTCCTTTTCCCTTACCCGAGGCAGCCATATCCAGAAAATCAGCTTCAGAACATGAATCTTCAAAATTATTGATATTTTCAATGGTTTTAATAGCATTATCAACCGTTCCACATAAATCTTCTATTTGAGTTAGGGTGAATTGAAACATCTTAGCATTGGTTGATTCAGGGTTTTTTTGCATGTTTTCATAACTGGTTTTATCGTGAATGGCATGGAAAAGATATCCATGTGCTTTATAGATTCTCCAAGCGAAATAGTAACGACTCGAGAATCTGCTGAAAATCTTGGTGCATACAACTCCTAGCTTATGGAGTTTATCACCCAATTTTTTATACCAGTGATTGATTTTATAATACTGATTATCAGTTCTCAAAAGATGTTGATGGTCCTTATTGGATTCGAATGAGTATCTAATGTACAAGATTCGTGTCAATGCTGAGATACAGACCTGGTTAATCTTATGTATGGCCATCATCAAACTTGGGTTTAAGAAAAACCCATCTTTACTAAGTTTTCCGTTAACTATTAGATCACAGTAAGGAAGGATGAATTCCATGATGATATGAAACATTTTCTTTAAATAAAAGAATGTTAACTCATAATTTCCATTTTTCTCATAGTGTAAGTAAAAATGGAAGAAGACACTGACCATGGAACATCCAGTTGACATCACATATCTCACCGATAAAATAGCATGGAAATTATCGGGAGTAATACAATCCTGGTTGAATACCTCATAATTATCATCATTCAAGGCAACAAGAGGATGGAATTCATCTCTGAAGGTCTTTTCAAGATTATTCAAGACAGCAGTAAGTTTGTTAACTGGAGTGAATTTGTTAATGTCAAGAACGATATCAAGTAATCTTCGGAAATAATTGATTCGAATGTAAAAATAGTAAAAACTATCCGCCACCGCAGCCTCAACTGCTTGGCTTCGACTGTTTTCATTACCTGCCTCTAAATAAGGAGGCCTGATATCAAAATGTCTAAAATCAATCGAAGGTGGATTTCCAATACTAAAGGAATGAAATAAATCAGATCTAACCAAAAAATGCCAAATTTTCCTTGTTAAATTATTGATTTTGGGATCAGTAAAGATATCAGGAAACAACAGCGGCTCTCTATTAAGACCGAGAGAGTATGCCATTTGAATTAATAATGCAGTGGAAACCTGTGAATCTCCACCGTCTAAATTATCTCCATCTTCAGGAGCAAACGCATGGTATAATCTCATGTATAATACTGATTGAAAAATAGTCAAGTTGGTCTTTCTTGATAATTGGAAGGATTCAATGCATAATTGGGCTACTTCAATCACCGAAACATTAATCGAGTTAATCATAAGATATTTCATCTCCTTGGCGTTCTTAAAATTTTCACCTTTCCAGTCATTCTGAATAAAAAGATCGTTGACACAAGATCTATTAGAGAATAATGATAAACAAGTCATTCGAAGAACAATTAGAGCAATAGCAACCGTAGCTAAATCCAATTTCTTCTCAACTTTTACCTGAGAGAATGGCTCATCACTAAGATCGACTGGACCAAATATTTTTGCAAGGTCGCCTTTAAAAGAGGTTTCATCAAGAAAAGGAATAAAGGCATACAAATTGCCGAAGTACTTATCAATCAATAACCAGAAGACCCGTTTTTTAGGCAAAATAAGTTTGATTTTTTCCACCAAATGTAAGTCATTATCAAATTTCCCTTCAAAAAGAGTTTTACCAAGGGTCAAACTTCCTGCTGGAAGCGTACCATTTTCACCCAATTTGTAATTTTTATTTGACAGTAATGTTTGGAGAGGAGCAAGCTCGTAAATTCCTTCACGTTGGAGAGCGGTTTTTTGAAAATCCGATTCCTTGTTCTTCTGCAAATGTTTCATTAATACTGGTATGTTTGGAACAGCCGAAGTATAAAGAGAAGGATAAACACTAGGATCAGTGTATTTGCAGTCAACGGACTTTCTGAGAAGAGATATCCAAAAATCTCTTTGCATTAACGAAGTCCATGACAAGGGACCAAAGTTTGCTCTTCTGAATGGTTCCTTGACTTGGATTGTAGAGTATCCATCATAAAAATTGATCTTGTCATCATCAGCAACCATGGGGCAATACATATGTTTATTGACCTCAGGAGATAAGTAGTCGGAGTTAATGGAGATTTGGGGAGCATCAAAGTCCATGGACACTTGGACATTTGGGTGTTTGGAATGATCTTTTTCAAGATGGTGGTCGTACTTATAGTACAGAGGTTTTAAACTAGCTTCTAACTGGGCCAATTTTGTCTTTAATGTCAAGATTTCGTGCTGATTCTTTCTCTGATCATCATCTTCTCCCGAAGAAGAGTTGTACTCCAACATCTCGGTATTTTCTTCTTCTTCTTGTTCTTCCTCTCTCTTTCTTTTCTTCTTGCTAGTCTTTCGGACTGGTCTGGGTTCATACGAACAAGTAAAGCCCGAGTTGACCTTAACACAAGAAGTGCATGGAAGTTTCCGATCACATTTAACTTTTCTTCTTTTGCAGTTATTACATACCAAAGTTGGCTTATTTCTTCTTCTAACAGGAGCAGGACCAGAACCAGCAGATTCCGAGGTGGGAGGTGAATTTTCTGCCGTAGCCATGGTGAAATCACGGTAATAAGGTCAAGATCTCACTATAGTACATATAGAAACCCACTAAAACTATTATTTTTTTCTAAATTTTTTTTTTAGTGTCGCCTCAAAACAATTAACAGGGCTGCAAGAGAAACTTCTTTCGCTTAAATAACCAACAACTGTAGTTGGGCAGTTGTTTAAACGTAAGGTTAATGTCTTTGTCAAAAAAAAAAAAAGTGTCAAGCCCCATACTTTTCGATGCGGATACAACAGAAAATTCCTCGGTGATATTCCCGAGGTTCCTCACTTTGGAATTAGGGCCGAGCTAAACTCAATAACTGCGAAAAAAATATCGTCGTCACCAACCTTAAATTCGTCCCGGAGATTGGGAGATTAAACTACAGAAGTTAAAAGTCATCTGGTGCCAACCAAAGCCATGATGCAACATGATAGTGCAGACACGTATGACGTAGGAAAATTGGGAGTTGGGAGTTATTTATAGAAATACACAAGAACTATATATACGAAAGCTGTCAAGATAATTTGACAGTGAACCCTGTAATGGGTGAACTATATAAAGACGTCAGAGAGGTGCCCCCTGAAAGCTAAAATAGCGGCCGTACATACCTAATCAAGCTTAAAAACTTGGTCAAATGGAAGGTCACTGAAAATATCGAATTTAGACACTTGCTCCAAGTCAAAACCAAATCTATCCAAGCCTGCATTGCCGCCAATATTGCCGGTTGCAAAAGCATCAGGGTTTGGGATAGGAGAGCCGCCAACAATTGACCCCGAGCGGGAGAAACCAGTGCTCCCCATACCTAATCCTGGAGACATGCCGGTTCCCATCGAAGATTTGTAGAAATCGCTGTCAATGGCATCATTAGACTCATAGATTCGATTATCGTGCTTCATAGAAAGCATATTAAGCCACAATCTATCGATACTTTCATTGTCAACAAAATCAAACCCAAATTGGCCATTCATATTATCAAGTTGGGCATCTTGTTTGTTACTTGTACTGTCATATCCATTAGTTTTTGAAGATGGTGTATTAATACCAAATGTGTCTTGTTGCTGGCTTGCCTTATCATTCCTCCGAGTTGTGCTAGAAAATGTGGTGCTTGAGGAAGGGGTATATTTTGAAAACTCCGAATTAGTTGAAGGACTGTCACTAGGAGAACAATCGGCATTTCTGCTGAACATACGACCCTTTCCATTTCTTTCAGCTTCCACAATATGGCAGAATATAGACTGAGAGTTTGCTTCTGCTTTTCCAAATTTGGCCAATGTCTTTTCACAGATTTTTATCAACTCCTCTAATTGTTCCACAGAATAATGGGGAGAACGAAGATGTCCAGCAACCTTATGGTTTTCCTCGTAAAATTTGGTGGAAGTAATGGTTTTCAACAAATACGTATGTCCCTTGGTAATTCTCCAGGCGTAATAGTACCGATTACTAATTTTAGAAATGGCCGAAATTGAAACTTCAGCACATCGGGTTAAACATGAAGAGAAGTTGCACAACATTTTGAAATAAATTGAATAATTTACGTCATTAAGTCTCTTAGTATCGTGATCAGGGCTGGTTCTCATATTGTAAATGACGAAATTGACTCTAACAATCGAAGCCAAATTAATTTGATTAGATTTATGAATTATCAGCTCTAATGTTGGGTTGATAATCATGTCACAAACAATTTCGCTATTACCCAAAAGACTATTATAATGAGGCATAATCTCGGCAGTTGAAATTAACAATGACTTCTTCAAGTAAAAGAATGACAAATTAATATCTTTTTGTTCGTAATAAAGGTAGAAATGGAAAAAGATTGAAATCAAAAATGCTTTCAACGATAAATAGAACTTGATCTTGAAATTTCTAGTGAAAGCAAATGATATAGTGTTCTTTTCCAAAGGTTTCATACAATCATATAACGTACCATAATCATCATTGATTACAAGCTCAAATTCAGACAAGTACGAGCAAAGTTCTGACATCTTAGTCTTACCTTCAACGTCTAAAACCAAAGACAATATTTTCCGTAAAATGTCTAAAAATGAACAGCAGCCAAAGTATGATTCGGTGACATATTTATCCAACGTAGTATCTCTAAGATTTTCATTTCCTGGTTCATGGTATGGCATGAGAGTATCGAAGTACATTCTGTTAATCGTCATGGGATTTCCGAAAGCGTATGCCAAATAGATATCAGAAACAACCAAGAAGTGCCATATCTTTCTTCCCAAATGGTTTAACTTTGGATCGTTACACACATCTGCAAACTTGTTGGGCTCTCTATTGAGACCCAAGGAATAGGCCATCTGGATTAACATGGCATTTAAGACTTGTGAATCTCCACCATCAGCACCATCACCATCCTCGGGAGCATAGGTATGATACAAACGCATGAAGAAAGCAAGTTGTAAAATGGTAAAGTTTGATTTTCTTAACAATTGAAACAGGTCCAAACACAATTGTGCCACATCAATAGCATTGATATTAATGGGGTTAGACAACAAGTATTTTAGTTCCTGAGCTGCTGGAGAAGGATCAGTGGTGTGAAGATTATCTTCATTTACCGAATTTTTGTTACAAAAAAGGGACAAATAAGTCAACCTCAAAACAATTAGCAACAAACCAAGAGTGGCCAAATCTAGCTTTTTCTCAACCTTAAGATCAGCTACAGGAATATCTTCGAAGGACCGAGGCCCTATGATCTTAGAAATATCGTTGATAAAAGTTTCCTGATCCAAGAATGGCATGTATGGATAAAGCCAAGTGAAATATCTATGAAGTAATTTCCAAATTACTGTTTTCTTGGGTAAAACCATTTGGATTTTATCAATCAATTGTAATTCACGGTCAATTTTCCCATCATAAAATGTTAAACCTAAGGGCAAGGCAGTTTGGTTTACTTTGGCCTTTTGGATATTTCTTTCCATTCTTGCTTTGAGAATACTATTATAAGGAACCATATCATCATAACCATCAGTTTCTAGTGCTCTCTTTTTGAATACTTTTTCCACCTGATCACCATCATACTTCATTATAACATCAGCTTTTTCTGGGGTTATTTCTGTCGAGCTATTAGAAAAAACTAAAGCTCCATCGTACTGAGGTTTTTCCTCCCTCTTTTTGATCACATAGTCCCATAAAATACGTAATCCACCATCTCTCTTCATTAATGATGACCAAGCAAATGGTCCGAAATTGATTCTCCGGAGAGGTTCTTTTACGTGGATCGAGGTATAATCATCAAAAAAGTTAATTGTATCATTAGGTGACGAGCAAGGATTCGTTCCTAGTAACAACTTGGACAATACAGTTGATTTCGTTGGAGGTGTACTATGATTTGATGAGTTTCGTTCGTCAGAAACGTCAGGTCGTACTGAATTTGGTGGATTATAGCCTATATTGAGGGGAGGAAGTTGAATCGGTAGTGGAGGTTGATTGGTAGTAGGGAGTGGGGGATTGGCTGTAGCAGAACCGAAGAAATTCAGAGACTGAGGGTTATAATAGTTTTGAGGAGGTTGACTAGGTTCATTTTTAGGTGGAACAAACGGAGATGGATCCTTGAACTTAACTGATGGCGTTCTGGTGGTTGCAAGGGGGTCATGAGAAAGAGGAGGAGGATGTAGGTCCGATGTAACTGCTGCTACAGGAGGTTTTGCTTCAGGAACTGCAGCTATAGAAGCTTCGATTTGTTTTAGACGTTCTTTCAATATTTCCAACTCACTTTTGGAGACAGGGTCTTCGTCTCTCTCAGAGGTACTTACTGGTTTGTTGAAGTTTGCCACCGGTCTGAATTTATCATTTTTGCTGGGGTTGGCTGGAGAAGTATTGTTAAAGGAAAGAGGTTTCTTAGCAGAAGCAACATAGGGTAATAGCGGTTTTTGAATTCCATTAGTTTGGGCTCCATCTATCTCAGAACTGTACACACATCCATCTGTGATACCTGTTTTAACACACTGGGAACATGGATGGCCCTTATCACATCTGATCTTCTTACGCTTACAGTTCTCACACACAAGGCTTGATCTCTTTCTTCGCTTCGTAGGAGGCTTGTCCTTTTCTAGGGTGATTTCCATGGTGATTGGGGGTCGGTAAAAGCCACAGAAACAGTAATCTGGACTCTGAGACGATGAAAAAAGCTGACTTTTTCGATCAGGTTGGTGGAAGAATTTTTGTTTAATCTTTACCGGAGATTGATTAATAAGTGCGATGCAATCGACAAAAGTGGTAACTCCGACAACATAATATTCTCGATTATTACCGCACGCCAAAAAAATACCCTTCGCTACATGCAAAATAACTTGGCTTTGCATGATATGGAATTCTTAGCTCAGCAAATTTATACTTTTACAGCAGACAATAAACATGATGTAGTTCAAATAAAAAGTCTGTTGTACTAAATATAAGCTCATGGTTAATACAGTTACTAAATCTCTAATCATAAACATATCATACAGTCTAATTACAAAGTGATGGGTTAAGTATATATACAGCTGTCATAATGGCATTTAGTTTTTCTTCTTATCAAAGTGATTCTGGAAGATTTGATCTAATGGGATGTCGTTGAAGATTCCAAGTTGATCTTTGTTGTTGATCGCAGAAAACAAAGTTTGGTTATTGTAGGATACATCATCGGGATTGGATTCTGTACTTTGCTTCAACGATCCACGACGAGAGGTGTGGGGGTTGCTATTTTTCAGTGGTACCTGGTTTTGGTTGTTGGCAGTTTTCTGGACTATAAGTTGAATCCATGAATTATCAACTTCAGCATTTGGGAACATAAGGTCATTCCTTTGGGTAATGTGTTGTCCTGCTGAGGTCAAATCAGGAATGTTATCGAAATCGGTCTGCATGAAGTTGGAGTCAAATGGGAATCCTTCATCCACAATAGACCGGTTCAATTGATCGTAATCATCAATATTTCCAATTCCTGGATCGAGAGAGTTCATAAAGTCAATATCTGCAGTGTTACTGAATTTTTCAATACCCGGTAATGAAACATTTGGCGACAATGTTGACATTTCTTTCATGGAATCATGAGCTTCTTGATAGAATGCAACATCGTCGATGTGAAAGAATTGATTATTCTCAATAATTTCGTTCAAATCAGCGTCACTATTTTTCAGAAAAACTTTCTCAATATACTTACAACTGTTTGTTCCCATACGTGTTAAATCTTCCATAGTTTCAGGGTCAGCAAAAACAGCATTTTGTTCTGAGACAAGGAATTCGGCATAAAAGTTTTCGTTAGTAACAATGCCCAATAAAAATATATGGGATTTACTAATGGCCCACGCAAAATAGTAACGATCACTTAAACAAAGACTTGCTAATATGGTAATCTTCATACACTTTACCATAACTTCCAGGAACTCAATCATTACTTTGAAAGTGTTCTTATAAGTTGGATCTGTTGCCACTTTCTGGCGGTGATTGGATGATTTAATGCATTTATAAATCAAGGCATTGGCTCTGATGATTCCAATCAAGATCATCTCATTACATCTGTAAAGTGCCTGAAGAACAAGCTGATTGAGGGTAATACCAGTTCCTTCTCCAAAGCAAGCATCTCCTTGAAGAATAAACGGCAAAAAGCATGGAACTAATTCCTCAATACAATTGGAGAACAATTTCTTCATATAGAAACAAGCTAGAGCAATATTTCCTTTCTCTTCGTAGTAGCTCATTAAGTAAAAATAAAGAAGCAAGTAAAATGAACGAGTATTGATCGTGACAACAGCTTTTGTAGTTTTCGATACAATATAGTTACGATCACGTTGTTCAAGTGGACGAATATAGTCAATTAATCTTCCTAGAGGGACACTTGTACCGACTTCCATCTGATTCAAATACTTTGTGAGGTCAGACAACTTGACTTCATGATTCACATCTAAGCACAATTGTAAAATGTTTTTCATCGGACCTTTAACCAATAATTCATCATAACTATAAAATTGGGATATTGTTCGATCAAGAGTGGCGTCATAAAGGTTTTCATTACCTGGAATTACCGAAGGGAACATAGTATCATAATAATCCTTATTGATTGCTAATGGATGTCCAGTATTGAAACTATTAACAAAATCCATGGTTAACAAACCGCTCCAAATTCTTCGTCTTAAATGGTTGTAACGTTCATTCGGCACTGCAAATGCGTTTTTAACTTTTGAAGGCTCACGATGCAACCGTAACATATAAGCCATTTGTACCAAAGTACCATGATAGATTCTACCATCATGAGTTTCCAAACCATCACCATCTTCAGGAGACGTGAAATGATAGAAATTAAGTACCAAAGCCAATTGTAGTGTCATTAGATGAACTCTCTTGAATAACTGGTGTTGATGTAAACAGATATGAGCAAGAACCACGGCAGCTGGAGTAATTGGGGTTGACAATAGGAGTTTTAATGTTTGGGCCTCTGGTGAAGGGTCAGTAGAATTGATTCTAGACCGATTTAAAGAGGACTTGTTGGAGAATAAGGACAAGTAGGAGAGTCTTAGCATCGCCAACAAAAGCCCGAGATTAAGAATATCATGGCTTTCTGTGACATTTATCACAGCAATGGACTCATTTTCATATGATTCGGGCCCAATTACTCTCTCGAAATTGGTACGGCAGTCTCTTTCATCAAGATGGGGGCAGAAAGGATAAATGTGAGAGAAGAACCGCTTGACCAACGTCCATACTACTATTTTTTTTGGAAGAATTAGTCTGACCTGCTCCACTAGACGAGCCTCCTGGTCAGCAGGGGAATCACTAAAGCTAAGGGATAGAGAATTGCTGTCAGTATGGTCCGAGGTATCCAAGTTGTTACTGGGAGTGACCATATAGGGATTAGAGTCATCAAACACGAGAGAGGCAGAGTGGGAATTGGAGTAGCTGTTTTCCGAATTTCTCGACTCTGAATGCAGAGAACCGGTGGAGTTTATACTATGAGGAGTGTGCTGATTATCAGATAGTTGCTCTTTTGAGTGGGATCTACTGTGGGTATTAAGAGAAGATAACGACTCCGACCGTGAACTCAATGCCATTGCTTCCAATTCGGTCTGAGATTTCTGTAGTTTGATATACTGTCTCATGATCGAAAGCCAGTAGTTTTTTCTTTGAAGTTGGCCCCAACTAAAGGGCCCAAGGATGTTTGCTGCTGGGTCGTCGACGACCGAGTTGGTATCGAGACGGGTCCGGAGAAGAGGTGCATCCTCGTGGAAGTTTATGGTTTCGTTTTCGTCCTGGTACGGGTTGATTCCAATCATGTACCCTTTGATAGGTTCATTTTTCATATTGGTGGCTGTGGCAGAGTAGTTGGAGTAAGGGTCTTCTGGCTCCGGAACACCCCCCGGATACTGCGGTTGGTGGAGATCTTCGTACACGCCATAGGTGTGCGACTGGTTAAGTACCTGGTGATCATTACGGCCGATTTTGATGGTTGTAGGATAATTTCTGAAGCTACGGACGAAATTCTTGAGGTAAAAGCTCAATTTATTGTTATTATCGGTGTTGAAGTTCTGGATTTGGTCCTGGTCCGTTTCGTAGTCCCTAACTTTGGACTTCAACGCTTCGAGTTCTTCACGAGACACAAGAACCATGCCATTTAGCTTGTTGAGATCGGGGAGAGTCGACGTTTTCGACGTAGAAACCGGCTTTTTCGACACTCTGGTGACGTGGGGATCTTTTGCCGAAGGAGTTAGTTCATTATACGAGTACTGGACAAAGTCGTCCTTTGATTCCGTCTGTCTGGAGGTGGCCGAGGACGAAATTGAGGTGCCGGATAAGGACGGAGACACCAGAGAAGGCGGCACCGGGGCCGTTTGTGGCAGGCCGTGGTGCTGTTGCTGTTGTTGGATGATTGCAACAGGCACCTTAGCACTTTGGAGGTAGTTGAAGTTGCTGGTGGGCGTGGACTCGAGCCAATTCGACTCATAGGTGCAAGTATCACTAATATTGTTCCTGACACAGGAGGAGCAGGGCCGGCCCTTATCACACTTTATTTTCCGCTTTTTACACGAGATGCACACCAAAGTCGGCCGATTCCGCCGGCTGGTAGCGAAGTCCGACATGTGCTGGTAGATGGTGGGGCGGTTTTGGAGAAGAAGTAATGGTTTAAATCCTACGGCCGTTAGGAGATCCAGAAATGCTGCAGCCGCACGATGACAGCCGGTGTACGGGCGTAGGCTTAGAGGTGTACGTGTGTAATTTGTACCAGAGTTTAGAGGAGCTTAGAACTAAAGGATCTTAGCAGTAGAGGAGCTTAGCAGTGAGTTGTGGGAGCTTAGCAGTGAGTTGTGGAGGGATTAGGGGTATATCTTACTGAACTGTGAGCTTAGAGTGCGTTGTGGAGTCTGTAGGACAGAAGCCAGAAGTGTCTACTTGCTAGTGCATTACTCATTTAATAAATACATACTTCTATGGTACATTATTCGGATCTAGAGCTGTAGTCCGGGCCGTTGCCGTTCAAAAGTTGCGACTGTTCGCTGCTGCTGGCCTTGGCCAGAGAGCTGGTGTCACTGTACGAGTCGTTGTCGTCTTCGTTTTCGTTGTACAAGAAGAACTGGATGAAAATAGTAAAGTCCAAGAACAAAGTACCTAATGATCCGGCCAACCACGACGAATTGACCCAGATGTAATGCCAGCTGGTGTCAATAGCAAGAATGGAAATGACGTAGGTGAGGTTTCCCAAACATGCAAACAAGAAGAACATGAACGAAATCCCTTCACACGACTTTCTCTTGTAGTTAAGGAGAATCTGGGGTACCCGGGATCCCAAGTACAACACGGCACAGAACCAACCAAAGAATTGGGCCAATGGGTCGTAAATTAAGTCTTCTGGTTTTTTGTGGGTTTCTCCACCATTTTTCAAGTACGAAATATACCATCCAATCAACCCAGCACTGATAACCAAGAACACCATCAAGAACTTATACAATGAAGACATCAATGGAGACAATCCGGACTCAGAAGCCTTGCCGGTTTCCAAGTCATCGTCGTATAATCTGTCTTCGTCTTGGGCCTCGTCATCGACTTCGACGTTGTCGTGGGGTCTTTCTCTGGATAAAACCGTTTCCAAAACGTCTTCACTCATAGGATTAGCTGGCGACAAGTGGATTAAATCGGTGTTTTCACCTTGTCCGTAGATAAGGCACTGCCATAAGAGAACAATATCAGCGAGAGTATAGTATACAGCAAGAATGATCATGGTAGGAAGAACTCCCTGTAACACCGAACCCAACACATTGAAAACGTCTCCTGCCAACCACAAGATCACGAACATGAGTGACAACCCTTCCAGCGACTTTCTACGGAAGTTTTCGTAAATCTGGGGAGCAAACACAATAATCCAACATGCAAGAGAGATGGAACCAGTGATTCCACTGACGACCTGAGCGTCAACGATAATAGGAGGAGGTGGTGCCATGTTAATATGAAGTACACCAGCCTTTTTTTGTAGAAAAACTAATAAAGAACGTTTAATATGCTCTGGTAAAGGGTCTAACTTTTCACTTCGAACTTTTTTTTTTTCAGCTGTAACTGTCACAAAAATTCCATCGGAATTGAGGCATCACCAAAAAAAAAAAACTTCCTGCAATGAGTCAGGCATTCCCGATTGGGAAGTCGTCTAGAAACGGTAACTGAGAGAGAAGCTACAAGGTAAGGAAGCTAAGAAGACATACGTTAAACGAAGTAAATAAATAGACGAGATCTAGCGAAAAGGCATTTGCAGAAGGCGGAAACAAAATCTATAACTTAGACTCTACCAATGACTGCTCAAGCTCGTACAATTTGTGGAAGATGGTGCTGAAAAATTTGGCTGCAACTCTTCTCTTTATCTTGAGCGTAGGGGTAACGATATCCCGGTCGAGTCTGAGTGGGTTGATTTCAATGTGGATGTTGTGAAGCTTTTCGATCCCGTTGATGTGTTCTCGAACACTGCTGTTGATTTTCTGGAGAAACACCAGCTTGTTGTTGACAGAATTGAGCTCATGGAGTAACTCGTTTTCCGTGAGCTCCAACTTGTTGTACCCACACTCGTCGTTGAGGAATTTGAGCCCACTGTCGTAGCTGATTCCAACGACTCCAACCAACCAGGACCTAACTGGGTCCCCGTGGACGTAGAGCTGCTGGATAATGGGGTTTTTGGTCAAGTAGATATTCTCCACCTTCTCTGGCGAAATGTACTCTCCCTGGGCAAGCTTGAAGAAGTTCTTTACCCGGTCTATGATGTATATACGCCCATTTTCGGGGTTGATCATTCCTATGTCACCACTGTGGAACCAGCCAGTTTCTGCATCGTATACTGCTTTCGTCTCCTCGTCGTTCTTGAAGTACCCATGGAACACCTGCGCTCCTCGGATCAACAACTCTCCTTTGTTGTCTTCCACATAGTAACCCATTTCGGGTCTACTGACAAGCTTGACTTCACTGGCAACTCCAGGACTTCCACAGCTCCCTGGCTTACACTCATACATGTGATCCTTCGAAAAGGCCCCCGTAGTCTCCGTCAACCCGTACAACTGACTGATTCCGACCCCCAAACTAGCTTTCAAATATATCAACGTATTTGGATTGATGGGAGCAGAAGCAGTTTGCATCCAAACCAAGTTTTCCAATCCAAAAAGCGATTTTATTGCTTGATATGTGGGGAAGTTGTCCATGACAAGATTGGCTCCACTCGATCCGTCTTGAATACCTTGTTGCGAAAGCTTGTAGTCAATGATCTTCTTGATAGCAAATCGGTTGACGGTGTCCAAAGACTCAACATGTGACTTGATAATCGACTCCATTTTGGTCAAGAGTCGAGGCACAATGGAGAAGTAGTGGGGCTTGAAAATCTTACAGTCTTCCACCAACGCCGTAAACGCATCTACTTTGGCGTTGAGGGTCAAATGGGGAAACCCAAGGAAATATCCCGTGCTGAGAGCAAAGTTCAGCGTCCCCCGTTCGAAGATATGGGTTAGTGGGAGAAATATGAAGGCCCTTCCATCTTTTATCTGGGGCTTTTCGGCTGCAAAAAATGCAATTGCCGCAGCCAAATTCTGCTGGCTGAGAAGAGCTCCCTTGGGATTGGAACCAGTGGTTCCTGAGGTGAAGGAGATGGTAAAGAGAGTTTCCGGAGAAGGAGGCAACTCTTCCAATTGGTTCAAATGACCCAAAACCTCGACCTGATGGATGTCGTGAAGAATCACCCCTTGGTTCTTTGCTTTTTCGTACATGGAACTGTACGTTGGGTCCAGGCTGATGGGGTCCATGGATACCACGGAGATCAAATTAGCCAACTTGGAGGGGTTGTCCCGTTTTAGCTGCAAGATTGTGCTGATTTTGTCTCGGGAGCACACTACTATGGGAGACTCGGTGGTTTCAAGAATGTGCAAAGTTACGGCATCTCCTAACGTGTCGTAGAGGGCAGTGTTGGTGATAGAATAGGCTGAGGTGGCCAAGTCGGTCAAGAGCCATTCCAATCGGTTGGCAGAAAAGATGGACACGACGAACGAGTAGTTGTCAGCATTGTAGCTACGGTAGTTCTGAACATGGTCAGCGATTTTGCGGTGACTAGCCAAGTCATTGGTTCTGAACGGATTGTCGAGTAATACCGAGAGAATACCGGCTCCGAGGGCCTTCTTTCGCTGGTTGACTTCGGCGTAGGTGAAATGGTCATAGCGATTCTCCGAGGTGCCGGTAGCGTAGTTGTAGGGTCTGTAGCCGAAACAAGGTCTATCAGCAAAGATTTTAGCAGCGTTGTTGAACACTTTGGCCAAAGTATCCAATTCTGGCCGAATTGCCGACACGAGCTGGTCGGGCCGGGCCTTATTACGGTAGATAGCAGACTCGTTGGGGCCCGGTTTTGTCACGGGCACAGCATCGATCACGGTGAGATGATCGAGGGGGAGCGAGGGAATTGCCTCCTCGCCCGTCACGTCAGACGACAATAAGTAGTTATAAGCCATGGTAGTGCGCAATCAGCCTTTGAGTCTGGCAAGGTGGAAAATTTCATGGTTTTATATGAGAATACCCCGCAAAAAAATACCGATAAGCGATGGGACGCATGTTACCGTTTTGGTAGGAGGGGACCTGTCAAACGGAATTACTCCGGATAAAATCAGAAACCCGCAACCATCACCCGCTGCGACATTGTACAAAGTAGTGTAGGGGCCTATGGTAGCAAGGAGGCTGTAGAGCAGAGTGGTGGTGAAGTTGTGGTGGTGGTGAAGTGGTGAAGATATGGAGAACCACGGCTACGGCTAAAAGATCATGGATGTACGCCGTTCTACTTGTTGCTATGCATATGCTCAAAATGTCTGCTTATCGCAACTCTAAGCTACACGTTAAGATGTTCCAATCCGTGTATTGATGCTACGTATTCGTAATTATGCGCAGTGCATCAAGGTTATCATTATCTCATGCTATTACTAATACTCCGTAAAGTGTAATTCAAGCTACCTACGCACCTGAACCTTCACATAAGGCAGTATGCTCATTACTTACTAGTGAGACTTTCTGGTATATCCCACGCTATATGCTGTTTTGCTCATGGCCCACCACTCGGTGGTGTTTTCTCTTCAGCCTGCTGTTTATCCGGCAGACACTTTATCCGGTAGATCTCTTCTCCATCTCCTCGATCTCATGTATCTCCTCGATCTTGTACAGTCTCTGTTTCCAGTATCTCCTCGATCTCCTCGATATCTCCACCATCTTTCCCACCATCTCTCCCACTTTCTCTGTTGTCTTATCTCCTACTTTTCTCCAGTATTTCTCCCACCTTTCTTCAGTGGCCTACCCCGTTCCGTAGTTTCCCCTTTCTTGTTCCTATCTCCTTCTTCTCTCTAAACACTTGTTAATATGCTGGGCAAATCTTCCTCCCGCTATCTTTCTGCCACAATTCTCACACTGGAAGTACCGTGAAGTATCCGATGTCTTCAATTTGGCCTTATCCTGCCCGTAAATATCCTTGTTGGCATCAGAACCCCAATTTACTATCACATCTTTCTTATCGTTGTCTCCAATCGTCTCTAGAAACAACCGGTACCGGGACAAGTTATTAAGTGCTTGTTGACGAACCATATTGTTGATCATATCCTGGAACAATGATTCCGCCTAAATGGTTAATAGTGTCCTGTCAAAGATCACGAACAACATACTAGTATCTGGTAAGTTACGGGCTTTTCTGTCATTTTGGATGGTGAAAAGTCGATAGTGGAAGAAGAAAAAAAGATAAGATCGTGAAAAAAGATTTGAACCTCATTTTTTCAGTTCATTGCATTGATGCTTTGTCTATAATGTCCGCTGAAAATGATGACGAGACAAAAATTGTTGCTGAGACCGAGTATGAGGGCGAAGAGGACCAGCCGCAGGACTGGAAAGCGTTCAATCGCAACACCGGGCCGGTAGAGGCTCTTCCGAAGCGAGGAGACAAGGAGTTCGAGCTAGATGGGACCAATTTCCAGACTTCGTTGATCGAGGATGCTAGACGGGAGATGTACGTTGCTTTAGACGAAACCCGGGGACAAACCACCAAACAGTTGCTCGTGGCAGTGTGGATTCCGGAAAGAAACCAGGCCCTAGTGCCAGTTGGAAGAGGAAACTTCTTCAAGGATATGGGTAAACCCACCAATGTATTTGTTAATGCTAAGAAACTTAAACAGAGTATATGGCTAGATGGTATAGAGACCGTATATTTGGTTGAAAGAGGCTCTCTTACAGTATACTTAGGCAATGACGAGTTTAACGAGTATCTTGCGCAAGGAAATGATGACGAAGAATTTGACTACAAGACGAAGTTATTTCAGTTGACTCTAAGTCACATTTACTCATTGGCGTTTTCAGATGGTGGCCTGGTAGATAAATACCAGGTGTACTCCTATTTGAAAAGATTGGGGTATGTAGTTCAAGATTTCTCCATTGTGAACGAAAGTTGCAGCCAAATTCTTAACTACAAAGTACCTACATCATTTGTACACACAATGGTACGAAAATTTGTTCCTTTGGGCCATTTGTTCACCAGATTAATGGTCAAAATAGGTGTACTCGCTAGGCCGTTCTCTAGCTCATTGCATTTCGAATCTAAGCATTATTTTAATTACACCAGTGTGTTTAGAACCCTACAAATCATTCCCTCTTACCACACTTACGATTGCATTCCTTCTGCACCCGCATCAAACGACTATAAGCTAACGTTCAACGTGTGGAAGCCATCAGCTAGCTTCTCGAAGAAAAACCCCCCAATTCCAGATTTTCAGCTTTGTCTCATAAATACCCAGCAACAAAACTTCCCATCATTGCCCCAAATCCAGAGCCTTTTCAATGACATTAACTACTATTTCCCTCATCAACCAGATGTGGTTCCAACCAAAAAGAAACCGACCAAGAAACCAAAAAGCTCAACTACAGCACCTACCAAACGAGAACTTCGAGAAAAACGACAGAATGAAAGACAGAGTAAGCTAGACCCGAAAGTGCAACAGAGAAATGAATATTTGAAGGCTAAGGATACCCTTCTAAGAAACGGATCATCAGGGAGAAGTGTAATTTTAGCCATAATTGATAGTGGGATCATTAGCTTTACAAAGTTGTGTGAACTGGACTTTACATTATCTGACAACTCGGTTCGGTCGAAATTAAATGTATTATATCCTCCAAAGTCCAATGACCATGGAACCATGTGGTTAGAAAAATACTAATTATATTCTTATGGGAAAGGTTTTATCTTTTTTGTTTTTCTGTAGTCCATTCCATTTACTTTCTCCTCCTTCAATACTGGCCGTGTCTATCATCAGTTTGAAGTCCTTAAGGGACTGGGAAAGATTACGTTGAATGGAGTCAGTATTGGCATGTTCGATGTAATATGCAAGGAATTTAGTAACCCATTCGTCCACAAGTTTGGGGTTTATTCTGTATAGTATACCAATAAATCTGTCAAAGTATTCTGACATTATCTTGATAATATGCTTGTCGTTAGATGTATCCACATTGTGATACTGGAGAGCCGATTGATACGAACTTAAGTAAGAAATACGGGAAGGAATCTTACTCATAGATGCAATGATAGCCTTGATGATCTCAATATCACTATCGTCAGTGTTAGAAGTGTCATTTTGAATGAAATTACGAATGAGCTCACGATTTTCCAATTCATTGAGAATCTGAAGATGTTTCTTCACCATTATTCTGAAAATATAGAATCCTTCTAGCTGTTGAGCAACCATGACACTCTGAATCATATTGGTTTCAATTTCCTGATTTCTAAAGAATTTGTTAAGAACTCCGTCATCAGGAAGAAGAAATGGAAGTAAATTCAATTCGTTCTTATTTACCGGTACTGCTGCTTGGATTATTAAGGGAGTATCAGTTCCGTAAGGGAAAGTATTAGGAATCTTTACCTTTGGCAAGTTTAGGCTCACATGATTCAGGAAGTTGGAGTATTTATGGGTAATGATGTTCTTACTGAGTCGTCTTAAGTCTTTTTTGATCATATTATGACACTTTGATTTGTTATCAATGAAGTACTTTGTAATTGCCTGATACGAATTCAATTGACCATCGTACGTAGTTTCTGGCTGGGTGAATAAGCTGCCAGAAATAGAGTTAAATTCCTGTTTAAACTTCTCAATATATGCATTGTAAATAGGAATACATGTCTGGAAGTCATTTTCCCATATTGCTGGATTGTTTAAGATGATTTCCTTATCATTCAACAACTTAATCACATTGTAAGTGAACAATTCTTGCCCCAAAGTAGTGGAGAACTTGTTTCCGTACCTTCTAAGTACCAATTCGTTTTTGTTCAAAATATCCTTCTCGTCGAAAGGCTCGTATATTCCAGTACGAGCTCTAGCATTCTTCTTGTTCATATGTGTGCCCTCAGCATCTTTTAAGATCCCCAAGATCTTCTCCATGGTCACCAATGATGAAGTATCGAGAGGCTCGAAGGTGCTATTAAGGTCATTTTTGGAGTCTGGATCCGGTGATTTCGAGGAAAAACTTCGGATAAATGTTAATGCGGTTCTATTGCCCCGTATTATCGGTAATATACGGTACCGAAGCATACTGGGGGACTGTTTAGGAAATGAAGGTGGTGGTATTAAGTTGTTCCAGCCTTTATCTTAGTTGGTCATATTAGCTAACAGCTATATGCAGGAAACATATAAGAATGTATGGCATTACAGATTCATTACTATTTATATACAGAGAGTAAGTGACGGAGGTTACGACAGCGAAGGGGGAGGATCTCGCTTCTTAAGGACAACTTTTGTGGGTTTGGAATCGTTGGTTTTGGAGTCTGGAGCTGATTTGGGCTTAGGCTTAGGCTTTGGTTTTGGCTTTTCATCACCAGACTTCTGGGCCATATCGGTAGGTTTATTCCCAGACAGTTTACTAGCCTTCTCTGGTTTATCTGATGACTGTTTTTTAGGTTTCTCTGTCGTTTTTTCTGGCTTTTCGGAGGATTTCTTGTTATCTATTGCCTTTTTACCAGGAGTTTCAGTTTGTTTCTTGCCGTCTGTTGGTTTTTTACCATCTACTGGCTTCTGTTTCTGCTTCTTCTCCTCAGGTTTCTGCTTTTGCTTAGCTTGGTCCAGTTTCTTCAGGTCAGATTTAGTTTTGGGCCCATTTTTGGCTTTGGCCTTCGCTGGTTTCTCTCCATTTTCAGGCTTGTCCCCCAGAGATTTGGCCTTACTCTTCTTTTTGGACTTGGGTTTCAGTTTAGGGGTTGAATCATCCTTTTCCTTTTCCTTTTCCTTTTCTTTTGGCTTGCTCTCCAGTTTTTTTGCTAGTTTTTTCTCCTCTAATTTCTTCTTCTTAAGTGCCAATTTCTTAGCACTGATCTTCTTTTTCTTTGATTTTTTGACGTTTTCAACAACATCTAACAAGTTGAAGGCGGTTCCATCTTCCCTACATTTCAAGAATGCTTTGTACAAAAAGTCATCACCAAGGCTGCTTGTGGAAGCTTTGTTCTTTTCCTTAATAACAGGCATTGATTTGTATAAGGCCCTTGAAATTTGAGGAATAAACGAATCTGCTGTATTGGGGTCAGTAAAAGACTTCCCACTCAATTCCTTTAAGAATTGGTCTACATAGGTTTGATTTCTGAAGAGGAAATAGGCCCGTGAATAAGCAGGCTCTTCAAAGGGTTTGGATGAGTAGGCCCCTTGTACATAGTAGTAGGAAGTGATGTAAATACTTTTGGTAGAATCGTCAAGAATGGCCGAGTATTTGGACAACTGATCGAGAAAATCTTGTTCTGATAAGTCTGGAGGAAGCAATCTGACGTTTAGTTTGATGGGGGCAAAAGATTTATTGTCAGGATTAATAGATTTGGGTTTGGGTTCTGTCGGTATGGGTTTTGGAGGAGGCTTTCTAGCTCCAGCTATGGTACTCATCACAGAATGGAAAGTGATAGGTTAATGAATGGAATGTAAGGAAAGAGGGGTACAAATAAGATAAAATAATTCAAGGAAAGATGCAAAAAAGCAATTCCAACTTCAGGGAAGGATGCAGATGACGTATCGAAAGAACGCAGAATATGTATGGAAACGATGCAGAAAATGTATGGAAACGACGCAAATGATGTCTAAAATTAGCACAACTCGTTTAATACTAATCTTTTCTATCAGATGACAACCAAATGCTATGGATTTCTTTATTGACTAAGATGCCTATTCCACTATAAAACGTTATCTTGTTGAAAGTTTATCTTCTCATTTTTTCGTGAGATTTTTGGGTGAAAAATTCTGGTTATCATCATTCATCATCATCATGGAAATAATACGGGAGTATCTTCAACAGGTGAAGAATGTTAGTGGGTTACCTGCTCCTCAGCAGGCCCAAGAGCTCCTTCGTTTACTTACAGTCAACCCAACGGTGAACCCGTACATCGTCCGATTCAACAATGCCAATGACCTCGACACCAAAGTCGTGGACTCCATGGTAGATCAGATGGAGTTATACGGAGGTGAATGGTTGGCAATGAACGAAGTAGTGGTGACATTCATCACTCTCAGCAACCAATTGAATCCAGGATCATTGATGGAGTCATTTGACTTATTTGCACAGTACCTCAACGATTTATCAGTGGCCTTCAACAACAACAACCGGGGCCATTTGCTCAGCTCTTTGATGAAGGATACGGTGGCAATCGTTATTCCCATGGCCTCCAAACTCGATTCGCTGTTGTACTACAAGGAAAACTGTCGTCAGCCACGATTAACATACGTAGCAGCATTGATATTGAAAATTTTTAACAATATTCGGTCTCAACTTGGTGCTGGAGACCAAACTGAAGCCATGAAGAAACTGATTCTCTTGTATATGGGAGTCAAACTTTGTCTGATCTATTTCAAGATCCACAACCCGTTGTTATGCCGTAACATTTTCTCCAATATGAACAATGCTCAACTAAGGTTATCATGGTTCTCTCACAATGACCAGGTTCAATATCGCTACTACAGTGGTAAGTACTGCTTCATAAGACACCAGTTTATCGACGCCTACCACCATTTTCTGTGGTGTTTGGCTCAGTGTCCCCAGGGACCCCATGCCAACGTGACTCGGATTCTCAAATACTTGCTTCCTATAGGTATCATTATTGGTAAGATTCCTCGGTTTAATACTTTCATTGAGCTCTACAGAGGACAGCAGGTCCCATTTTTCATCACCATATACCAGAGATTGTGTAGGGCCATTACACTTGGTAGTTTCCATCATTTCCACCAGGTCTTGAACGAGCCAGCAACATCGCAGTTCCTCAAGCTGATCAATATGTTGGTGCCTCTTAATTCAAAGGCCCCAGTGCTCATTCTCCGGAACCTTGTTAAGCGGATTTGGTTGTGTACTGGCAACCAGAGTCGACTTGACTTTGACTACGTGAAAATTGGGTTGATGCTTCTGTTGCAGCCACACGCCCAGGGCAAGTTAGCAATGAACCAAATTATCGTATCACCTGAGGATGATGCTACTATAGAGAACATCTTCGTGACGTTAATAGATCAGAACCTTATACGGGGGAAGCTTTTTCTGAAGTTACGGGGGGTGTCTCTAAGCAAGACGAATGTGTTTCCTCCTGTTGCGCCAATAAACTTTGTAAAGTACGGTAATGGTACCGAGGGCACGGTGGCACCCTCTGACAAGTGGATGCTCACATAGATCAGAGATCCAGACATTCAAACAGACAATAGAGAAAATGAAGCATTACCGATGGAATACAGAAGAACAAGGACTAGAAGCTAGAGGACATAAGAGAAAAGCGAAAGATGAATGGGTAAGAAGGTAGAAGCGCGAGACAGAGCATGCAGAAGAGGGCAACGAACACGCGAAGTAAGTACGAGAACAGAATAAGAGCAACGAACACTCAGTACGAGAAGAGGTCAACAGAAGATGACAGAAGAAGCACCGCAAACAATAGAAGAGCAAACTAAACTAATAGACAACAAAACAGTAATGAAGAAACAGCAATTATCAAACGAATATTAACTCAGAACGCAACTAAGAATAGACAACAGACAGTCTCAGAACGCAACTAAGAACGTAAACAGATCACCTCATGTTGACACATCCATACTCCACATCCCAATCTGTCGAGGCCGCAACGGTGGCTGCATGGCTGCAACTCCCCGTGCCCTCCGGCCAGCAAAATGCCCCTTACCCGTAGGCAATTCGACCGCAAGTCGCGCCGCCAGTCACGAGCTTCCAGACCTGGCCACTAATAGACCCTCAGCCCCAGCCCAGACCTGGTGGAGTCACCATGGCGCCTCTCAAGTTTGCGAGCAAAATCTCTGCGGCAGTATTTGTCCGTGGGACCGAATGCGCTTGCCATTTTTGCGAGGCATTTCGGTGACCGACTGCACACAAGAAATGTGTCACTGCTCCACAGTGAAGAATGCTTGGTACTGGACTTAGGGAAGCATCCATTTTGGGACGGTCTGTGGTGTTAGGGCGTGGGATGCAAAGATGTTCCGAAAATTTCTTTTGCGGTCGTGAAATTTGGGGTAATGTCACGGTTGCAATATAAAGTACCGGCTGGGGCCTGGTCTACGATTTTACACCTGATTACCAATATTCTTTATCCCCCAAGTGCCATCATGCTGTTGATGGACTTACCCTATAACGTTATTGACACCGTGGTGTCCGCCGTGGCCCCTACGGACCTCAATTCTCTCGCTGCTGTGAATCAGATGCTCAGGTACAAGGTATCCCGTATCCTCTACAGCAAAATCATGGTCACCGACGGTCCAATGGAGGTTTCGGGCTACACGGTGGTGCCGGTGTCACAACTCGAGCATTTCTGTCATTGCTTGAACCCTTACACCTTCCGATTCATCAACCGTATTGTCATCCATTCCCAATCTAACATCCACAGCCATGACTACCAGGTGTTGTACGAAACGCTCTCGAAACTCTGGGACTCCAACAGCCACCGGTTGAAGTTGTTCAACTTCGACATCCACAACCTCCGTACCCTCCAATCGTTCAACCACTACCTCCACTCCCGATCCATCCAGTACATTGAAAACGAAGACGAGGACAACTGTGAATTGACCCAGCGCAATTTCAAGGTTAATAACTTACAGAACTGGATCGTGTTTGATATCAACGAGTTGTCGTACCTCCCCTTCAACCCCAATCTAGAAGAGTTGGACGTGTGCTTCGAATCCTCTTTACTCACAGTCACCACCAAACCCTTACACCAGATGGTCACCCGGGCCTTATTGGCCAACTTGGCCAATCTCAAGTCATTATACCTCAACACCCCAACCTCGTTCTCTGTGTTCAACTCGCTCGTGCAATGCAGTCCCATCCATCTCTCGCAATTGCGCAAGCTTTCGCTCACCTCGTCCCATTGCTTCAGACACAACCAGTTGAACTTCAACGAAATCATCAACTACATCGACCTCAACAAGCTTCACGACTTGGAGATCAAAATGAACTGTACTCTCGGCCACTGTACCGACCAGTGTGTACCCAAATTCTTTGCGGATTGGTTCCACTACAACCAGGTGCACAACAAGTCCATTAACTTGAATAAATTGGTGATTATCAACTACAAGGCCAACAATTCTGACTCCAATTTGGCCCAGTTCAACCAACTCATTCAGAATTTTGTTGTCAGCCACCAATTTGACTCGGTAGAGAACTTGGTGATCAACGTTGACGACTTCACTAAGTTGAACCTTGCCAGAACCGCCAACGTCAATGCCCCCAACAGTTTGCAGATGTTTTTGAAAAACTTGCCCAACCTCACCAATCTCAAGAACGTGACCATTCCTGACTTCTTCTACCGGTGGTTGAAGGAAGTGCCTGGGTTGTTGCAATCACAGACATTCAACCACTTCGACATTCTTGTTAACCAGTGTAAATGTCACGAATGTAACACTACAAGATCGTTGTTTAAGCATTTGGCAAAGAACGGGTACCAGAACAACCTCAAATTCCAACTCTCTGATGCCTCCTCTGAGGTTCCAGTGTCAGACCAAAATATCAATACTGACGACAAGGCCAATTTGCAGTTCCTTCACTTCGTCATCTCCAAGCT
This sequence comes from Isabelozyma gotoi, assembly GCA_003708205.2. NCBI lineage: Eukaryota > Fungi > Ascomycota > Pichiomycetes > Serinales > Metschnikowiaceae > Isabelozyma > Isabelozyma gotoi. Next base: position 77,736 of record PPNP02000008.1, on the reverse strand, counting down.
CAAGCACGAGTTTGTATATCTGAACCAAAACCTCTTCTCCGTCAACTCACATCTCAACTCCAACGACAAACCATTCGTTTACAACGACGAATTGGTGCCATTCAACAAACTCTTTTTGCATTCTTCGCTCTACGAAGTCACTAATTATATGAAAACGGCGGCACCTCTGCTTGCTTCCATCAACCTCGGTGGTATTCTTATTGAGTATGATCACGACTCAATCAAGAGCCCCTACTAATAGATAATGTCTTACGTACAACCTGTAGACCAAAGCGACATGACTGTTGGGGTCTGTAAAGAGCACCGCTACACTGCACTGAATAATGATAATAATCCGTACTTAGAGTATCAATATGAGCTAGTCCTAGTAAGTTTTAAAGTCTAATAGGGCCCTAACTCATTATGTAAGAGCCCAAATAATGTACTGTTTTCGCCCAAAAACTTTTCTCTCCTTTGTCTCTCCTTTGTGCTCTTCTTTGTGCCCTCGTGATTACCCATCTACAATTTCCTCTTCTAAACTGTGGCTGTTGGTCCGCTTTCACCAACGGTAGCCCTTCCCTTTATGGAGGTTTGGTTGCTAAATCGGCCCAAAAACGGAAAAGCTCGCATCGCGGAATCAAAATCAAACCCCATATTTAATCCCCCATTCTTTAGCGGAACCATCCACCATGCAGCTTAATATCTCTTCCCCCACGAAACAGCAGCGGCTAGACGAGCTCAACAGTCAGTTGTGGCACGCGGGGATGATTGGGATGTTGCGCGGATCCATAATTGGGGTGGTGACGGGTTACTACTTCAACTACCGTTATAATCGGGGTATGAACAAGAGATTCTTTCAGACTCCTTACAAGTTCTTATATTTGGTTTCTTGGAATATCGTGGGAATCATCTTCACCACCGACGTCGCCACAATGAAAATGAGCCGCCAAGTGGCGATTGAAGAGGATCTCAGACGCAATTTGTACTACCAACAAGAACTCAAACAGCTACAGGACTCTAAAAAGGAGTAGTATGCATTAATAAATAGCGAATAAATACTATAAATATGGGAGAATGACTGTATCACTGATGATAAATCATACGTAAAAAGCTTCTTCGTGAAATTTTAATCCATTTTCATTGGCCCAGAGCTTCACGTTCTTTACAAGTCCCTGAGGCCCAGCAGAAACCACCCACACCTTACTGGCATCAGGAGTTAACTTTCTCTCTTCATTACTGCCAATACGGGTTCTTCTGGGTAAATCCCTACAACAAATCAAGTGGTTTCCTGACTCATCCTCTACCGGCCCAGAACACTGGGTAAAGATATCTTCCTCGTTAACACACCAGTTGTAGTACCGGTAATTGAGTCGGGGCCTGCCCTTATAGATCTTGTTGCCAATACGAAGACGATGGACTGTTTCTTTGAATTGTTGGTCCTGTTGGTCTACAGAAATGCCCTCGGTGAAATAAGGCATGAATGCTTCGTTGGTGGATGATGAACGGTGGGATTTCCGTGATGTTTGGTCGTCACAGAATGACCGGGACCGAGGAATCGGGTCGTCATTAAAACTGATTTCTCGAGGATCATCGTAGACCTCTGCTTCTGCTTCATCTTCACTTTCGGTGGTGTAGGAGCAGTCTGCTCGACAATCATCCTCAGCAGCTTCAACAAGTACTTCTTCATCTTCACGATCGATAGAAATCTCCACATTTTCGTTTTCGTTCTCGTGCATCAAACTCTGATGATCTGACATCTCCTTCTGGATTCCCGGAACCTGTAAATTGGTTCTTATGCTGTTGAAACTTCTGCTTCCCCCTAACGAAGGAACGCTACTTGAGAGTAATGGCTTTAAATCGTCATCTTGCAGCTCTAAATCTACCGAAGTGTCTGCAGCATGTTGTGAACTTCCCTCGGTAGCACCATACCCAGCTAAACTGGTGATGGAGAACTTATTGTTAAGCCCAGACGTCGTAGAAAACTTATTGCTGAGCTGAGAGTCTGATTTGACATCGCCAGTAACAAAGATTTCGAAATCATCACCGTGAACGAACCCGTCAAAGTACTTCAATATGGCAATATCGCGGTAGTCCTTGATGACCCACACGATCTTGGTAATGACCCCGTGATAGTTCATGACCCGGAGAATTGGCAAGGCAAATGATATGGCCGAACCCCCCACTACAATCAAGATCTTTTTGGCATTGATCACCAACTTGGAGATGGAAAACGTGGACGATTTGTCGTTATTTGACTTGACAAAGAGTAAATGAGGGTCAAAGGACCCGTAGATGATGTATCTGTAGTAGTTTTTCAAGATAAAGTTGGATTTACGTATAATGAGCTTCTGGAGGTTATCCTGGGGAAGCGAAATCAAGGTATAAGGATGGTAGTTGGGTATTAACTGCTTGTATGCTCGCACCAAGATGTTGGGATGATACTGGGTGAGTCTGATGTGAGCACCCGGATTCACTGCTGGGTTGGCTATAAGGTTGTTGGGGAACTCTACATAGCACAAGTTGGGAGAAACATTGACGACTTTGGCGTCCAACTTGTCCTTGGACACCCGAGAGAGCTTTAATCGGTAGATTATTTGCCCGATGAGAATCGTCAAGTTTATGAGGGTGTAAACGGTGAATTTCTCTGGCCGAATGTGGAACTGGAGACAGATGACAATAACCCATGTCCAGAAATAGTGGGTGGTGTAGAATGTTTTGTAGAAACGGTTTCTTATCTTCAGGAGCGAGGTGATGATAATGGCGATAAAGCCGAATAGCGCAAGCCACCCGTAGAGATTTTCCGATTTCCAAGCCTTGGCCCACGTCTTGTTGCGCTGGAAGAACCCACAGTAAAGTACGGTGTGGATAACGGACTGGAGGATGATGATTCGTGATAACCATTTATGAATGGGTAATAAAGCTAAGTACAAGGTATGAGGTAAGGGAGAGGGTCTCATGGAAAGAAATAACACGGTGGGTAAGCACACGGCACATAAACGGCCTAGTCTTTTGGCCAAGAAGATAAGGTCTCCGTTATAGCCTTCTGACAACGATAACACCGTCAATAAGCCCAACCAAAAGGATGCGGTAATGATGGTACCTGAATGGTAGTAGAGCGATAAGAGATAAGCCTTAATCTTCAATGCGAGTCTACCCCTGAACGAAGGAGTATCTTCGTTTCGTCTAATGACCAGGTTGAGGTACAGGTTAATGATATGAAACACAGGAATTCTCCCAGTAAGCGAATACCCTTTGGATATAAGCTGTTTCTGACCCGATATCCCCACTAGAAATAGCACTAGGATAACGGAGGTAATGGTACCATACTTATTTGTAGTTTCCTGGCGTAGCTGGGTGTATTCCTTTGACTTCCCATTGGGATAGTGGAAATACTCCAATACCGGCACGGAAGCGTTCGCCGTAAACCCCAACGCCCACATTCTGTAATCTGTAATGACCTCCGACAGCGGAAAAGCCAGCAATGGGAAAAAAAAAGGGGCCCTTTCCAAATTAACTAAGGGATGAGTGGAGGAGTAGAAGAAAGAATGAGAATATTCGATAGATTTTATACTAAATAAGGGCAGTAACAAGTGTCAACCATTGTCTTCACAAAAAGATCCCGATTTGGCAGGCCCATGCCGTAGAATTAACTGGCGGTCATCAAAATCGGCATGGAAACGACAGATCTGCGCGAACCATGCTGATGAAAAAGATAACTTTATTTGGCCGAATGCGCATCGAATTACGGGAAGCTGTTGTGGATGACCCGAGGCAGAGCAAACCCCGAGACAGGCTGCAAACACGGCAGTATACACTGTAGGATTACAAAGTATCATAGTATTGACTATATAGGTCATAGCATCATAAAATCATAGATTTTGAGAAAATACCTCGTTCAATGGCAAATCACTGAACATATCAAAGTAGCTATTATTGAACATCTCGTCCTGCTTCTCGTTAAACGAGAGCATCCTGGCATCCGGCTGTTTTGCCACCGCAGCTTGACTGGCTTCTCCCGAAACCTGAGGACCCAATTCAGCTTCAAAAGGGTCATTCATCTTCATCTGCTTGCCGTTCAACATCTTGAGCCATGTCGAATCAACTTTCTGCGTGTCAACCGAATCGAGCTCGGTGAAAATGTTGGAAAACGGGTCAGCAGTATCACCGGAAAGATGGGCCATCATGGGACAGTAGTCTGAACTACTGTCTTCAGCAACGTCATTATCAACAGGTGCAAGGTTGGGGGTTTCCTCTCGTTTTTGCGGAAGTGGGTTAATGTCGTCTTCTTTGTTTGTCTGATCATTGTTCAACAAATCCTTGAGAGTAATGTTCTTAGTACGGCTCTGGACTGTCTTTTCTAATAACTTTAACCCATTCTCGCACATCGACATAAGTTCTCTAATCTGCGTAGAGGTGAACTGGGTTAGTTTGACATTATTTTGGGATGTCTTCTGGTAGAGATCATCTCCTTCAACAATCTTAAGCAAAAAAGTGTGGCATTTAACCGTCACCCACGCAGAGTAAGACTTATTACTCAATATTTTGACTGCAGCTAATAAAGTCTTTGAACATCTTTTAAGCAAAGAGACCAATTTCTCCATTCTTGTAAAATGGTCCTTATAGTCTAAATTGCTTTCCATTTGAACCTTATGCTCAGGTGACCGACTTGTTACATACAAGTAGTACTTGAGTCTGATCAAAATTATAAGAATAATTTGGTTACCCCGGTACAGCGAATCAATAATTGCCGGGTTAATGAACACTTCTGTTCCTTCACCAAGACAAGCTTCTGTATCAAATACTAATGGTAGCAATGAAGGAACCATTTCTTCAATTGTAATAGAAAACACCTTCTTAAGGTAGAAAAAACTTAAAGAATTATTTTCTTTACTCTCATAAAAAGAAAACAAATGAAAGTAGACAACCATATAGAATGCTCTTGAGTAAAGCGAAATCATACATTTGGTTGTTTTGGCAAATGCATAATTCACATCCTTGGATTCCACTGGCAGGGTGTAATCAGGCAATCTTCCCAGAAGCTTGTAACTATTGAATTCAATATGATTCAAGTACTTAGTATACTCAGATAACTTGATACCCCGGCGAATGTTCAAACTAAGGGATAAAAGTTGGTTAGCCGGTCCAATACAAAAGTCTTCCAGAAGTGCAAGGAATCTAGTGACAGCCCTGTCCATTTCCACATCAAATACGTTTTCATTTCCCGCTTTTATAAATGGGAATTTAGTATCATGATACAAGATGTTGATGGCTGGAGGGCTACCGACTTTGTTAGCTTCACAGAAGTCAGTTGTTCTTAAATGGCCCCAAATTTTTCTTCTTAGTTGATGTTCTCTTTCAATTTTACAAATTTCTTCTGAACTTAAATTGCTGGCATCAGGATTAATAGATGGCTCATGGTTTAAACCTAATGAGAAAGCCATGTGAACCAAAGTACCATGAAGCACTTGGTAGCTTGGCCCAAGAACACCATCACCATCTTCGGGTGCCAAAGTGTGATATATCTTCAAGTAAAGGGCACTTTGTAAAACTGGAAGTGTTATCTTCTGGGTTGTCTGAAACTGGTTCAAGCATAAATGAGCCACATCAATAACATTCACCTTAACGGGATGACTTAGAAGGTATTTCTGGTTCATTGCCTTAGAGGAACCGTCATTGTTATTCAACTTAGCTTTGTTAATTGAGGAACGATTGGATAATAGGGTAAGGTATGATAATCTCAAAATCACGAAAAGAATGGAAAGCCACGCCAAATCCGAGCGTCTTTCCATATTAAGTTTGGTAAAATAAGTATCCTGGTAGCTCTCTGGCCCAAGGATACGAGCAAGATTCCGTCTGAAGTCATACTCATCAAGAAAGGGGGCATAAGGATAAAGGATTTGGAAGTATCTATTTACAAGGGTCCATGTCACCCGTATCTTGGGCATCAGTATCAACAGCTGTTCGATTAATTTAAAGTCTCCACTGACGTTGGAGTTGAACTGATTCATCCCCAAGGAAATCGAATTTCGATTGAACCGAGGGATGACTCTTTCTTGGAGAGAGTACGGGAAGCTATCTGCTTCATCATTAAATTGTTTTTCTTCGAATTGTTCTTTGGAAATAGTGGTTGCAAACTCGTCTACCGAGGTTGCTGGAGTATCATTCAACGACGTAGCATTAGACTCTCCCAGTTCTGAATTAGAGCTGGCAAAAGTAGGAGATGATTGGGCACTATTATATTTCTCTGCCAACCGTAAGTTTTCTTCATGTTTCTGGGCCAAAGTGTACTGACGAAGCACTCTCATCCAGTGATCTCTTCTTACAAGGCCCTCCCACGACATAGGGTTGTGGCAGGTGACACTGTCGTTGCCAATAGGCTCGTCACAAGTGACTTCTAGCGTATCATCGGCGCTTTCGTAGGGGTTGATTCCAATAAGTTCATTTTTCACGAGGTTGGTGGCCGGTATTTTGAACGACCGGGGGTCAAAATCATCCACTCCTCCGTAGATGTTATTAGGAATGGTGCCAGGAAAGTTAGGATCGTGTACGGGCGTGTTTCTGAGGGAGGTTCCCAGTTGATTCCAGGCCTGATACCGAGATTCTCCAATATACACCATCAAGGGCTCACCAAAATACACGTAGGTTCCCGTGGAGTCTACGACTGGCAATTTTGCCAATAAGTCAAACGGGCCGGATGACTTTTGTTGAGTGTTTAGCGATTTTAGTTGTTTCTGGAGGTCTAGAAGCTCTTTCTTCTTTATCAACACCATTTCTTCCAACAGCTGCAGCAGCAGCAGCTCTTGTTCATTATTTGCATCCACACTAGGGCCAGGAAAAACACTGGAGAGGGCTTCTTTTTGCACTGTTACAACTGCCATGGGCACACGGGCACTGTGCACGTAGTCACTGAACTTGATCTGGGAAGATGGCTTCTTTTCCTTCTTCTTGACCGAAGGGAGCCAGTTGGAATCATAGGTACACAGCTCAGCTATTCCAGCCTTCAAACAGGCAATACAGGGCCGGCCCTTATCACATTTGATCTTTCGATTTTTGCACGAGCTACACACTAAGCTGGGCCTATTTCGCCTTCTTATCAGAGCTTCAGACATCAGCAGCAAAGGTGGAGATGGGTCCGGAGTTTTGAAGTGGGTAACTGGGTTAAGGATATGGTGCTGTTCAAATAGTACGTGTAGTTGAAGTCTTTCGTGACCCCATAACTTGTTAGTAAGATTACGAGACCAGAACCCGGGATCCGTGGTCTATAAGTTAGTCAGCTGGGACGTTAGGCAGTATGGGTTTCGGTGCGGTTGCCTAATTGGGCAGGGCCCATTTGCTATTTCCATTGCGCACAAAGGGCCCACGCAGAAACGGCAGATAAACTCCGAGGCCCAGAACGGTTGCAATTTCCGAGCTGTGCAGACACGGACAGAAAGGAAGACGGAAATGACTCATGTAACTATGTGACTGTGTGACCTAAATGACTCAAATGTGACATTTAAATGGTAATGTGAAACCGTGAATGAAAACATGAAAATGCGAATGCAAAAATGTGAAAAAAGTGTCAAATCCGTAAAAATAGAACAAATCTACAATAGCTGCGATATCCGCAACTCTGCCGAAAAAATTACTACTGATGGCATGAAGCGAGAAAACGATAGAATGTAAGATGTAATTTGGGGAAATATATAGGATATCGGAAAATGACCGTGGTATATACAGTTATACACAAGATGTAGTACAGTGTGCCATTGCTGCAATGGGGTAGTGACTGCACCCCAATGAGCTATGGGACTCAAGAATGAATTGCGATCTACAACATGGGCACGATTGCTTGACATATTGATAGAACAGTTGCTATGGGGCTTAGGTGGGGATGGCCAGTTGTAGTATACCCCTCGAACGGTGGTTGCAATAACACAACTTCGGTTATACCCCTCAAAGTCCGATTGGCTGCAATAAGGCATGGCCTCGGCTGCAATAAAGCATATATGGTACGGCCTCGGCTGCAATAAAAGATTCGCTTAAGCCCCTCGGCAGAAACATACTTTACTGAGTTTCTCAGCTGAAAACAGCCTTTACTAAGGCCTCGAACCACCCTGTTCTAATAGAGGAGGTTCATCAGCTTGTTCTTCTTTTTCTTGGACTCTATAAGACCTGATCTGGTTGGCTTGGTGATCTTACCGAGTTTGGCTGGTCCTGGTGACTTCTTAGACTTCTTGGGCCCCAGAGCACTGAGATAGCCTGACCTTGAAGGGTTTATAGTGTTTGCGTTGAAATCTCTGAAATTATTGTATCTATTGTTGCTGTTGTTGTTGTTGTTGTTGTTGTTGTTGTTGCTGTAATTCTTGTTATTTCCGTAGGACTTGCCCTTTTTATGGTAGCCATTGCCGTACGACAGTTCAAACGAAAATACATCGTTTCGGCTGTTGTAGTCAGAACGAGTCCCCTGCTCAAGCCGTTTATAGTACAAGTCTCGGAGATGACGTGGGAGATTAACTCCGCTAAACGCACTTCCGGTGGGATTGGGTATTCTGGAACTTCTTTGCTTAGGACATTCATCTCCGTAATGGTACTTGTCTCCACAATTATAGCAGTACATTACTGGGAGCACTGATTCAGCTTCTGCTGATGGTAACGTTAGGTAAGACCTCCATATGCTAGGACAGGTATCATCCGTGTGATTAAATGAATCGCAGCCTTTACAGTACTGTCTTTTCTTAATTTTGTTGCTACAGTTAGCAGACATATGGCCTTTATGTCCACATTTAGAGCATATCATGGTAGTAGGACACTGGGTTTCGTAGTGGTCTCCGACGACCCCACACTTATGGCATACAACTGTCTTACATTTAGCTCGTATATGGCCTCTTTTATGACAGTTGGCACAGAGAGGGCCCATGCTTTGGAGATTGTTGATGGTGGTACCGGAACTAGGATCAGTAACCCCGAAATATCTGCCTTCTCCACGGAGTTCGATCAACTCGTCGGCATTATCATTAACCTGCTCAAATGAGAGCGATGTGAGCTCATTTTCTGGCCGACTTTCTGCTTTCTTCTTGGGTTCTGGCTTATCTTTGTTTTTAGCTTCTTCTTGCGGCTTGGGCGTATAGCTGTCGGTACGGGCCGCTGGTTGCGAGTACTTCATAGAATCTTGTACCGGCAGAGGAGCGGTATCCTCGGAAAAGGGTAGCACTTCGGTCATGGCTGAAGAAAGTGCAGTGTTTGGTGGTATAGTTCGAGAGATAGAGAGATGAGCTTTGCGAGATTACTGATCGAGAAAAAGCGTGCACCCGTGCACCGGATGTACGGGTGTACTGATTTCATCAAAAACTCTTTTGCAATGCCGGCGTGCACCCGTGCTGCACAGGGCTGCACCTCGTATAGCCCCAAGCAATGACTACGGCGAATGTTCATCAACGTCAATTATACATACACTATAACACATTTCTGACGATATGGTCTTGCACCTGGCCCTCCAAGGAGTCGGCAGGAGCGACTTGTAACGATGTTTTCAAGTATTCTTGATGCTTTACGGCAGCAAGTAGGTAGCAAGCACTGGCAAGTAAGAAGAATACGGCCACCACCAACAAACTGGTGGTTTGGGTGACCAAACTCAACCATTGGATCACACTCATCAAGAGGTAGAACCCACATCTGGGCCAGTTGTCGTCAAAGTTTCTGATAAACCCAGTGAAAGTATCAGTTAATGGGCATATTCTCAACAAGAAAGGGATTTCAACGAACACAACCACCAATCCCTGGACAATACAGATGATAGAAAACACAATTACCAAGGAAGCGTGGAAGATATTGGCAATTCCCAAGGCAATACACAAGAAAATGGTGAAAATCCCAATCCATTGGCCGTAGAGCGAGAAGTTCTTCTTCTTGAAATCAGCAGAGAGTCCGCTGAACAAGCTGGAAAACACCGACAGGATATTGAAAGCCATGGTGATGTAGGTACGAAGCAGAGGAGTAAAAAGGGAATAGTTCGAAACGTGTAAAGTGACGTTTTGGGTTCGTTTTGATGTGGGTGCGGGAGATGTACGGGTGTGTAAGGACCAAGTTGCGCCAGAGGTACGGGTGTATCGTGCGCTGACCGAGATATGCAGCACTGATACGAAAGCCTGAAAAGTTTTACATTGGGTGCAACTTCTCCATCAACCAACCCATTTACACCCAGAAATCTTGCTAGAATGGGAAGGGAAACGATTATCGGGCTAGTAGGAAAGCCGTCTAGTGGAAAATCCACGACATTGAATTCTCTTACGGATGCTAATGCCAAGGTAGGAGCGTTTCCGTTCACCACCATCGATCCCAACAAGGCCACGGGATATCTCGAGGTAGACTGTGCCTGTAGCCGGTTTGGTAAGCAGAAGCAGTGCCGGCCCAACTACGGTTACTGTCGGGACGGTAAGCGAGGCGTACCGGTGATGTTGCTTGACGTAGCAGGTCTCGTACCCAATGCTCATCTTGGGCGAGGATTGGGGAACAAGTTCTTAGGGGACTTGACAGAGGCCGATTGTCTTATACATATTGTCGATGTCAGTGGTACTACTGATGCCGAGGGGAAAGCTACACGAGGCTACGACCCGTTGAACGACATTGAGTGGCTCCAGGAGGAAATCTTCCGGTGGATTTTGGGTAATTTGATGGAGCGATGGGGGTCGGTGGTGCGAAGACATACTGCCACTCGGTCCACCACGCTCGAAACGCTCCGCCAACAGTTGGGCGGGTACTCGGCGGGCAAAGAGCTCATCGGGCGCGCGTTGGACCGGATTCCGAACCTCGCGCCGCTCCAGGAATGGGACCAGGCCCAGATCGAAGCCGTGGTGCGAGCCTTCATGGCCGTCAAGTTTCCTACCGTGCTCTCGCTCAACAAGATGGACCACCCGGACGCCGACAAGAATGTGTCCAAAATCATCCTCAAGTACCCGGAGCTGAAATGTGTGCTCACGTCCTCGATAACTGAGGTGTTTCTCCGTAAGTTGGCGGCCCAGAAGTTCATCAAGTACGACCTGGGGACCGAATTCGTGGACACCGCCGATGACTTGGGCCCCGACGCAGGGCTTCGGCCGGTGGACGACAAACTTCGCAACCGGATCGAAAACATTCGCGACTTGGTGCTCTACCGATTTGGGTCCACGGGTGTGGTGCAATTGCTCCAGGCCGCGGCCGACATGCTTCAGCTTGTGCCCGTGTACCCGGTGCGAAACATTCACTCGTTCGGCGGGGCGCTGGGCGACCTGGTGTTCCGCGACTGTGTGCTCGTGAAGCGCGGGACCACGGTGCTGGCTGTGGCGAGAAAGATCATGGGAGACGTTACCATTGCTGCCATTGAAGGTGTAGGGGGGATCAGGATTGGGGAGGACGACACGGTGGACGCAGGCAAGAACGACATTCTTAGTTTCAAGATCGTGCCGGGATCGAAGTAGGCCCAAGTAGCCAACCCTAGCCCAAACCTCAGCCCAGCCTCAGCCAATCTCAGACAAAATCTCAGACAACCTCAGCCAATCTCAGACCAAATCTCAGACCAACCTCAGACCAACCCCAGACCAATTAATTCCTGTTCATACCACTGCCCGATTAATTTCTGTCCATATCACTCGCCAATTAATGTCTGTTAAATAACCTGTTTATACTGCCTATCACAATTAGCAAATTACGGTGCTAATGCATACTGTTGAATCGCTGTTGATGGGCCCGCATCTGCCTAACTAACCTCTGTTCAACTCGTGCGCGCTCTGCCCATTTCCTCGCCCGCTTCGCTGTGCTCAGCTCTGTTTAGGCCCATGCTCTGCCCGCGCTCTTCCACCTCCCGCCCAGCTACGCTGGCCTGGTGGGCCCGCACTCTGCCCAGCTTCCTCGCTCAGTCTTGGCCAATATCGCGGCTTTATCGGCCACTATTTAAACTATCACCGACACGGCTTTCACTTTTATATACTTCTCCTCCTCTACAATACACCATCATGACCAGCTCGGTCCAAATAACCTCCACCAAGCTCAAAGACGACCAGGAGGCCAAGCTCCAGAAGATCATTGACTTGATCCCCGAAATTGTCGAAAAGGCCGAGGGCTATGACGAAATTTATGGTTATCGTATAAACCTGGACGACAAAGAACACGTAGACGTCGCTATACGTAACGAAATCCTTCTCAAATTCCTCGCTGCTGATGATTACGATGTTTCTGCTGCTAAAGCTCGCTTAATTGCCACCTTGAAGTGGCGCCACCAATTCAAGCCGCTCCACGCTGGGTACGAAGAGACCCACGAACCCGAATTGGACAAGTTGGGTGCTGTGGCAAGTTTCGACGGTATTGATTCCAACTTGAAGGTCAGTACCTGGAACTTCTACGGTAATTTGAAGTCTCCAAAGAAACTTTTTGAAGAGTACGGGTCTAGCGATGACACTGGCAATGTGCCCGGGTCGAAGTTTCTCCGGTGGAGAGTGGGCCTTATGGAACGGTCGCTCTCGCTAGTTGATTTTACCGATGCTGACAATAGCAAAATCGCCCAGATCCATGACTACAACAACGTTTCCATGCTCAGAATGGACCCGGGAATGAAGGTAGCTACCAAGGAAATCATCACCATTTTTGGGGACAATTATCCCGAGTTGTTATCCACCAAATTCTTTATCAATGTTCCCTCGCTCATGAGCTGGGTGTTCGGGTTCTTTGCCAAGATCGGGGTCATCAGCGACGCCACTTTGAAGAAGTTCCAGGTGCTTAATAACGGTAACCTTTCCCAGTGGTTTGGTGAGAAGAACTTACCCAAGGACTACAATGGGGGAAAGGACTCCAAGGTGGAGTCTTTGTTTGCGGTTGAAAAGTCGCTCGAAACCTCCATCACCGTGCCCGCCTACGGTGACATAATCATCAAAAACACCTCTATCGAAACCAATAACCTACTGGTTGAGTAGCTAATTAGACGTAATCGTACTAAGATGTAGGTGCACGGGTGCCTGTTGCGATGACATCTGGTGCACGGATGTAGGTATTTTGGTGCACAGGTCTTTTGTCGCAAAGCTCATCTGGTGCACGGGTCTTTTCGCTAGGTGCACGGGTTTTGGCCCCCATATCCGCTTTTGTTTCTGTTTATCTTCTTTCCACACTCTTCTTTCTATCCCCATGTCCAACTACTACCAGGTGCTAGGAATACCGCCTACCGCGTCAGAGGATGAGGTCAAGCGCTCGTTCAAGAAGCTAGCGGTGAAGTACCATCCAGATAAGACCGATAATAAGGATCATCATCAGTTGTTTATCAAGATCAATGAAGCCTATGAAACCCTTAAATCTCCAGACTCCAGAAAGAAGTACAACTCCAAAAATGGTTTTGATCCCAAACCTGACTATACTTATACTGCCTCCACCACTTTCACCACATCTCGTACCAGTTTTACCCGTGGAGGTGCTGGTGTATACTATGAATACTATCGTCGTCACGAGAAAGAGGCAGAAGATTTGGCACGAGAGACTGCCCGACAACGGCAAGAGGCCCAGGAGGCACTTAATGCCAAGTTTGCTCGAGAGAAAGAAGAATTGGAGCGTCGCCGTAAAGAAGAGGCCCAAAGAAGACTATATAAATGGAAAGAAGAGCAAATGAAACAGCAACAAGCTAAGGAAAGAGAGGCAGAATTGGCCCGAGAACGTCGGCGTGAAGAGGAAGAAGAAGCCAAACGGTTCCGTGAAGAAATGGAGCATCGCCAGCGCCAGGAACAGTTCTTACGAAGCCAAAACGAGGTCAAAACGGAGAGAATTGACGAAAATGATATGGAAAACGACCAATATGATGACGATATCGTGGAATTTGAGGCCAGATTCATCAACCGTGAAGACGATAGACAAGATGAGGCCCTGAGTGAGGCTGGAGACCTGAATAATCCCATTGTAGTAGAGGATGAAGATGATACTCCTTCAACTCTGTCCAAAGACAGCTCCAACCTGTCATACGCTTCTGCCACCGAAACAGCAGACCCAGAAACCGAACTAGAACAAGAACAAGAACCAGAATCGGGATCAGGATCTTCTAAAACGACATATTTGAATATGGCCAATCTAGAGAAACTCTTCAGCGAAGGTCTTAACAGCAACTTTAAGGCCCAAAAATCTCGTCGTTCAGCGTCTCCTACTCGACCCAAATTCCAGACTCCACTTAAGAAACCGGCCTCCAACGTAAGATTGCAATCGAGCCCGGTTCCAGTGCCCAATAGCTCCAAAACCGTGCCCAATAGTTCCAAAAAGATGAAAGTCGGAACCTCAGGACCTAAATCGCCCGAAAAGAAGTATGATTATACCGAGTTTGAAGAGGCACTCGGCACTAATATCGATAATGTTGATCTCAGTGATATTTATGACAGTTTACCCAACTCCACGAGAAAGATCAGTGAAAACATCACCAATGCTAAGAAGAAACCGAGATTGTCAGAATACTCTAATGGCCGTACCAAGGCCGATACTCTTCACATCCCTGTGAATAAAACGATGTTCAGTGGTCATCCTTCACCATCCAAGCCTAAAACAAGGGCAATTTCTGTATTGGACCTTCATGCCTCGCCTGCCATTCATGGATACGTAGCCCCAACTCCACCTAGTCCTCCAGAAGTGGCACGGCTTACGTCCCAGGCATGGAAGCAGTACGTGGGTGCCATTAATGTGTACGAAAAGAGATTTCTTGACTACAAGAAACACATTATTCAGTACCAGTTTGAACGGTATAAGAAGGATGAGGAGTTTTACGATGTAATTAATAATGATCCAGGCAACTTTGAGGTCTATCAGGCGTGTTTATCGCGGGACTTCGAGGTGTTGGAGGAGTACCATAATGCTCTTCGAGATTTCATCACCACAATGCAAAACTACAAGCAGAATTGCAGCTGGATGCAAATGGCCCAATTATAGGAACGGTTGGGTTGTCTAAAGAAGGCCTGAACAAATATTCTGTCACTTTAATACCTAGAAACTGAGAGGGCAGGTGTGAATGAAATAACCAGTTCAACGGTGTAAACGTTATAAATGTTACCATGCTACACGCAGTTACAGGGAAATTACTGACTGTGCAATCAGATGATGTTGAAACACAATTACATTAATAGAACTCACTCTTCTGTTGCCCAGTTATAGTACCATTGCCTGCAAAGATGCGTGATCTCATCTCCTGGTCTCATATCTTCCTGAACACATCACTCCCTGATCACTTCCTGGTCTCTTCTTGATCTCTTTGATCTCTTTCTGATCACTTCCTGATCACATCTCTTCTGTCCATTTTCTCTACAGCAGACTACATACTATAGACTTCCTAGATAGCAGCTGTGCATAATACTCCATTCTCACTCTACACTCCATTCTCATACTATCACCTCCCTTCACCTTTCATCACCATTTCATCACCTAATCATCACCAAATCATCACCTAATCCTCTCCCCCTTTTCTCTTAATCTCCCTGTATATTTATTTACGTGCTACGACAAACCCTGGTGGACGCGTTTTTCGCAAATGTGTCATTATTTGTATGTTGTGTCAATTTTCTCATTACTTGCAACTTTTTTCACAACTCTTTCTTCTGACCCTCGTCAATTAACCCCCGTAACCCCTCGAGTGCCACCTATTTTTGCTCCAGGATGAATAGAAACCGTCAGTTGTTGTTGCTACTGGGACTTCTCTTCCATTTCTTCTACCTCTGGTCCATTTTCGACATCTATTTCGTGCTGCCGTTGGTGCACGGAATGGATAACCATAAATCGACCCCAAACCCGCCCGCAAAACGGTTATTTCTCATAGTAGGAGACGGATTGAGAGCCGACAAAACGTTCCAGAAGTTAGTCCATCCCCGGACCGGCGAATCGAAGTATTTGGCCCCTTACTTGCGGAGTTTGGTCGAAAACGAGGCCACATGGGGGATTTCTAACACCAGAATGCCTACCGAATCCCGTCCAGGCCACGTCGCTATGATTGCCGGCTTCTACGAAGATGTTAGTGCTGTCACTAAAGGTTGGAAAGAAAACCCGGTTGATTTTGATTCATTTTTCAACCAATCTACCCATACTTACTCATTTGGTTCCCCCGATATCTTGCCTATGTTCGCCTATGGTGACAATGTCGTTCCCGGTAGAATAGACGTGTGTATGTACGGGCACGAATTCGAAGATTTCACCCAAAGTTCCATCGAATTGGACGCTTTCGTGTTTAACCATGTGTACGGGCTTATGGAGGAGTCTAAAACCAACAAAACTCTCTATGATGAACTCCACCAGGACGGAAATGTATTCTTCTTGCACTTGCTTGGTCCTGATACTGCCGGGCACGCATACCGTCCGTTTTCGGCCGAGTACTACGACAATATCGAGTATATTGATAAGCAATTGGAAGAATTAATTCCAAAACTCCACGAGTTCTTTGGTGATGAAGAATCGGCCTTCGTATTCACGGCCGACCACGGAATGTCTGACTTTGGTTCTCACGGAGATGGACACCCTAACAACACCAGAACTCCGTTGATTGCATGGGGAGCAGGTGTAAATGGTCCTCGTCTCGCTTCTTCCAACGATAAGCTCCGCCAGGACCCTGTGGCCAGTGGCTACGAGGCCGACTACTTTGATACCTGGGAATTCGACCATTTGGCCCGTAATGACGTCAAACAGGCCGATATTGCTTCGTTGATGGCGTATCTTATCGGTGCAAACTACCCTGCCAATTCGGTAGGAGAATTGCCTTTGGCCTACATCGATGCGGAACCTATCCACAAGGTCAAGGCATTGTACGAGAATGCATTGGCTATTGTAGAACAGTATTTGGTGAAAGAAAGTGAGGTTTACCATCACCAATTCAAATTTAAACCATTTGATCCATTCCTCGAAAGACCTATTGAAGACTACAAGCAGCAGATTCGGGCCTTGATCTATTCATTGGAAAACCACGATATCTCGCCTCGTGACAAGCAATTCCAGGAACAAAAAGCCATTGAAACCACCGAGGAATTGATGAAACGGGCCTTGGACGGATTGAATTATTTACAGACCTACAATTGGCTTTTGCTCAGATCCATTGTCACCCTCGGGTTCTTTGGCTGGATCTTCTTCTCCTTCATTCTCTTCCTCAAGCTCTTTATTCTCAAAACTGAGTCGATTGTGGCAGGACACTCCAAACCTCTTTTGGTGATCTTTACTGCTTTAGGTGCTGGTATCAACTACTTGTTATACTACCAGGCATCACCATTCAATTATTACATGTATGCTGCTTTCCCGTTATACTTCTGGTACACCATCTTCAACGAAATCAATAACCTCGTGGTGGGCTTACAGGAGTTCTTATACGGAGTGTCTGCTGCTACGCGGGTGTTCATCTTGGTCTCCTTCATTGTCATGTACGAAGGTATAGTGTATGGATTTTTCGAGAGATACATGTTCTCCATCATTTTCGTATTGATTGGGTTGTATCCATTTGTATTATCCAACATCAAGGTCAGCTCTGCTCATAAAGCCTCGTGGTTGGTGAGTTGTATTGTCATGAACACCTTCACCTTCACGAACCCCATCAAGATTGAAGACTTATCTCTCATCAATGTGGGGGCCGTGGTAGCTTTCGTTGTGGGAGTGGTTGGGGCCAGAAAGGTGCTTCTGTCGAAGAAACCACTTCATGCCTTTAACAAGAAGTTGATCGGTGCCCAATTATTGACAATTATTGGTATCTCCTACGCTACCAACGTTTCAGTGTTGTCATTGAGTGCCAGAACAGGTTTACCTCTTCATTCCCAGGTGTTGGGATGGGCATTCTTGATCATTTCACTCCTTGTCATCCCTGTCCTCTACACGCTCTATCCATCAAAGGACTACCAATTTAGACTCTTGATCATCTATCTTACTTTCGTGCCTATCTTCGTGATCTTGACCATCTCGTTCGAGGTGCTCTTCTATGTGGGATTCTCCCTTACCCTCTTGCAATGGCTCAACATCGAACAAAGCTCCAAAGTTTCCAAACAGGAGCTTTTGGAGGCTAGTAAGTCTAAGGAACACCATTTACCACCCGGTTACTGGCTCCAAGTCATTAGAATTTCGATTATTGGATTTTTCTTCCTCCAGTATGCTTTCTTCGGTACCGGTAATGTGTCTTCGATCTCATCCTTTTCGTTAGATTCGGTGTACAGATTGATTCCTATCTTTGATCCATTTGCCATGGGAGCACTTTTGATGTTGAAACTCATTATTCCATACATGCTTTTGTCCACTTGTTTGGGTATTATGAACCACCAGTTGGAAATCAGAAAGTTCACCATTTCTACGCTTATTATTTCCACCAGTGACTTTTTGTCGTTGAACTTCTTCTATCTTGTAAGAACCGAAGGGTCATGGCTTGATATCGGGGTTTCCATCTCCAATTATGTGTTGGCCATTCTTTCATCGCTTTTCATGTTGATTCTCGAGTTTATTAGTTCGTTGGTGTTGCATGGAGTAGAATTCGATGAAGACGAAGAAGATGAAGATTACGAACAAGAGGACGACGAAGAAGAAGAAGATCTGGAGCCAGAAGGTGTGGACTCGGATCTTGAAGAAATTAAGGCCGAGGACTTGACCTCGGACTCTCCTATCAGCTCCAGAGTGAGAAGAAGAACCAGAAAAGACTAGGATTATAGATAAATAGAATAAAATGAGCCGAATACGATACAGAGTAGACGTTTTCAAATTGAGTCATAGTAGTTGAGCATTAGCAGCCATTTTACTGCATTCTGTTAGACAGACCAGTAATTATAACCATTTAGTTGATTCTTTCGTGACTTTTAAGTACTCACGCCAGCTATTATTCAGTTTTAGAGTGTCTACTTCTGTTCACTACAGTTGGGTCTTGCTTTGCAGTCTTAAAGTTGATTTAGCCTTAATACTCAACATCTTCTTCATACTCTTTGTTTCTGTTTTTTGTTCTTTCTCTTCTCTTCTTTCTCTTCTCTTCTTTCTCGTCTCTTCTTCATACTGCTTTCGTATTTCTACTTGCTGGGTCCGGTCCTTGCCTTCCTTACTAAACGGCACCCAGACATCTCCAATAGCCTTTTTCTATCTACCTCCGGACATCCTGTTGCATTTCGCACCCGCACCAGTGAGTCAGAAAAAATTCTCATAGTCAATTTAACCTCCACAACTCTTCTTCTTCTCGTTTAACAGCAACAATGACCGTCATCAAGAAGAATGTGTTGATGATCGATAACTACGACTCGTTCACGTGGAATCTCTACCAGTACCTCCACCAATCCCGTCTTTGCGGCAACGTGGACGTGGTCCGTAATGACAAAATCGACATCCAGGGCATTGAAGCCCTCAATCCCGATATCATCTTCATATCTCCCGGTCCTGGCCATCCCTCGACAGATTCGGGGATTTCCCGGGATGTGATTCGTCACTTTAAAGGAAAACTCCCCATTTTCGGGGTTTGTATGGGACAACAGTGTATTTTTGACGTTTTTGGCGGAGAAGTCTCGTACGCCGGAGAAATCGTCCACGGAAAGACCACCACCATCAAGCACGACGGTAAGGGTATGTTTGCCAACGTGCCCCAGTCGGTGGCAGTCACGAGATACCATTCGTTGGCTGGAACTCTCAAATCGTTGCCTGATTGTTTGGAGGTTACAGCAGTGACAGAAACCCTGCCTGAGGTCATAATGGGGGTTAGACATAACAAATATACTATTGAGGGGGTCCAGTTCCATCCAGAATCGATTCTTACTGAATCAGGCCAGATAATGATCGATAATTTGTTGTCTTTCCACGGAGGAACCTGGGAAGAAAACGAAAAGCCACCTGCGGCTCCTTCTTCTTCCGATAATATCCTTGTACGTATCTATAACCAACGTAAAGAAGACTATAAGAAAATCGAGGAGTTGCCCGGAAAGTCCTTTGAAGAACTTAACGTGGCATTGTCGTTGAATGTTGCACCTCCAGTGATCAACTTCTACGATAGACTCCTCCAAACCAAGAACGCCAACCGTACTATCATTCTCTCGGAATTCAAGCGTGCCTCGCCCTCAAAGGGAGACATCAACATCAAGGCCCATCCCGGAACTCAGTCGCTCACCTACGCCGAAAACGGGTGTGCTACCATTTCGGTGCTTACTGAACCTACGTGGTTCAAGGGTTCCTTGGACGATTTGTCATTGATTCGTCGAGTAGTGGACACTCCTACTACTGCTGGATACAAGAGACCAGCCATCTTGAGAAAGGAGTTCATTTTCAACAAGTACCAGATCTTGGAGGCCAGATTGGCAGGAGCAGATACCGTGCTTCTTATTGTGAAAATGCTTGATTTCCCGCTTTTGCAACAATTGTACGAGTACTCCTGGAGCTTGGGAATGGTGCCTTTGGTGGAAGTCAACCAACCCGAAGAGTTAACCAATGCCCTCAAACTCACCGTCAATAACGACACCAAAGAACCACTTATCATCGGAGTCAACAACCGTAATTTGACCACCTTTGACGTCGATTTGGATACCACCACCTCGCTCGTCGACAAGGCGAAGAACAGCGGAAACGGCCGTAAGGGAGAGGTGTTGGTGTTGGCATTGTCGGGCATAACCTCGGTGGACGATGTGAAAAAGTACAAGTACGAAGACAACGTGGACGGGTTCTTGATTGGAGAGAGTTTGATGAGAGCCGAAGAGCAGGGCAGAGCCGGCGAGTTTCTCCACGAACTCACCACTGCTTAAATAGAGTAATACAGACATTAGTAAAGAGATGTAGTGAAGATGAGATTTCGAGATTATAGCATAAGTTATTGAATTCGCACATCAGGTGTCGTATTCGCAAGTCCGGAATTGGATTCCATACCCAATATCCTCGTATTTGGGGCTTTTGGCCATTTCTGGGTGCTGTTGTTGCCTTGGATAGGGAAGAGTGAAATTTTTCATATTTTGGCTGCCAAAATTCAGGTCGTGCGCTGTCCATTATCATTACCTATACAAATCGCCAAAACGCGTCCTCTATTCTTGCATCTTCTTCTTCTCATCAAGAACCATGGAAACCCAAAGTATAAGAGTAGACCACGGATTGTTGGCCTCGCACCAGGGAGATGTTGTCAGAGTCATCGGCAAGCTCGAATCGTACGATCCTTCCAGATCCATCGCCACCTTAGTCAGCAATGGCCACATTCAATTAGATATCAGCCAGATTCAAAGTCCTTTACAGCTTAATAAAGTATACGAAGTTGTCGGAAAGGCAAACGGAGGGCTGCAAGTGCTTGTTTACTCGCTTTTGGAGTTGTCAGACAACACCAGCGTAGATGCTGCTGCCAAATTGGCCCATTACGTTCATAAGGTGCCAGAGTTATTCTACACTGCCAGATAATGGACAGGTTTGTTTAGTTATGTAATTACGAATATAAGCAATTAATGTTGAGACTAGAGGGTAATGTAATTCTAGAGGTGTGTAAGCAAACTGTATGTATACTGCTCCTAGAGGTATATAAGCATACCGTAGTCCTAGAGGTATTTAAGCAACAATATATGCTATAGGTATTTGAGTATTAATGAATGGCTACCGCTTCTACAGGTGTATAAGCAACAAATTTATGGATACGCTTCTACTGGTATTTAATTATTAATGAACTGTGCTCCAGATGTAAGCAATTAGTACAGTATTTCTTAAGTAATTACTCTATGTAGCTATACAAGCAACTCCTTGACCTAGGTAATTCCCAATTCATTCGTTTATTCTATAACTTTTGGTGATATTTCTATATCTTTTGGAGGTCTTGGGATAATTCCTTGAATCGCTGTTCTGTACCGTAGAGCTCCTCCACCTTTGCTGCCCACGAAGGGTACTCAGTAATGGCTTTGAGGGTCAAGTAGTTACCAAAGGCAATGCTGAGTCTATAAGCAGCTTCGCCAGAGGAGGCAATGAGAGCATCAGCCACTGAATTAGCAAAGTTGATAACCGGAGCAGAGGCTTTGGTATTGGCCTTGAATGAGGAGTTAATGAACGGGAATGCCGATAAATTGTAGATGAAAGAAGCCAATGAAGTTACGGTAGTGTTGTAGTGCTTACTTTGCTTTGAAGACGTGGTGTATCCCAGCAATAATGATGCCAATTTGGTGAGAAGCTCTTCGAATGCCGAACTGAATGCTAAGCTGTTGTTTTTGGTCTCATCCACATCAATGAACAACTGCAAGAAGAGAGTATTACCCACCAAATTGTTGAGCACCTTCAATAACATCATCAAAAGCGGAAGACTCAGGCTGTCGCTCGAATCCAACTCGTTGAAACCCTGGTTGATGGAGTTGAGAATGAACTCGGCTGCTTCGGTGGATCTCAAAAGGTCTACGGTGGTGACTTTGGGGATGGTTACTCGCAAGATATCGTACCCAATCAACTTCTTGGAAACATCCCATTCGTTGATGATTTTGGGTAGGTAGATGGTGATCAATTCCAAGGCTCGTTTCGAGTTCAAGTCAAGCAAGTTGGCCTGAATTTGAGCCAATTCTCCTTCACTAAACTTCTGCTCTGGCGATTGGTCCCCGTTAAACTTGGTGAGTCCTTTTATTAACTGCTCTGGCTTGTAGTCCTTGAAAGAAATCAACGTTTTCTGGGGGAAAATTGTGGAAGCTTTGGATTCGGTTTTGGGTTCGGGATGAACGTCAGCAAATGGGTTTGGTACTGGTTTTGGGGGTCCAGATTGCTCCTCTAATTGGACTCCAGCAGTATTTTGCTCTATGAATTGAACCACTTCTTGTAAGTAGCTGGCAGGCAACTCGTTGTCGGCCAAAAACCTTTCGGCAGCAGCGTAGGGGTTTTCGTTGATGTTGAAAGGCAATTTTAATGGAGGCTTTCCGTCCTCAACGTCAACATCAAACACATAGTCGTACATTTTGCCTAGGTACTCCTTTTTGGATCCACTGGTACCAGCGGAGCCTACAACGTCACCGATTTTGACCCATTCGCCGCCAGACCACTGGTGGGCTTCGATTACTCCAGCTGGAGACTTTACCATGATGGTGGAGCCTTCTTGTTTTCCTGGTTTCTCCAACGCTTCATAGCTGGGAATATCGGTCTTTTTCAAGTCATCTACTGACTGTTCTGAAATGGCCGATTCCTGAACCAACTGTTTGAACTCTTGGAGTTGGTATTCTGGAGCCACTCGGTCACTACTTCTCGTAAACACTCGAAGTTGATTATCTGAGCTTCCCACCACGAAATCGTCATTAGGCAATACCGAAACACACCAAACGGATATACAGGGCAACGTAATTGCCTGTATCACCTTGGAATCTCTCCAGATACGCACAGTACGGTCCTCTCCACAAGATACCAAGTCTCCATTGGACAATACTGCGAGATCGTATACAAACGAGTCGTGGCCGTAAAGAGTATTCAAAAGGTCCCCGGTTTCGAGGTCCCAGATTCTGATGGTAGTATCGTTGGAAGCAGAGGCAAAGGTTTTGTTTCCGGGAAGTATCAATAGCTTTCTTACCACATCATCATGGCCCTTATACTGTTTTACTTCCTTGTTTCCCACCCATTTACGAATGGTTCTATCGGCAGAACAGGTCAAGAAGGTATTGGAAGCAGCATCTACGATTTTGGCGTCCCAAACCGAGTAGGCATGGCCCTGTAAGTCGAATTTCACTTGTAGCAGGTCCAAATCCCACACTTTGGCTGTAGAATCCCAGGAACTGGAGATAATGAGCCCGTCCTTGTACGATAATGAACAGATGTTACCGGAATGGCCAATAAGTTGGTATTTTCCGTAGTCATCGCCGGGTTTTACGAAGTTATCCTGGGGTAACGTCAAGTAAATGATGGCTTCTTGGCCCGCAGCTGCCAATAATGGTTCCGAGTCGCTTGGAACGAAGGTTACGGCGTTGATAAAGGCATTGGTAGGCGATTGGAAGGCAATAGTGGAGTCCACAGGCACTTCAGAGGCCCAGTTGCCGTGATTGTGGGGGTGCCATACCCTAGCAGTAGCGTCTCTCAGCCCGGAAACAATGAGATCTGACGACGGGGCGACCACGGCACGAACATCCTGTTCATGGCCCTGGAGCGTGGTGCTGAGCTTAAACATTGGGGCAGCAATTGATGGATAATTTGTGGAAAAGAAGATGGTACGAATTTAGTAGTGGCGATATTGTGCTCAACTACTGCACCCGCTGACGTAATCGAAGTAAGCTGCAGACTGCGAATTGCTGAGAATAGCAAAATGTGGTTATAGATGAGAGAGGTAGAACTAAGCTAGATAGGCTACAATTAGGGTAGAACTGGCCCAGAAATAGACTATGGGGCTACAAATAGACTAGATTTGACTTAGAATTGGTCTAAACCTGATCTAAAGGGAGGAGGGCTAGAAGTGAGGTTCACTTCTTGTTGCAACACCGCACAACAAGTACATAAGTATTGACTGTCTCGGGGGTTACAAATTAGTAGGATATTGGCACTTTATGAGATGATTACAATGTCACTTCAAGATTAATTAGAAATGTAGCTCTGAAATTGCAGCAGGGTGCTTGTGGGAAATGGTCATCAGCACTATTGAAACCACCAACTGAGAAGAATCATAAATGCATTCTACTTGTTACTAGAAGAACTTTATCACATATGCAACTGAAGTTGGAATGAGAGATATCCATTTGTTTCAACAATTCTCAAACAGATTCAACCTTCAAACTGCCAAATATGGAGAACCTGAGTTTTCAGTGCTAGTACAGGCTTCAATGATGACATAGAAGAAACTGAGACTTACGTTGAATCAAATACTATCGTTTTCTTGATCTAACAGGAAAGCCCAGAGTATAAAATTGTCTCTGCTAAGGACTACCAGAAAAAAGAAGATGGTCCCAGAGATCGAAAACTTTTCATAGACAACAGTCAACTTCAGAAACCAGAATATACAAACCATTCACAAATGGTGAATATTTGGTAAAATATGACAGAGAAGCTTTTTGAAAGTTTATTCTTGCACACGGAAAGAAAGGGAAATAACCATATCTTATCAGCATGGTCAGTATTCTACAATTTAGCTTGAGCCCGAGAAGACACTGACTACGGAGGAGGTTAGACAATCCGACAGATCCCAATCTACTACAATGTACTACCCTTGTCGTAGTTTGATAGTGGTACTTTGATCTCTTCAATCGGCACTCGGCTCAGCTGTCGACCCGAAACTCTCCTGTCCCAGCCCTGGCTGGGCCCATACCGTTCCTTCCCTGGGCCCATTCCGTCCGCCTGCCTGCTGCACCTGGGCCCAGTTTCCCCTCTTGGGCCGGTTTTTCCGCCGCGCGGGCCCAGCCTCCACTGCCATGTGAAGGTCGCTTTCGGGGAACTGTACACAACCACGGTATCCCCAAAAAAGCGAGCTCTCCCAAATCAGTTTTGATGACTATTCCTTCTTTCTTTTTCACCAACAATGGCTTTAACCCATACAATTGCCAACGACGGCACTCATATCTTCTACAATGATGCCGCCAGAAAGTATTTGTTTTTGAACGGAAACACTGGGGTCGAGGTATCTGATTCCTTACCCACCATCTACTCCAATACCAGCGTTGCCAGCAAAACCGACACGATTTCATGTCTTCTCGGTACCATCAGATTGAAAATGAATAAATACATCATTATTGTTGATAAGCACACAGTCACGGGATCAATTGTAGGGAAGGATATCGCCAAAGCCGAATCGTTTAAGGTCCTTCCTGTTAATGATGACACCCTTTCCAAGAAAAACACCGAGGAAGTCCACTATTTGGACTTGTTAAACCAGCATTTGGCCAATTCCACGTTGTTCTTCTCCATTGACAACAAATATGACTTGACCAACTCGTTGCAAAGACAATTCACCGGAGGAAACAACCCTGTAACCTACGATAAACGTTTCTGGTGGAATTACTACCTCTGTGAGGAATTGTTGAAGAATAATGGGGTTGAATTCATCACTCCTGTCATCTACGGGTACTTCAAATCGCACTCGACCGAATTCAAGGGCCATCAGTCGTTGGAATTTGCGCTTTTGACCAGAAGATCCACGAAACGTGCTGGTACCAGATACTTCCGTCGTGGGGCCGATAACGAAGGTAACGTGGCCAATTTTAATGAAACCGAACAAATCTTCACTACCAATGATAATCAGCTCTTTTCCTTCTTGCAAACCAGAGGATCGGTGCCAGTTTATTGGGCTGAAATCAATAATTTGAAGTATAAACCTAATTTGGTCATCTCGAGCCAATCCTCATTGGATGCTACCGAAAAACACTTCAAAGAACAAGTGGAATATTACGGTGATAACTATCTTGTAAACTTGGTCAATCAAAAGGGTTACGAACTCCCAGTTAAAGAAGCCTATGAGGCAGCAGTAGAAAACCTTCCTACTCCATTAAATCAAAAAGTCAAGTACATTTACTTTGATTTCCATCATGAATGCAGAAAGATGAGATGGGATAGAGTCAAATTGTTGCTTGACCATTTGATTCAATTGGGCTACACTTCAGAAAATTACTTCCACTATGATATTCTGACCGGAACCATCAAATCGTTGCAAAACAAGATTGTTAGAACCAACTGTATGGATTGTTTGGATCGTACCAACGTGGTTCAATCGACTTTGGCCCGTTGGGTATTGCAAAATCAATTGACTAAATCACATTATCTTCCTTCCACCAACTCTTCTCCATGGGAACTCTTGGATCCAAAATTCAACATCTTCTTCCAGAGTTTCTGGGCCGACAATGCTGATGCCGTTTCCTGTGCTTACTCTGGTACTGGGGCTTTAAAGACTGATTATACTCGTACAGGTAAAAGAACCCGTAAGGGAGCCCTTAATGATTTGAATAACTCCATCACTCGTTACTACAAGAACAATTATACCGATGGTAGTCGTCAAGACTCGTTCGATTTGTTCCTCGGTAACTACAGACCCTATCAGGATGCGGTTAACTCGCCATTTGTTGATAGAAGACCACCATATATTCAATTGTTGCCATACCTTATGGGTACTTCGTTCTTGGTTCTTTTAGCGGTGATTTTCTACCCTAGAGGCTCGATTCTTAACTGGAAGAACTTACTCGTTATCAACGGATGCATAATCTTCAACATCAGAAGTTTACTCTACATTAACAAGGATGGATACCAGTTTGTTAACTGGCCCAAGTTGAACAATTTGGACTACTTGAAGAAGGGTGACGTTTTTGATGGCGAAGGCAAGTTTACGGGAATTAAGTACGAAGAAAATGACAACTTCAAGTCCATTGGCAAGAAGAAAACCTAGATAAGGCATTTCAAGGCCATTGGTAACCTAGAGATTTCTAGACTGTGTTACATTTTGTATGGGTAATAGACCTTAGATCTTAGTTGACAGATTACGTAGTGTTACAGCTGGTGACTTCATTGTAGTTTTTTAAGACAAGTTGTGTTTTTTTGGACATCACAATTTGATGAATTTTGGACTTTTCAGACATGAATTTGAATTTTTCAGATATGAATTTCGATTTTCAGATATAGTAATTTTTCAACGCGCAACCAATTTCACCATCACCAACTTTCTACTTCTTCCTCCAACACCATCATTATGTCAGATATCTTAGAAAAGTCCTTGGACGAAATCATTGGTGAAAAGAAGAAAACCATCAGAAGAAGCGGACCTAAAGGTACCAGAAGCAGAAAACCTGCTCCCAGATCCGTATGTTGAAATGGATGACTCTTTTTCTATGAAACCCCATACTAACCCTTTAGAACAATCGTTCCCAAAGACCTCAAGGACAGCACGATAGCTACAGACCACAAGCCTCGGTTCCTCGTGAAATCCAAGAAAGTGCTGGTTCCAGACCACTCTTGAGAGTGAAGAATATTCACGGAGACTTGAATGGAGAAGATTTGTCCAACTTATTTCAATCAGTAGCCCCCGTTGAATTTGTCAAATTCGACCCTAGAAAGGCAAGTGTAGCCTATATCTGTTTCCAATATAACTTTGCTGAGAACAACTCGGCAGCAATTGCCAAATACGATGGAAAGAAGGCCATGGGAAAGATTTTGATTGTGGAAAATGCTACTCTGTTGGCTGATAGAATATCAGTTTTGCCTTCTTCAACTCGTGGAGTTCATAAAACCCCAAGACAGGACAACCGAGGCAGAGAAAAGAATACTCGTGCTAGAATCAGAAAGGCTGTGAAGCAACAAAAGAGCTCAGTAGAAGATTTGGATTTGGAATTAGACTCCTACATGAATCGTGAAGATCCTGCTCCAAGTACTGAAGCCCGTGCTCCAAGTGCTGAGGTCACTGAGGCTCCTGCTGAAGCTCCTGTGTCTCAAGCTCCGTTTGCTGCTCAAGATAATGGTATGAGCGTGGACTAACTGTAATTTGTATTGTATAATTAAAAGAACCAAAATAAATATTCAAAATTAAATGTGTATTAGAAAAGAATGATAATGACGGAGAAGAGAGAGAATAAGATAAGAAAATGTAATTAATGAAGCAGAATGACTATCTATTTAACCCATACCTTGGGTCAATTCCACGAGTTGAACGTAGATTCGCTTGCTCTTCTTTCTCCAAGTTTTACCCCAGATAAGCGTAGGAATAATGAAAGCAATCGATACGAAATCAATGCAAGCCAAAGCAATGTAAGTGTTTGCGGTTCCTGAACTGTCCAACCAAAGAGAGCAAACAAAGGTGAAGATACATGCCAAAGTATTGTTGATAATCGAAACCCCTACCATACCCTGAATGACGATTTCGGGGTAACAGTCCATAAGGTAAGACATTGCACAGTCTCCCACTGAACCAAAGGAGTATCCAAGTAACCCTAATGAGAAGTAGATGACTACTGGAGACCATGATCTTTCGGTCCCAATACCGAACAAGAGTAGACCTAAAGGAGAAACAATGAGAGTGATAAACAAGAACCATAATCTGTATTCTGGTTCATAAGCACCGTTGTTTCTTCTAGCAAGGAACAACACATGTTTATCGGACAAAACCCCAGCAACAAAACATCCAATGATGGCACCAACTAACGTAGCCACATTCAAGACCGCTACCCCTGTTTGGGAGTAATTCCATGGTTCTTCCGGATAGAAAGTATCCTGAGTTGTCAAGAAGAAAGACATGTAGGCATCCTGTAATCCCCAGAGAACACCTGAGATCCATACAGCAGGTAAGGTGAAAACTTTGAAATAAATCACAAATCTCTGGATGTACTGCTTAATACCATAGCCAATTAAATAAGGAGAAGGAGTGATCAAAGCAATTCTTTTGTAATAAGGAATCAACTTTTCTGATTGAGCCTGGGCTTCATTATCTACTCGTAATTCCTTTGACTGTTCTGTGATGGTGTTGATAATGCTAGTCTCGGTCTTGGACTCTTTGGAGTCAACGTTTTTGCAGTCATTTTTGGTATCGTATTGCAAATCATCTTCCTTTGATTCGAACACTGGGAAGTATTTGGATCTGTCGAAAACAGTTTCTTCACAAGCGAAGATGATGACGATGAGAGTGCCTCCACTAATAATGGCACCCCACCATCCCACCCATCTGAACGATTGAGCCTCTGAAATTAAGTGGGCAATAAGTGGACCTAAGAAAGTACCAATGGACGTAGCCATAATATAAACTGTCAAAACAGAACCAAGCTGGTGTTGAAAGAAAATGTCTGACAACGATTGTTGAACCTGAGCTTCAGCACAAGCTTCAGACATTCCCACGAATGCCTGGGACCAAATTGTATCAGCCGTCTTTTTTGATAATGCAAACCAAACTGATCCCAAACAACCTGCCAATAAACAGATGATGTACGTGATACGTCTTCCGTACAACGACGAAGCAGGAGCAAAGAAGATACATGACCAGCCGATGAATAAGAAAAGAACCCCTGCTCCTGTGTTCATGGCATCGTAGGAGATACCATACGCTTCGTTAAGAGAATCTTGGGCTGCACCAGCATCATTAGAAATGGCAGCAGTTAAGGCAGTAATGAAGGAAAGGAGGAGAAAATGCCATATCTTTCTTGGTTTTGACCAATTTAATGGATCGTTTGGGGAGTCTGAGGGTTGAGGTAAGAGAAGAACCCCATCACGAGTTCTCTTCAAAGGTTTGGATGAGACAGTGGAATCGTCGTCATTACTTTGAAAAATATTGGTGGAACCTGGGATGTAGTTTTCGTCAAAATAGTTGGTATTCATAACTAGTTTTGCAATGGACTTTTAGGGAGTTTTTTGGGAAATGCAATGGAGAACTATTGAGTTGCTTTTAGGATGATCTAAATGATTTCAAATAATAAGAACTATACCTTGTATCTAAAGTGGGTAAATATTAATATAGGTCAGTGTTGTCTATGAACTTTTGATGTCAGTATGACATTATGATAACTTGTGAATAGAAAAGAAAAATGAATGCTACAACTTAAATAGCAATCTGACTTGATGAGATGATCTTAGGAACGACTAATACTAAAAATCAACTGAAAAAGACAGGAAAATAAAAACAAAATAAATTATCAACTCAAGATATTACCCCCTATAAATAATAAATCGAAATTTTAATTAAAAGCGATGCCAGTCTAATTTAAAATCAATCTCTAATTTAAGCTGCTAAATCGCTAAAAAGTTTTTCAGAGAAGATGTAGCAAAAAAAAAGAAAGAAATGCACTATTATGACAGAAAAACGTTCACGTGCACGACCCAGCGACATTTATTCTTTTTTTTTTCTTAGTGTTCACGAATTTTGCCCAGTAGTCCTCAAGGCAAACGATTATACTTTTAGTATCGACGATTTAGTATCGACGTAATTGATAGATAGTCGATTTCTAGTTAGTCGGTCAATCGGATACTCGGGAGTGCCCGTTTTTCTTTTGTTTCTTATTACTTTCTCTGATAACAAATTAGTTAGCAGACAGCTAATTAACGGCTTATCGATTCTCTTTTGTTTGAACTGACCCGCTATCTCTTATCATTGTAAATCAAATTCACAAAAAAAGGAAACAAATCCTCCAAATATCATGAATCAAAAACAGCTACTAACTTGGTGTGATGACTTACATCAAGTTAAGGGTAATATTTCACAATTACAATCAACTCTAAATCAAATTCTTACCAAAGCACCAACGTTTAATCAGTATCAAACATTGGCCAAGTCTTTAGAAGATGAATCTGCCCATGTCGGCCAAGATGCTCAATTAGTGGAAAGAGCCAAGGGCTTTTTGATTTCTCCCCAGTTAAAGATAGCTATCAGGATTAAGTTTTTGTACGAAAAGGGCTATTTACCGTTATTAATATCATTATCCAAAATTAACTTTAAGTCCCCTAAATCTGATAGGTTTGTGGGATATTTGTTGGACTATAACCCTCCTAAAAGAAATGTCAAATTATTACCTGAACCACTTAAGAAATCGATTGGAATCAAGAATGAATCCCAAATTGAAAATCTTACTAGTAATTATCCTCCCATATTACCTCCCCTTTCGAATCAGACATTATTAAAAGTTATTCTTACGGATAAATCGTACCGAGATCCAACTGACTACATATTACCGGACAAGAGTGATGATTTTTATAAATTAAATGATAGTCACAATAGGAAATTAAGTATCAAAGGGTCGAATTTACTTCAATTCATCTTATCTGAAGTCATCGATGAAAGTTTTCCTAATATTCATGAAGATGACTTGACATTATTACAGCATAAACTTATGGCACCACTGATTTTAGCAAAATTGGCAACCACCTACAACTTAATTGACAATATGTATCATAATTTCACCGCCGGTCAAAAGACTGTCGATGAGAAGATCAGTGCATTCAGTAGGGTATTTTTGGCATACATAGGAGGATTAAACCAGGACAATTACTCGGTAGAAGAGGTGAAGATGTGGGTTAGCAAGTTGTATGAACCAATAATATCCAAATTGTACTCATTATTCGAAGTTAACGGAAACTTTAAGAACATTTACGAATTGGGTTATGAAGAATTCTTGTTTTTGACGAAGAAAATCACCTCTTCGTCCAAATTCTACGAATTAGAAAAAACCAGTGATGATCCTATTACCGTTAAGTTAGACATTGGTAATGGCTCAATCAGTGCAATTGGTACTTCTACACATAGTTTTGAAGATGCTAGAAACAGAGCATGTTACGACGTCATGAGTTCCAGGCGCAAATTGAATGAACTTGTACAATTTGTGATTGGCAGGAATGTTGCTGGTGTTCCTACTCCTAAAATAGCATCTCCACCCCAGCAGGCAGAACTGTTCATGACTCGTTCACCACCAAGCAATAATGATGACGAAGATAGCTACTCTCCAGGGTTTGATGAAGACGACTATGAGCCCCAATTCGAGGAGCCAGTTCCAGCAGCTCCAACTCCGGGTCCAGCTCCAGCTCCAGCTCCAGTTCCAGCTCCAGTATCGGTTCCGGCACCAGCAAAAGAAGAGGTTATTGAACAGGCGAAACCTAAAGTAACAGCCACGCCATTGCCGTACAATTCGTTGCCACCAAATCCCAGTTTTATCACTAACCCTGCATTGAATAACGGACTCCATACACTTCCGTCGATGATAAATGACGTAGCTCTGAGGTTTCCTGTGGATAAGAATGCCAGAAACAATCTTGCGACGTTACTTTCGACTCGACACTTGAGTCCTTATTATCGTAATCATAATGTGGGTAATGATTTTCAAACCACGATTACGGTGAATGACGTGGTACTCGGGGTGGCCTATGATCCTAGTCGGAAGATAGCTAATCTCAAGGCGGCAATGAACGCCCTTAATAACATCCAGGGCCTTCAACAACTCGGCTTGCAGCCTTTCAATCAATAACGGAGACTGTAGTGAAGACTACGTCGCTGTTCCGAATCAGCCAGAGAGAACGCGTACCGATACGATCTACAGAGCAGCCAGAGAGAACGCTTATCGACAGTGGATCAGCACGAGAGAACACATATCGATACAATTACAGAACATCCAGAGAGAACGTTCAGAACTCGATCTAGACAATGCATAATCTACAGACAGGACTCTGCATCTGTAACTGCAAAACGCAACCGTAGTGGTCAAATGCTCGAGATACAACAGTTCTCGTGATATCAATTGTACCCACTGTAGACTTCTTCCGTCCGTAGACCTCTTCCATCCGTAGACCTCTTCCGTGCCCGATATTTTGCAACCCCCAAAGTCGTCTTAGTCATCACTGTCAATTCCTGCAGCCGATCTGTAGGTGGCGATCTGAGGTGTCGGGGTTTTCCTGATTAAGCAAGCCCCCGGAAGCACGTTTTCCGAGGGTGGGCACTCCCGTTATCGACCGGGAAAAAAAGAAACGAAGCCACCGCTAATCTGTT
The DNA here is from genome assembly GCA_003708205.2 of Isabelozyma gotoi. Taxonomy (NCBI): domain Eukaryota; kingdom Fungi; phylum Ascomycota; class Pichiomycetes; order Serinales; family Metschnikowiaceae; genus Isabelozyma; species Isabelozyma gotoi. The sequence goes on along the minus strand of PPNP02000008.1, from coordinate 44,468 downwards.
CCGGTTTTCTATATAACCGTTTATTTCCACAAACCCACCTCCAGGAACCGGAAGGAGCAATAAAAAAAAGAAAACGAAACTGTGAAAAAAATCCCTTCAACAAATAAAATAGCAGGAAAATCGATTTCAATGAGAATCAAAGGAAATTGACAAAAAAAAAATTTTTGGATTAAAATCCAGTTCTCTTTTTTTTTTGGTTAATTCTTTATCGAGGATCTTTATTTATTAGATAGATTGAACTTAATAGATACTTAGTATATATTCAATATGGCCACTGCTACTCCAACTTTACCTCAATATTCTCTCGGTGACTACGCTTCATTTGCCTTGGCTGGTGCCATGGGATGTGGTGTTACCCACGGTGCTATGACCCCAATTGATGTTGTCAAGACCAGAATTCAATTAGAACCAACCGTTTACAACAAAGGTATGATTGGTTCTTTCAAACAAGTTGTTCAAGGTGAAGGTGCCGGTGCTTTATTGACCGGTTTGGGACCAACCGTCTTGGGTTACTCTTTACAAGGGGCCTTCAAATTCGGAGGTTACGAATTATTCAAAAAGACTTTGGTTGAACAATTCGGTTACGACACCGCCAAAAAATACAAAAACACCGTTTACATTTCTTCTGCTGCTTTAGCCGAATTCTTTGCTGATATTGCTTTATGTCCTTTGGAAGCTACCAGAATTAGATTGGTTTCTCAACCAACTTTTGCCAATGGTTTAGTTGGTGGTTTTGCCAGAATCCTTAAGGAAGAAGGTGTCGGATCTTTCTACAATGGTTTCACCCCAATCTTATTCAAACAAATTCCTTACAACATTGCCAAATTCTTGGTTTTCGAAAGAGCTGCTGAAGCCATCTTTGCTGCTATCCCAACTCCAAAATCTGAATTATCTACTGGTACTTTAACTTCCGTTAACTTGGGTGCTGGTATCATCGCCGGTTGTGCTGCTGCTTTCGTTTCTCAACCTGCTGACACCTTATTGTCCAAGGTTAACAAGACCAAGAAGGCTCCAGGTCAATCCACCCTCGGTTTATTGGCTCAATTGGCTGGTCAATTAGGTGTCCGTGGTTCTTTCGCCGGTTTACCAACCAGATTGATCATGGTCGGTACCTTAACCTCCTTGCAATTCACCATCTACGGTTCTTTGAAGAAAGCCCTTGACTGTCCAAAACCAGTCGAATTATAGGTTATTTGACAATTATTTAATCCATTATTTCATATTCCATATAGGTAAATATCATTAAATATTTTTCAAGCAAAAAAGTATTGTTTCATATCGGACAAAGTCGCCACCGACACTTCAGGCACAATGATAGCACGGAGCCGGGGCACGGGTTTTTCCCGGACGACCCACGAGCGAACCTGCAACCAACCTGCACCGTCAACCTGCAAAGAACAACCTGCAAAAGAACAACATGTAAATGCAGCTGTCAACATGTAAATAATACAACATGTAAATCAAACATGCAACCTGCAACATGTAGATGGAGATGGAACATCCAAATTGGGTGCAAGTGTATATCCCCACCACCAGGGCTCTGCCGGAACCAGGGCCAAATCAAGACTGCTTACGGATAATGCATTGGTCCAGGCCATCTCCAAAGTGTAAGGGCTTATGTCATTGTTGGGCCCATCCCAAGTGCCTCGCTTCCATCACAGTCACACTTACTCAGCATCACCTCGTCCCGGATATTACGTCAGATGGAAACAACCGAAATTGGGTTAGGCTGATAAGTATGATAGGAGTTACCGTGACGTGGTTAACTCCCGCGATGAAAACGATGTGGTGGTAACCCCGACGGTTGTCAAAGTTAAAAGCATGTGGCAGCCTCCAACTGGATATCGCTGGTAAGCCATGGAGCTAAACCCCGGACCTCAAAAGACGTGACACCCAAACACCAGGCCTTCCGCCATGGCCGATCCGGTATGGAGCTAAACCCCGGAGAATACCTGGGGCACCAAAAGGAGGGGGAAATTGAGGGCTACAGAAAAAATGCGCTGTCTGTCCTGTACTACGCCGGCGAAAGAATTGTCCGTAATTGGCTTTCATTAGGCCGATGATTCCCCACAGTTGCAACAACAAGACCGCAATGGACCCGAGACCTGGAAATTCGATAATTTTCAGGCAATTGCTCAATTCCCATGCCCCTAATCAATTATCCTGGTCAAATTAATAAACCTTAGGGGTAACACCCCAATTAAACTTTTGATCTCAACACCGATAGAATCTGAGTCAAAATGGTTGCTATTTCCCATCCCACATCACTCCCCTCAATATGAGGGTTTCTTTTTTTTTTTTGCTTAACCTTTCTCTTGGAGTTAACTGACAGAAGTGTATAAAGTGAAAAAACTTTAGGCATTTCCGACTTTTGTGGTTTGGATTCTGATGTAACAATCGGTAATTTCTCCTCTTCGATATCTCGCAATGGTGTTAAATCCATTTCTACTATATAGTAGTTATCATGTAGTATTTCTTTTTTTTTTTGAGAAAGCCTTTTGCTTGCTATATAAATACTGTGAAATATCCTTGGGGTGCTAAATTTCTTACTTTTGCTTTGCTTGTTTCACTCTTTTGTTAAGTTGTCAATTAACAATTATACTTCATCATGATTAGAACTTCTCAATTGGCTAAGACCTTGTTAGCTACTAACAAGAGATCCATTTCCTTGTCTCTTGCTAGACACTACTCCAACTTACCCCTTTCAATTCCTGTTACTTTACCAAATGGTACTACTTACGACCAACCAACTGGTCTTTTCATTAACAATGAATTCGTCTACCCAAAGCAAAAGAAGACTTTTGAAGTCATCAGCCCTGCTACTGAAGAAGAAATTGCCCACGTTTACGAAGCCAGAGAAGAAGATGTTGATGCTGCCGTTCAAGCTGCTAAAGCCGCTTTCGACGGTGGCTGGTCCGATGCTGACCCATTGGTTAAAACCAGAGCTTTAACCAAAATCGCTGATTTATTGGAAGAACATGCCGAAACCTTTGCTCAAATTGAAGCCTTGGATAACGGTAAGTCTTTACAAAACTCCAGAGGTGATGTTGCTCTTTCTGCCAACTGTTTTAGATCTACTGCTGGTTGGGCTGATAAGATCGTTGGTGATGTCATTGAAACCGGTAACAGTCACTTTTCTTACACAAGAAGAGAACCATTGGGTGTCTGTGGTCAAATTATTCCATGGAACTTCCCATTGTTGATGTTCACCTGGAAAGTCAGTGCTGCTTTGGTTACCAACAACACTGTTGTTTTGAAAACTTCTGAAACCACTCCATTATCTGCTTTATACCTCTGTAAATTGATTCAAGAAAACAACGTTTTACCACCAGGTGTCTTGAACGTTTTAAGTGGTTTCGGTAAAATTACTGGTAATGCTATTACTGAACATCCTGTTATTAAAAAAGTTGCTTTCACTGGTTCTACTGCTACTGGTAAGATGATTATGCAAAAATGTTCTCAAACTTTAAAGAAAATTACTTTGGAATTGGGTGGTAAGTCTCCTCACATTATCTTCAATGATGCTGACTTAGATGTTGCTCTTAACTCTGTTATCTCCGGTATTTTCTACAACTCTGGTGAAGTTTGTTGTGCTGGTTCCAGATTATACATTCAAGAAGATATCTATGATGAATTCGTTGCTAAATTCGTTGACTACGCTGAAAACCACGTTAAAGTTGGTGACCCATTCAATGAAGAAACTTTACAAGGTGCCCAAAACTCTCTTAACCAATTGGACAAGATCTTGAAATACATTGAAATCGGTAAGAGTGAAGGTGCTACTTTATTATCTGGTGGTGAAAGATTACCTCAAAAGGGTTTCTTCATCAAGCCAACTATTTTCGGTGATGTTAAAGAAAACATGAAGATTGTTAAGGAAGAAATTTTCGGTCCAGTTATTACTGTCAGTAAATTCAAGACCGTTGATGAAGTTGTCAAATTAGCCAATGACTCTGAATATGGTTTAGCTGCTGGTATTCAATCTCAAGATGTCCACAAATGTCATGATGTTGCTAGAAGATTAAAGGCTGGTACCGTCTGGGTTAACACTTACAACGATTTCCACCACATGGTTCCATTCGGTGGTTTCGGAGCTTCCGGTATCGGTAGAGAAATGGGTCGTGATGTCTTGGATAACTACGTTCAAACCAAGGCTGTCAGAATGGCCATTCAACAAAAGTAATTATGATTGATAATTTTGCAACCCTAGCTTGCAATTTCATATAACCCAAAAAATACTTCTATATATTCACCAATTTTATGTATCAATTGATGACATAGTCTGATTCTTTTAATTGTAGGATTTGCGGATTTTCATAAGAATTGCTGCGAAACCAGATCTAGAACCTGGCAATTGAAATTCTTATTTCTCAAGTTTTCACCTTTTGATGATTTTTCATACATTTTTTCACAATTTTCAGAAATTCAAGAATTTTACGCCAACCAATGGTCAAAAATAATGTTAAAATTCAGGCCACTATAAAGTTAAAATTGTGAAATTTTTCTATCCGAACTTACCTCTTCGCCATCACAACTATTAGTCACCTCATATTTTTATTGTTGACATGTCATATGTTACGATATTTATCCTAATTGGTTACATCCTTATCTACAATTGGAATACGGCCTCAACTCTGATACAACTCACAAAGTCTTACCCGAGCTTCCAGGTTCTATATATCCTAATCAGGTGCAAGAGTCTATAACTTCTCCTAAATCAAATTTCATGATTTACCCTTTTAGGAAATGTTATTACCCAGCACTAAAAATAACAGTGGTCCGGTTCGCACCCTGCAGCAACCGTGGTGTACTAGTTTCCTGACATTTCCTCTTGTTGCGGCCAAATCGCAACCTAAATTGGAGTTGACACAAAGCGGCATTTTTTTTCGTCATCATGCTTAAACTAATTTTTAGGTAACCGCTGCAAGTGAAAATAGTGACCCTTGTTTCTTCTTCGGAACAGAATGGAATATTTGATTTCTCTCTTTGTGTACTAGCAATACTATAAGATGACCTTCTTATATAAATTGGGATGAATACCCAGCCATCCTGATTTTCCTAGATACCCTTTCCAACGTTATAGTTATTAAAAAAGTTTAATTACATCTACAAAGAATGAGATTGTTTGCAGCCACCGGATTCGTTTTCGCCCTCTTCATTGCAACACTTATTGACAGTGCTCCAGTGTTACAAAAACGTATATTCCTTCCCAGCTCTCCCGTATTCTCCTTGATTGCTCATCATAAAGGTGCAGTATTCCAATATAACTTGGTTAAGTATGACGATGACCAATTATTGTTGAATGCAGATGAAACTGCCTTCTTTGGTAGAATCAAAGCTCACAATGGTTACGTTTTAAACATTCCAGATTTCTCTAATTCTACCTATAACTCCACTGTGAATTCAACTACCAAGGTTCCTCCTCCTTCAACCACCAACATCGAAGTTAACAAAAACCATCAATTAGTTATTGCCAAAGAAGCTAAGGATGGTTCGCCACATTTTGGTATCACTAACAGCAAATTGACGTACCACAATTCCTCCTCCTTCTTGGCTTGTCCTGATCACTCTTACAGAAGCGAATACCAAATTTACTGGGATCTCCCAAGATGTCCTAACAATTCGTCCGGTTACGATATTGATTTACTTGTTCAAATTAATGGTCACATCAATTATGATGAATACACCAACAATTAAGTATTATTGCCAAACCCAATTTAATGTCCCTCACCTATACGCTCTTTCATGATTAAATATTTGAACCCTTCATTGACTACAAATAACGCTCCTTAATGATCCTTTGTTAATTGCAGATTACGCTCCTTAATGATTACTAATAGACAACCCTAATATTTACATATATCCCCGGTATTAAAAGTTTCTTCCGTTTCTTTTTAATTTTCAATTTTTCAACTATCTCAGTTTATTAATTTTTGATTTCGATTCATCAAATTTTTTTATGAAAATACACAAACTAATCTTAAACAAATTTATATGTAGTGTACAAAATTTCTCATTCTTCACTTAAGTAAGGGACATTAAATCATCTTTGGTAAAACTATCAACATCGTTGAAGTTAGGTACTTCGTTATCAAAGTAGTTCAGTAAGATGCAGAGTAAACAACATAATTCCATGGTAGTTCCTAAGATATATTCGAAAATGACCAAATCTTTACTAATTCCAAAAGTACCATAGTTAGCCATATCAAAGTAGTCCATTTTGTTAATGAAGATGGATAAAAGACCAAAAATTCCTCTTATCAAAATAAATGGAGCTGCAGCCAACACCGATTTGAGACCCCAATTTCTAACATTGTCTCTAAAATATGTTACAATCGCAAGGAAGATCAAGACCACAGTGAGCAACAAAAAGATCAGCTGGCCAATAGCTCTTAATATTTTTGCAACTAAAACTTCTGTCGATTCGTTACGTAAATCATCAGCAGAGATTCCACTCAAAATTGCTCCACCAACGATAATTAAAATATTAGAAGGGACCAAGATAGTACGGTATAAGGATGCCCAACTCCGTGTGGCAATTTTGCTCTTGTTTCCCATAGCAATTTGGTCTTTGACATCACCATAAACACCATATTTAGTTAACCAGGAATATCCATACTTTTTGACTTGTCCAGTAATTAATACGTGAAACATACACATAATCAAAAAGAAGTAACCTTCAGCCCCCAATATGAGATATGCAATCAACCAATTCTGGTGGGCGAATCCCACCACGGCGAACACAACAGCACATACCTGACTGGCAATTCTGACAACAGCAGAAAAGATGGTAACCGTATAAAAACTTTTGAAGCCATGCTTGAAAACAGTTACAATAGTAAATGGGAGAACCAAGGTAAACAATGCCAAGAAGATTGCAGCCGCAACACCAGAGTCTGTGTACATAAAAGCCATGTTTGAAATATATTTGATTTGAATGGAGTGTTTTATTGATATCGAGTAGAATTTTTCAAGGAACTCAAAGAAATTTAAGGATATTTATAGTGGAATCATAGAACATAGAGCTTCGATATTAACATACTCTAAAGTATCTCCGTAATGTTACCAGTTGACATTTGGCCCCTTCATTTCAGCCTCTGAGTTCACATCTCTTACGGCGTTAGGATTGCAAAAAATTCTCTCCGAGCGCTTACATAAGCGGCTTGTTTTTTATGGCTGTCATTTTAATATTTTTTCGGCCTACAGATCTTAAAATTAGAAGTCTCGAATCTGCATGTTTCCATAACCCTCTGAGCCATATAATTGACATGGAAATGAGGAACGCTTTAGGTCGTGTCACACTTTTAATCGAGTGATACTGGACGGGGATAAGATATCAGCTCCGTTATGGCAACTGCTACTGTGACCCTCTGGCTCAGCCGTGCGCAACGGAATACAAGTTGGTCTAGAATTTGATATTTATTATAATGTATTGAATGATCAGCTTAAAGAAATAGAAAATTACTTTTTATTCTCACTTTCGTCACTTGATTTGGAAACTTCGATAGGTTCGAAATCTTCGCTATCTCTAATATCAGGACTTTTGTCGAAAACGTTCAGGAACAAGCATGCCATACTTATAAATTCCATTGTTGTCGATAAAACATATTCATAAATAATCAACAGGCTACCAATTCCCTCATCAGTGTAGTTGGTCATTTGATAGTAATTCATCTTGGTGATAAAGATTGATAAGATACCAAAGGTACCCCTTACAATCAAGAATGGAGAAGCTATCAAAACACTGATAACGGGCCAGGTTTTCACCTTTTGTTTGTAGTAAGTGTGAATAGCAACAAAGACCATAACTACTGTAAGGATCAAGAAAATAGCCTGGCCAACCGTCCTCAATACTTTTGAAGTAATGACATCACCACTACCTTTAGCCAATTCTTCAGCTGAAACACCAGTTAGCATACTTCCACCAGCAACAATAAAAGCATTAGCAGGAATCAACCATAAATGAAATAAGGAAGAGTAAGGAATTTTCTTGAAATGCTTCAATCTCATTTGCCAGATTTTGGACTTTCTTTCTTCATCACTAATCCAACCATTTGGGCCAGAGTTTCTAATCCAGGACTTCCCTAAAAATTTTAATTGTCCATGGATTATAATTTGCATACTACTCAATATAAGTACAAAGTAACCTTCAGCACCCAAAACAAGATAAGCAATTAACCATTGCCAATGAGCATACCCAACACATGAAAACACTACAGCACAGAGCTGACTCGAAAATCTAAATAAAGTAAAGATGAAAAGGGACCAAAATATAACTTGTTTTCTTCTTCTATAACATGTAATAGCAGATAAAGGAAGAAGGATGGTGTAGAAAGCTAAATAGATGGAAGCAGCGATTCCTGAATCTTTGTAGATAAATCCAGACATATTGGTCGGTATAATAGTTTAAAGAGAATTACGTCTTAATTACGTCTTAATTACGTCTTAATTACGCACGTCCAAACGGGTAACTATATATAAGATCAACTCTGTATAAAGTAATAAGCCCGGGACTGGCCATGTCATGCAAGTTGATAAGTCAATGCTGCCAAATCTCAGCCCGGGAACCCAAAATGGACATTCTTAGTCATCAATGCTAATTACATTATTCCGTTTTTTACAGCAATGAACTTTCCGCAGTTGATTGGCGTGGCTTGACATAACAAAAAGGCGCTTACATAAGCGACTATATGGCGGTATCGGAGTTAATATAGTAGTACGCCCGGATTTCTGGTATGAGTTGCCGTTACGAGATCAAAAAATCATAGCCGTGCGGTAGACGGGATTGGTGTGACACCTGCCCGTAGATAAAACGTTTTCGTTTCGTGACCTAAAAGTTTAATAATGGCGGCTGAAGACAGACTAGACTATGGTTTCGAAAAAGCACAATGACGTCGTTGAGCATACTTCAGAAACACGATGGGCGAGAGGTACGGATGGGGAACATAGCCGTGCACCACGAGAAAAAAGGGTTTGGTTTTAAAGAGTACACCCGTGCACCATCAAAACCTATTGGAGGTACGGGTGTCCTGCATGCTGTACCCACATCTCAAATTGAAAATTTCTTTAGTTCATCTTAGAGAGATGATCTCGTAGCTCAGTTGTGGTACGCTAAGATGGCTCCAAGTATTAAGTCTGACAAGTATGTCAACGACGATGTGTCGTCTGATGAGTCCGGTGACGAAAGTTTCCAACCCCCAAAACACTTTAGCAAGGTCAACACTTCTAAAAGCTTCAAAGTCTCTGGTGATAAAGAGGTCTGGTTGATCAAAACCCCTAAAGGATTCCCGCTCAGTAAATTGAAAACGTTGCCCGTGTCGTTCACGTCTACGTCTATTTATGCCGGAGCCGAACCATTCAAGGTGGACAGTACCAAGTATCAGGTCAACGAGGAAGTCTTTGGTAGTGAAAACGAACTTCGTAAGTTCTCCTTGATTAGCAAGGACAAGATCGTGAAAGACAAGCATTTCGACCGTTTCTACAACATTAGGGAGCTCGTGCAAATACCCGAAATCAACTTTGAGAAGGTGAATGTTGCCAGAAAGAACGTCAAGCCCATCACCAAGTTGAGAATGAGACACTTCCCTACCGGCTACGCTGCTGGAGACTACGACGAAGCCAACCCAGAACTTGTCAGCGACAAGGATGAGGTTGAATCAGAAGATGAAACCATCAATATCTCACACATTACCAAGGACGACTCCGGAAAGGTCACCAAAAAGGCCAAAGTGAGCGAGGAGTCCAAGGCCAAAAAGGAAAAGAAGAAGGAAAAGAAAGAGAAGAAGGAGAAGAAACATAAGAAGAAGGCCTAGCCTCTATTTCCTCCCTCCCAATTGCATTTTCCATACTATATAGCTGTACATTAGAAATATAATAAAAAAAACCGTTTTTGACATATTGCAACCAGATGAGAACGAAATTGTGCGATGACCAATAAAAAGCGAAAAGGTTTCGCTTACCTACGAAACGGTTTCTTTACTAAAGCAAAACACCCAGCAAAAATGGGAAACAAGGCCTCGAAACCTACTAGAAAGCTAGCGAAAACCGTATCCGAACATGCCAACCCCACGGTTAACCGGGCTTCCAACATTAACCAGCTCCCCTCAGAGCTGTTGAAACAACAGTACCAACAGCATTATATCCAGCAAGAAAGTCATAAAGCACTTCAGGGATCCACCCCTCTGGCCAGCCAGGACCAGAGCCTCACCCCGGACGAGAGTCTCAACCAAACCCCGGCCCCAGCATCTTACCAACCGGGCAAATTCGACGCTGCGTTTCTCAAAAAGAAGTTGAATCAAAACGATAAACTCGTATCCAAGACTGGCCCTGAACCAGAAGTCACACTTCCTGAAGGGAAAGACGGATTCGATCCCCAGGTGGGCAACCAGTACAATCCGGAGTACGTTAATTCCATTTTCCAGCTAGGAAAGCAGATCCAGACACAGACTATGGACCAGAAATTCGACCCCAACATCCTCGCCCTCAAACAACTCAACAACCGTAAGTCGCTTTTCGAAAAGGGTCAGCAGGAGTTGCAACACCAGATGGAGCCCAATCCAAATGGGGCCCAGCATGAAGACCCTGAGGTTGTAAGAACCATGATTCACCCCAGAACATTAACTGCCATTTTGACCGACTTAAAGGACCCCCGTGTGGATAACAGTACCATCACAAAAGACTACCAGCTCCATCCCTCATTTGTCGAAGAGCTCGGACACCGGTTTAAGGTAGCCACCAATGCCATTATCATCGAGGAGGACGTCAAGGAGGACGAAATTGCACCCAAAATCGGGAACGTGGCCAAGGCCCGTGTGGCGGCTGACGGCGACCAGCTGATGATGGACTACAACGGGGAAGTAGGGGAAACAATCAACACCCAGAGACTCAAGACGTTACAGAGCAGATTGGGTATAGAGGATGAGGAGGAGCCAGTGAAGAGACCGTAATTGAGACAATCAACACCAGAGAGCGGATGTTGAGAGCAGATTGGGTGAGGATTAGTCGGTGAAAAGACCCTAGTTACATGTATATAGCTGAAGAAAGAACGAGCTAGAGTCGGAATATATAAGTTGCATTTCGAACGTATTGCAAAATGATCTGGTGCTGATGCACCTGTCAATCAGTTGCAGAAAAATAACCATTGACGTGACCCACGACGCACCATGGTCCGTATCTTGCACCTCCTGATGACGCACCGTATCGTGCACATCTCCGTAGCACCCTGAAGACACGTCAGGACGCAGGGTAGTCCGTATCGTACACATCACGGTGAAGACAGCAGATGCACCCGTGCCGCGAGGTCCTGTATTTTTCATGTGCGCTCGGCCCGGGACCGGAGTTTTGATCAACCCCAGATTACACACTTTTCTTCCTGCTCTCCCCTACTATATCCTAGCAATATGCCCCGACTCGCCAAAGAAATCGCCTCTGCTCTCGCCAAGTACACGCCGTGTGATGTGTCCGATGCGCTAGTCAAGTTTGGCATTGCCAATGGGGGCTACATCCCCAACTTGGCCCTCAGATCCCCGGCCGAAGTGGCCCAACAGAACAGAACCGTTGCGGGAACAGCCTACACTGTGTTGTATGCCCCCAAATCTGACCCTCGCCCCGCCGTCAAGCAATCGTACATCGACAGCATTCCCGAGGGAAGTGTTTTGGTGTTAGGGCTTCCTCCCAACCAGCAACTGACAGCAGCTCCGTTTGTCACTGTGAACAATGCGTTGTACGGAGGTTTAATGTCGACCCGGGCCCAGTACAGAGGGGCCGAAGGATCGGTGGTTTTGGGCCGAATCCGTGATTTGGACGAACACAACGCCCTCGGCTACCCGGTGTGGTCGTACGGTGTGGGAAGTACAGCCCCGGGCCCAGTGGTTAAGGTGGTAGGCATCAATGTGCCTATTGACGTCAAAGTTGCGGGTATAGAAACCGAAGAAATCATCACCATTCACCCGGAAGATTACATAATTGCTGACAAAAACGGAGTGGTTCGTTTGCCTCTGCACAACCACAAGGGAGACACCAAAGAAGCTGCTCTTGACTTGGACGCCGTGCTTGACTACATTCCTAAGAGAGTCGATGCCGACACCCATGTCGCTGAGGACATCAAAAACGGTAAACCTGCCGCCGATGCCCAGAAGTTCTGGCGTAGCAAAATATAATATCTCTTAGGAGCCTACCTACATAGCGTTTATATCGTCTTTTCATTCATTGCAACGTTACATTGCCAAGTCGTAGCCCATTTCATAGCCCAACAGATGGTTTAGATAACACTTTGCGGTACGGATCTTTTGTTCCTCACTCCCTAGTATGCCAAAAAAGTTGCCCCTCCAAAACCAAACTCCTCAATTGTAAACCCATATTTCGACATCTAGGACCGCCATGCCGCTTGACCTCCACAACGACAACCAGGCGGTGAGTCGCCAACTGCCCGTTACCTCCGCTGACCCGGTTTCGGGTCATCTCCATGATATTTCGTCGTTAAGAGTATCGTTAATCGGAAACAGAGACCTCAAGTTCAAACTTGTCAGAGACAAGGCATTTGTCCATTCTATCACCACCGATTTCCATAACCACATAGCGGTGTTGTTGAACAAGAATCCGCAACAGTTCGTGGACGAAGACGAGACGTTTATCAACGATTTGGAGACTAAAATCGTGATTCTTAAGATCCTTTCGGTGTTTATTGACGAAATCGACTTTAAGCATAAACTCACGACAATTGACAATATCAATATATTCGATAAGTTGATCTATCCTCTCTCCAGCCTACTCAACTACTACGTAAGCGTATTCATTCCGTTTGCCTATAACCACAAGGCATCTCCCGAATTGGTCAGCAAATTCGAGAACATCATCAGCTACGCTTTGGATATCTTTATTGGGCTTAATAACGAGAGAGAGCTTGTAGTGAATTTTGACCAGGAAACCAGCGTAAACGTGCTATGGAAATTCGTCACCACCCTTTTGATTGTTACTGATGCTACCACGATTGTAGACAATACGCAATCATCTGATAATGATGCTGGCCAGACTTCAGTGCCCTTGGTTTCCAATAATTTGCTCTTGAAACTGTTGAAATTAATCCCATTTTTGATTGCTAGCTCCAAAGATAATAAGTACACCAACTCCTACATGATCACATTACTTTCAACAATAATAAAGAGATTGGAGCAAGAGTGTAATAACATCTGCCAGTTTCATTTCCCCCATCTCGACCAGCTGGAGGCTACCTCCGAATACTTCAACGAAATATCGTTTAAAGACTCCAATTTGCCCAACATTGAACCAAACAGTGACTTCTTTCAAACTAAAATTAATTTGCAATTATTAATCGATTTAATCACTGGCACTGCGCAAATATTCAGTCATTTCCGAGCCACCGACAGAAACGTAGTGATGATAATACCCCAGCAACAAGACAGCATGCAGTTCACACAACCCCATGGCTCTCCCGTAGTTGTACTTCCAATTAAAGTGTACCTTTCACTTCTACTCACGTTGAAATATGATCACAAATTGTTAAATCTCGTATCGTTGAACTTGATCCACTTATACCTTAATAATTTAATCAAAACTCCAGGAATAACGTCCAAGGAAATCAAGAATGAAGCTGTTAAAAACTATAAGAAGATTTTCCCCAGAATAGTCGAGCAGTTGGAGTTGGATTATGATTCTGATAATGGTAGCTCTCAAGCAGCTGTAAAAACAGAGAATCAAAATCAAAAACCTGAAACCAAGTCTAATGATCCTAAGTACATTCAGGCACCGAAATATCTTGAATCTGCCGTTAGAATCTTGTGTACTTTGTGCCTTGGTAGTAGATTTGCTCGTGATGAAATAAGAAGGTGCAATGTGGATTACAAAATCATGTACAACTTGAGCATGTTGGTACGTTCTGATTACTCATTGGAGAATATGAATAAATTGAAAAGATCTTCAAAAAATGGAACCAAACTAGTTGACTTCACAAATTTGATCGACTTGGAAAACCATCAGAAAAACGTCAATGACAATATCAGTAAGAATAATTCTGTGTTAAGAACAAAAGAAAAATCGCCTCGTAAAGTCAAAAGATGTGACCAACTAGAAACTTTGGGAGATTACTTCTTATTACTTAGTATTTATGTTGGTGACAAAGAAGAATACAGATATAGAATTGTGGAGTATAAACCAACCAAGAGTCCTAAGAATTTGTTGGCCCAACTCACATTTGAACTCATTGACAATTACCGCTTTTTGTTGATGCAAATCCAAATCATTTATAAAATTCTCCACAATAAGGAGGGCGTCAGGAAGCTAAGTAAACAAGATTTGATTTGGTTTGGTAAGAACCTTGGAATTATTCTCTCATTGATTGGTCATGAGTTTTATTTCAGCGTATTCCATTTAATTAGATCTCTTTCGAGATCGGTTTCAACCTTGAGAACATTTTTTGTGGAATGTAATTCCTTCACCAGTATTTTGGATTTGAATTATGACATTGGTGAAGCGTCTTTGATGGCCAATTCAAATGGTAATAGAAACGCGGCGGTTAATTCTACACCTAGCTCAACAACTATACCTCCAACAGATAACTCCAACAATGCTTTTACTTTAGAGACAGTTGGTCAAAGTAGAGAAACAGGATTGCCAATGAATGGAAGCTTTATCAGTAATATTTTGCATATTCTCAGAATCAATGAAGATCTGGATAAAATTATTCAATTCTTCTGTTCCATGGATGATAAGCTTCATGACGATTACAAGAAGTTCTTGAAGTTTACCAATCCTTTAAACAAATCAATTATATTGGGAACAGTGGCCAATTTTGTATTAGATTTCTGCTCTTTTAGGTATGACGTTGTCAATGATGAGTATTTCCTCAGAAATCTTGCTAAGATATACAAAAACTCGGTTCATAATGTCGCAAATACTAAAGAAAGAAGTGAAATATTACAGTATAATTCTATTCAGTTAACCATTTTCCAAATTTTGAAGAACTACCTGTTTAATGAAAATCAGGAGAATAAAAGAGAATTATTAGAATTCATTCCAATTTCAATTATTCTCGATAAGTCATTGAATGGATTGATAATTGAAGGTTCTAATAAGGATAATGAGGATGATGAAGAGCTTAAGGAAATCTTATTGAAGCAAAAAATTTTGGCATTTGATATTTTACGAAACTTGACGGCAGGCTCGTTGTATTTCAGTGAGATTATCAAAAGTCTTTATGAAGAATATTGTAGATCAAATGCTAATATCCACAGGGTTCCTAGAAGCTGGAATAGCTACTTAATTGAGAATATTTTGAACTTTGAAAATTTCGTTTCCCCAGGAACTGCTAATTTAGATCATAATATGTCAGTTGTCTTACGATTCTCCATGTTTTCTAGAGACGATGAATTTTTGGCCAGATTAATTTCCAATGAGAACTATGTGAGATTAATTACTTCATTGAATTATATTGAGGATCATAGATTCACCAACATTTCCAATTTCAAACAAGAAAATTTCCCTCTGGATGAGCTTTTGTTTATTTGGAAAAGGTTTTTAGAATTAAAGCTTACTCCCAAATTAGAGAAGAAAATTACGAAAAATGATCTCAACTTGAAAATTGAATTAAATAACAACTTGAATGAAATAAGATTATCAGTTGTTTGGATTCTTATTAGTCTTACATTTAACTCTGATGATACTGGATATCAATACCCTGATACCAATAATTTTAGGCTATATGATATTATCAGAAATGATTCTGCATCCAGCAATCTAAATGCCCAGGGTCAACAAACCCAAGCCCAAACCCCACAAAGATCAGATTCAACTTCAGGACCTTCTAATAACTACCGTATTGTTATTGATGATAGTGACGACGAAAATGAACTGTCAGTTGTCAACCAAGGAATTGATATTAACTCCAACGTTTTACATAACCTTGACGAAGAGAAAGCTGACGGAAACAGAATGTTATCTCCATCTGATAGGGCCAAAATATTGTATAGACATGGATTTAGCTCGGTGTTGGACAGCTTGCAAGATGTTTTGTCCAGTTCTATGAAAGAAGAATTTAGAAGAATAATTCCTACAGCTACCGATAGCAACAGTGATAGTACCATTGGTAACTCTGGAAGAAGAGATGCTAAAAGTAATACGGTGTACTCCATCAAAAGATTTGACGAATTGAACAGTCATGAGTTATTGGAGAAGGTTAAGACGGCCAATTACCAAATCAATTCATTGATTAGAGGAGACGAAAAAGATGATATGATTGCAGCTCAACCAATCCTCAATCATCAAATCAGAAGAAGAAGCAGCAATGTTATTACCTCCGGCGGTGGTGCTAAGCCTTCAGTAATTCCAGGTAGAAGACCAATTCTCTATCCTGGTACTGTAGCTGGAGGTGGTGTAGCTGGTGGCACGGTTAGAAGAGCAAGCTCTGTGATTGGGCCTGACGTTAATCGAGGCGGAGAGGGATTTGGTTATGGTTCAGATGAAGACTACGTAGATGCTGATGATGGTAGAGGGAGAAACTTTGGAGATGAAGAAGCCATAAGAGAAAGTGAGAGTGAAGATGACATGGATGAGGAGTTAAATGATGACGATGACGACGATGCTAATGATAATGACAACGAAGAGGAAGAGTATCCCGATGATTATTGGGTTAGATGATCGATCTTGGATTCTACGTAAAGATTAGTATAGTATATACACAAGTTATTCAATAGCTATGTAGATTAACTTACACCGATAAAGCTATTTAGACTCACTTATGGATTCAAGCAAGTAAGAGTTTATGTTCAGTCTTATTTGCTTGGACATTTGGTTACAGCCATCGATTAATTTAGTTAGTTTGTCTTCAGTGATTTCATTTTGTTGGCCTTCTATCCAGATGGCAACGATTTCATTATTCTTCATGTTCATGAAACTGACAATGCATTCGATATCTTCGTATTGAGAATCTTTGGATGATGATGATGAGATCTCGGGATCAAACGTAACTTCATTAGTTCTTTCATTAAGGTTGACTTGTCCACTGGTGACCATGTCTTTTAATTCAATACCCGAGTCCACCAAGGCAATTGAACTGGAATTTATAACCCAATTAATTAAGTTCAATAGCGAATTCTTGCTAGAGTTGAACGATATTATATTAATGAAAATGTCTATGGTTGATTTTGGGTATTTTTCCAATATAATGGAACTTAACAATGCCGTTTCCACATAAGTAGAAATCTTCTGTTCAATGTTGGTCAATCCATTTCTTCCGTTATTGTTTCCGTTGCTGTTATTACTGGTTTCCGTGGAGTTGAAGGTCTGGTTATTTGGTTGTTCTATGTATGGAAGAAACTTGCATTCCACAGAAAAGGATGCACGATCAACAAACGAGCCTCTGATAGGACGTGGTCCAAAAACAGCAACCTCTATTATAGTATCGTCTACTTCCAAGTACGACGATCCGTTGGCATTATTGATCAAGCCGGTCTTGATGAAAAACTTCCGTATATCTTTAGAAGCACGAGCATCCAGTATTGGGGTGTCAGCGTCACTTTCGCCGGAAGATAATCCTAAACGGGGAACCTTGGCATTAACCGGACCCAAAAGTCTTCTTCTATCAATAACGTTCATGCTGTAGGGGAAGTTCTTGGATATTCTCTGGTCACTTAATCATGAGATGAGATAGGCTATTCTCAGTACGGAAAAAACAGAATAAACTAGAACCGGTCAGAACACGTGACTTTAGCATACATAAGAGGTGGGTCGGAAATCCGCAATAACTGATCAGGAGACATCAATTATCAGCCATTGGAGACCCTTTTTGACAAGAATCCCTTGCAAATTTCTCCCAATGATATAACGAGACCAATACCTAAATTACTTGAATTATTCGGGAGGCCAATCTATGAACATTGGAAGGCCTGTAAAATTGCTCGTAAGGGTAAACATATCCATCCTCTGTTGAACGCCAGCGAAAAAGATTATGATAATGATCAGGAATTGTACCATACCCAAGTATATATAAACTTCAATTTATAGTATATAATCGCTTAATTGCATCACCTTATAATTTTGCAGTTTTCGTTTGATTTGGAAGCATTTGCCAAGGAGCCACCTCTTTTGCGATCAGAGAATTGTGGATATAAATTGTCAGCTAAATCCTACTCTCTTTTTTTCTTCTAGTCTACAATTGTTCTTCTTCAATTATCTTATATTTTTCAATGTCTTCTGCTATCAAAAACATCCTTGTTCTCGGTTCCCACGGAAGAGTGGGTCAGCAATTGATCCGTCAAATTGCAAAAACCAACTTAAAAGCTACAGCCGTAGTCAGAAATGAAGAGCAATCAGCCACTATCAAGTCAATTTCTAACGATAATGCTAACATCACTACCAAAGCATTCACTATTGACAAGTATTCGGTAAAGCAAATTTCTGAAGAACTCAAGGGACATGACGCTGTTGTGTTCACGGCTGGCTCTGGTAGTAAAGATTTGTTAAAGGTCGACTTGGATGGAGCAGTTAAAACTTTTGAGGCTGCTGCTTTGGCCCAAGTTAGAAGAGTGATTGTTGTGAGTACTCTCTATGCTGATAAGAGAGAAATCTTCGAAACAACTGGTGTTATAAACGACTACATTGCTAAACACTATGCTGATAGAATCTTGGTTGATGAGTTCGGGGACAAATTGGACTACACTATCTTGAGACCTTCAATATTAACTGACGAAGCAGGCACCGGAAAGATCAAATTCTTTAAGCAAATTGAAAGGGATATCGGTACTGTAACACGTGCTGACGTTGCAACCACTATTCTTGAGGTTTTGGATAACAAGAACACCTATGGAAAGGCCTACGACTTTGCCAATGGAGACTTAAGTCTCTCGGACCCATCCATCTTCGACTAGAAGTACAGATCTTTGGCTGCAAATTATTATAAATGACTTAAAAAAAAACGTTATGTAACACTATATGAATATATCTTGCTTGACGAAAGCAAGAATTGTAGAACAGCGTATTAGTATGGACAAACAACATTGAAAGGATCTCCAACATTGATTGTACACTACAGTAGTTTGAATCTGTATAGTAATGAACAGTAAATCCAGTTGGCACACCCTTCAAAGCTGGTTCGTGGGACAACGAGTATTGAGTCTTAGCAATACAGGTAGGAAGCTGATCGTAACCTTGTTTGGTGTAGGTTTCAAATTGCTTTTAGGCCAATGGAGATAACTCGATGGCAGAAGCCCAATGGAGATAACTCTCAATGGCAGAAGCTCCGTACATCTTGGACGCGATTGTCAATAATTTTGCATCAATTGAGTCATTAGCGTCATACAAGAATCTCTGCTCACCGGACTCGTCTGACAACTTGACTGCTTCTACCACGACTTTGGCCAACTCGGTAGCTCCGTAACCCCCCTTGGCCCAATGGTTAGAAGGAACGGCGAAGTCAGCTCCGGCCTTGATGGCTTCTTCCTTGATAACGTTGATATCGGCTTCGGTATGGGTGGAGAACTCGTTTAATGGCAACCACCACAGGAGTATCGTACTGTTTGATGTTGGCAATTTGTTTGGCAAAGTTGGCACATCCCTTTCTCAAGTAGTCGAGGTTTCCAGTATTGTATTGAACGGGTAAACTTTTACCTGGTTTGACATCAGGAGCACTTCCATGAAGTTTCAAGGCTCTGGAAGTAGCCACCAACACCACGGTATCGGGGTTGAAACCTGAGGCTCTGCACTTGATGTTGAAGAATCTTTCTCCTCCCATGGTAAAGTCAAAACCAGCTTTGAAGCTCTGGCTATTTGGTTGTTCTATGTATGGAAGGAACTGGCATTCTACAGAAAAGGATGCATGATCAACTAACGAGCCTCTGATAGGACGTGGACCGAATACAGCAACCTCTATTATAGTATCGTCCACCTCCAACTACGATGATCCGTTGGCATTATTGATCAAGCCGGTCTTGATGAAAAACTTCCGTATATCTTTAGCAGCACGAGCATCCAGTATTGGGATGTCAGCATCACTGGACGGAAGATAATCCTAAACGGAGAACCTTGGACCCAAAAGTCTTCTATCAATGACGTTCATGCTGTAGGGGAAGTTCTTGGATGTTCTCTGGTCACTTAATCATGAGATAAGTATAGAGTACGGAAAATACAGAAATAACAAAAACCGGTCAATGCACGTGACTTGAACAAACACAAGAGGTGGGTCGGAAATCCGCAACCGGGACGCAATAAGCATCTGATGAGGTCATAGATATGCACCGTTCTATGTAAGATAGTACCGACAATCATTTATAATGCAAGCAGATGTATTCATAAAAAGTGACATGATATATAGAGAAAAAGGCGTAAGACCTTACAGAAGGAAGTGAAGAGGATGGAAAAAAATATCGTAATGCAGTCATGAAGAAGAAGTGAAGTTAATGGAATATTCTCCTAAGGTGTGATCTAATTCTTGATCTTGGCCTCGACTGTGCGGGCTTGATCAAGCTTGTAGGTGTGCTGATTTCGTCGATTTCGGTCTCTGACCCATTTGAAATCGATCTGGTTGGGATCGAGGTGGATCTCGATCTCATAAGGGAAGAGGTAGCAGACTCAACTGAACTAACTGATTGTTTTCTGGAAGAAGCAGACGACAACGATGTTCTGACTCTCTTGAGCTGGTTTTTTAGCGAGCCAGAGGGGAGTTGATCCTCGGCAGTTTGGTCACTATGGTGGATGATTTTTTCCAATTTTGCGTCGATTTCCTTAGCGGAAATCGTAAAGGGCACCACGCTGGATTTGGGAATGGTAGTAACTTGGAACACCGAAGATGCTGATAAGATGGTCAATAGACTGAACTTATTAAGAAAGCAAGGAGGAAACGAAAGGTCCACTACGTTTCCTAGGCGATATGATTTGCCCATGGTAATAAATTTGAGCTGGTTGATGTGTTTGATATCAGCTGCTATATCATCTAGAAAGCAGAGTTTCTCGAAGAAAAAGTACAGAATCAAGTGATATACCGTGATATCCTCTGGGGCCAAGCTCTGATTAGAGGCCTGGACGTAGGACACCACATCTGAGAGTGGGAAGCATGTTCTATGGGTTAAGTCAGGGTGAACCATAGTGATCATTAGGTTCTTTACTGGGGTATTCTCGGGGCTCCCCAACTGAGTGGGGATAAAGTCCTGGACTGTGAGGGTGGATGGGCATGGAGTTAAGTTGGCGAAGAAGGCGTCGTATTCCTGATCCATTTGATCAGGTTCGTGTATTGAAGAACTCATAGTTATTGATGGTAGACAAAACAAGAACAGGAATACAGCATAATCTCCAGTATTTAAGAATGCCGTACTTTAAATACCACCAAGTAGGATGGAAAATAATAATAAGTTACTTCCAAGCAACAAAATCCAATCAACGATATTTTTTAAAATTAAAGCACAAAGCTGCATTTATCTAGCCATCGGATTTAAATTGGCAGTGGTGGGGGTGGAGGTGCCTCGTATTATGTGGGTAATTTTTTAGGCATTTTTCTGTTGCCTACTACATTCTTTCCGTATCGGGTGGGTACTCCACATGCGGCATGCACCCCGCGTGGAGGTATATACACACGTGACTAAAATCACGTGAACACAGACTGGGGTCAATTTGGCTAGTCATCTAACGGGCTAGTCAAGAGACTACGAGCCCCTCTGGACGTCACAGTAAAAGTAGGCCACGTTAGCGGAAACCGGGAAGCAGTTTCATAACCTAACGGTATCGATGCTCTAGCCGTGCACCGAGGGAGAATCGTCAGTCGCTTGCATACATGCATCCGTACACCATTTGGTTTTTAGTATCAAGTCCAGTGATGATCCATTACGTAATCAGTATAATACGCTACTTCTTTCCAGTGATGAATATCTACCCTCCGGAAGGAGAAAAACGTCATGGACTACAGTATATAACGCCAGCCGAGGACATAAACCAGTCCAATGTCACCAGCTTCCTCTACGGTTGTATTGAGCACATAGCCAATGCTATAGAATCGAATTATACTAACGAGTACCGTGTTCTATATATTAATAGCACCATACCGCAGAGTCTTAACGAGTCCATGGTTAGGCTCAAAGCAACAGGGAAGTACTCGTGGTTAGACAATGAAAAAGTGATGAGATCGTTTAAATATGAAAGAATAAGTGACATTGGGGAGCTCAATTCCTTAATAGACAAAACACCAGCTAATGACATGATTATTATTGAAAATTTGCAACGAATACTAAAAAACAGCACTTCTGATTATAATAGAAACAACGAAAAACTAATACATGTCGTCCAAGCTATAAAACAGACGAACTCATATATCATTGATTTCTCTCATCACTGGTTTATCAACCTTTTACTATAGAAGCATCGAATAAACAAACGTATTCAGATTCGTAAAAATCGTAGATTCTCTCGATTCAACTGCGTCCAGATCCTGGACCTCAAGCTATTCTACAATATTGACAATATAAATCCTTTATTATATTTACATGTAAAAAATCGATTACAAGATTGTATATTGATTTTTTCTTTTCAAATATAACTATATTAAAAAAAGGAAGATGATGATTAATTTATAGGGTTAGTTAAATTGGGATAATAATTCAAAAATATTAACATTTAAATTAGTAACCAAAAGTAGCTAATTTTTTGGCAGCATCAGATTCAGCAGTTGAAGCTTGAGCAGCAGCAACCTTCTTGTTTAAAGCCTTCTTCTTAGCGTAGTATTCAGCGGATTGTAATTTTCTCTTTTCTTCTAATTTGTCAACGACAGATTCGTATTTCCAACCGACAGCAGAAGATAATTTACCAACGGTAGTGTATTTTCTACCTGGTTTCAATCTAAGAACTCTTAAAGCTTGTGGAACAACAACTCTCTTCTTTTTGTCGTATGGTGGTGGAACACCTTCGAAAACCTTTAATCTTTCTAAAGCAGCCTTACCTCTAGCGGTTTTGTGAGGAATCATACCTCTGATAGCTTTATATAAGATTCTTGATGGAGCTCTGAAGTGGAATGGACCTTTGGATTTGTTGTATCTGGTAGCTTTTCTTAAGTAATCGTGGTATTTTAATTTGTTTCTGAAAAATTCTCCAGAAATGTTTAAAGCTTCACATCTAACAACGACAATTTTTTGACCATTTAATAATTGCTTAGCAACAAGGGAAGCTAAACGTCCTAATAAATGACCTTTACCGTCAATAACAACAACTGGTTGGAATTCTGACATTTCTATCTATGGTTGATTGATATTATATTAACAAAAATATAAAGAAGAATTTTTTTTTCCACAACTTTATCAAAAGAGTAAGTTTAAAATTTTCACTGCGAGAAAGGTCTGTGACTTCTGGTGCTTTCCCTTAGTTTTTTTTGTGCTCTTCGGTTTAACTGAGTAAATATTTGTGTGATGGAATTGGGGCCATATGCAGGAAGGAAATGTGTTTTTTGTTAGCGATCGAATAAAACAGACAGAAACGCGAACGCACACGTGATATAAAATTGTCTAGGGCTTCAGCCCTAATTTGCACCCGAAAGTTGCAATTTTGTCTGCATCTGGCCTATAGCACTAAGATACCATAATAACTACTTCTACGGCATTGTTTCTATTAAAATTTAGTTTATTCCTTAATCCATAACCGGGATATATAAATATTAATTTTTGGCCATAATTGCATAATTTATTTAGAGGGAGA
Source organism: Isabelozyma gotoi (assembly GCA_003708205.2). Lineage (NCBI taxonomy): Eukaryota > Fungi > Ascomycota > Pichiomycetes > Serinales > Metschnikowiaceae > Isabelozyma > Isabelozyma gotoi. The sequence goes on along the minus strand of PPNP02000008.1, from coordinate 20,789 downwards.
CTTCTTTTTTGGCAATTAATTGGTTTACTATAGCAACAATAGCTTGAAGAGAAGATTGACTGACATCAGAGTGGATACCAACACCCCATTGGGTAGCATTCTTACCTTCGCCGTTGACGTAAGCAAGTTCAATGTAAGTAGCAGCTTTATCTTGAGTACCACCAAGAGAGTGTTCCACATAGTTCTTAACTTCGAATTTAACATCAAATTTGGTAGAAATGGCATCAACGAAAGCAGAAATTGGACCATTACCGCTACCAGAGATCGACACGGAGTTGTTGTTGATGACTAATTGAGCTGTTAATTGACGATGGTTTTCAGTCTTGTTTTTGTTGCTGACAATATCAAAGTCTTCCAAAACAATTGGTCCATTTTCTTGAGAGAGGTATTCCTTTTTGAAGATTTGGTTAATTTCTTCAACCTTTAATTCTCTACCAAGTTGATCAGCAGTAGTTTGAATTAAGTTACTGAAGGAAACTTGTAATGCTCTTGGTAAGTCCAATCCTAAAGATCTTAAGATAACCCAAGCAGCACCACCTTTACCGGATTGAGAGTTGACTCTAATAACAGCTTCGTAGTTTTTACCAATATCCTTTGGATCTAATGGTAGGTAAGGAATCTTCCATTGTAAGTCACCTTTAGCATATCTGGCTTCAGCCTTAGCAAAACCCTTCTTGATAGCATCTTGGTGAGAACCAGAGAAAGCACAGACGACTAATGAACCTCCATATGGAGCTCTTGGGTGAACTTGGATCTTGTTGCATCTTTCACTAATATCAATAATAGATTCAATATCACTAAAATCTAATTCTGGAGAAATACCGTTGGTGTACATGTTAAGAGCAACAGTGATCAAATCAACGTTACCAGTTCTTTCACCATTACCGAAAAGACAACCTTCAACTCTATCAGCACCAGCTAATAAACCTAATTCAGTAGCGGCAACACCACATCCTCTATCGTTATGAGGGTGGACAGAAACACAAACTTTTTCACGTTCAGAAATGTGGTTACAGAAGTATTCAATTTGATCAGCGTAAATGTTTGGAGAAGCGACTTCAACGGTGGCAGGTAAGTTAAAGATAATTGGGTTTTCGGCAGTTGGTTCCCAAGCGGTTTTGACAGCTTCACAGATTTCAACTGCAAATTCAGTTGGAGTATCACTAAAACATTCTGGAGAGAATTCCAAAGTCCATTCGGTTTCTTGCATTTCTGGGTCATCCTTAGTTAAAGATTTAACTAACTTGGTAGTTTCAATGGCCTTTTGAATAGCATCTTCTTGCGACATATTGAACACAACATCTCTGAAGACATCTGAGGTGGCTAAATAGGTGTGAATAGTGGCTTTTTTGGCACCTTTAACAGATTCAACAGTTCTTCTGATCAATGGTTCTCTTGATTGGGTTAAGACTTGGATAGAGACATCATCAGGACAGTTTTCGACGGCATATCTGGTGAAGTCGAAATCAGTTTGAGAAGCAGAAGGGAATGAGACTTCAATTTCTTTGAAACCAATTTCAATTAACTTTTGGAAGTATTCTTTCTTTTCTGGAATAGACATTGGATCAGGTAAAGATTGGTTACCATCTCTTAAATCAGTAGATAACCATCTTGGTGCCTTAGTAATTGACTTGTTTGGCCAAGTTCTATTTGGCAATGCAACACCTTTGAAGGCAGTATATTTGACAGAAGGATCCCTTAACATGTTCTTGAATGCTGGTTGCACTGGTGCAACTGGGACCTTTTGGAAAAGTCTGAATGACGGTCTGAACATCTTTGACTTTATCTTCTCGAATAGCAAGTTTGCAGCTTGGTGCTCACGTGTTTAAGTTCGTAAGAATTATAGACGACGGTATATGCTTATGAATAATCGAAACTTCACAGTTGAAGAAAGAAATTCAAAAGAAATGAACGAGAATACAAAGAAAGTTGTAAAGAAAGAAGTTAAAGCTGAAAATTGAAAAAAAAAAAGAAAATAAAAAAAAGGTTTGGTATAAACATGTTATGAGAATGAGGAGACGTCATTACAAAAAAATTGCCTGAAACTCAGAACTACGTTAGGCCATTCGTTTTTTTACTGTTCTTACATGATAGTAGTGATTGTTACGTTGGTACACCTTATTTGCTTAATGTTTTCATAGGGACCCTGGTACCATATAATGATCAAAGGTTGTGAAAAAAAAGACAGAAAACGGAACAACGAAAAAAAAGCTGAAAAATTTTAAGCGGAACCGGCGCAATGGAACGGTCAAGATGAGGGGTGAGACAAATCGGCAGCTCAGGCTCATACGGTTCACAATACTAAACTGAGAATATCTTCGTGTAATATTTACCCCAGTTTACTGGTTATACGGATAGTTTACAGTTATCGCTGTCTAGCTTGAAATGAGCCATAGTAAAAAGCTATTAAGATGGTTCGCAACCCACAAGGTGATTACAGTAGATAGAGCATTGTAGACAAACGAGAACACTAAAGGTAAATTTTGTAATGGAAGGATGTAAGAGAAGTTGTCTAAACATTTGTACAAATTCACCCACAATCTCTTAATTTTGGAAGTTTTCATAAAATTTGTTAAAAATTCGATAAAACTACACGAAGCCACAGTAATTTTGCTTTTCAAATTATGACTAAAGTAAACTAAAATAAACAGCGAATTCAAATCAGAACAGTAAGCAACAAGAACTAGTATCGACTATATGAATTCAACATCAATGTCTTTGGCCATATTGGTCATACCTCATCGTAGTAGTGTTGCAATTTTTCAGCCATCGCTTGAAAAAGAAATCACTGCGAAGACCATAAGAAAAAAAAAAAATATCTGCTCATCTCAAGAAATTTTGAAATATTTCAACTCCATTTCTTTCTTTAGATCCAGGGATTTAGATATTACAATCAATTGGGAGGTTTTTAAAAATGGGTAAATCATCAACTAAATCTAGCAAGGCTGCTACTAAGGTTTCTAAATCTTCAAAGAAACAAGTTAAGAAGCAAGAATCTTCTTCTGAATCTTCTTCTGAATCTTCTTCTGAATCTTCTTCAGACTCAAGTTCTTCAAGCTCTGAATCCGACTCCGACTCCGACTCTTCTTCTGAAGAAGAAAAGGAAGAAAAGAAGGCTGATTCTTCTTCCGACTCTTCTGATTCTGATTCTGATTCTGATTCTGATTCTGATTCTGATTCTTCTGACGAAGAAGAAGAAGAAAAGAAAGAAACCAAGAAGGAAGAAAAGAAGGCTGATTCTTCATCCGACTCTGACTCTTCTTCTGATTCCGACTCTTCAGATGAAGAAGAAGAAAAGAAAGAAACCAAGAAGGAAGAATCCTCTTCTGATTCTGATTCCTCTTCCGATGAAGAAGAAGAAAAGAAAGAAACGAAGAAAGAATCTTCTTCATCCGACTCCGACTCTGATTCTGATTCTAGCTCTAGCTCCAGTTCTTCTGATTCCGATTCTGATTCCGACTCAGACTCCGACTCAGACTCTGAAGAAGAATCTTCTAAGAAACGTAAGGCTGACGACTCATCATCTGAAACCGCTTCTCAAGCTTCATCCGAGGAATCTCCAGTTGCCAAAAAAGCTAAAGTCACTGAAGAACCAGCCACTTTATTCGTTGGTAGATTATCATGGAACATCGATGATGAATGGTTAAAGAGAGAATTCGAACCATTAGGTGGTGTTACTGGTGCTAGAGTCATGATGGAAAGAGCCACTGGTAAATCCAGAGGTTACGGATACGTTGACTTTGAATCTAAGGCTGCTGCCGAAAAAGCATTACAAGAATACCAAGGTAAGGAAATTGATGGTAGACCAGTTAACTTAGATTTGTCTACCTCCAAGCCACGTCCATCTAACCCAAGAGTTGAAAGAGCCAAACAATTTGGTGATGTTCCATCTGCTCCATCTGACACTTTATTCATTGGTAACTTGTCATTCAATGCTAGCAGAGACGGATTATTCTCTGCCTTCGGTGAATACGGTCAAGTTATTTCTTGTAGAATCCCAACTCACCCAGATACTGAACAACCAAAAGGATTTGGTTACGTTCAATTTTCCAGTGTTGACGAAGCTAAAGCTGCTTTAGAAGCTTTGAACGGTGAATACATTGAAGGAAGAGCATGCAGATTAGATTTCTCTACTCCAAAAGAACCAAGCAGTAATAGAGGTTCTCCAGCTAGATTTGGTGGAAACCGTGGAGGATTCGGTGGAAACCGTGGAGGATTTGGTGGTCGTGAAAGATCATCTCCTGCTCCAAGATCTAGTCCAAGTAATGCTGCATTCAAAGGTACCAAAAAGACCTTCGATTAAGCTTGAATTAGCTTAAAATTTAATTATAAAATCATCTTGTATAGTAATTAACATTGAGTAAAGTATATGATTGTAGGAGATCAGGGAGAGTACCAGAGTCAGAGAGATAGTGGCTGCGATAAGAAAAATGTATGAACAGGATAACTTCACGATAAGAATGCTGTCATAGTACGGCTTACTGTTCTAATTACCCATGAGTATAAACCTAATTACGCCTTGTCATGTTTTATAGTTCAATAAACTAAGGTTTTGTGAACACGCCTTATCATTCTCGTTGAGCAAGATCATAGTAAGCTATTGCATGTAATATCATCCCCGTGCTATTGCCGCCTTGATCAGGAACTCTGTTATGGGGGTTAAGTCCGTGTCATAAATATACGTTCGAAATTACCCTAGCTACATCAATAGCTATACCCCATGACCCTGTGATATTCTAGCTGCCGACAATATTATCCTCAACTTGGTTACTACGCATTTAGCTATAAAACAATTCTATACCTCTCCGTAACTTACGAGACTCCACCTAAGGAGTTGATAAATTTTAACTCTAACAAGTGTTACCTTAGTAGACCCGGTTAATGAAGGGCCGAAAAATTTGGTCCACATATCAAGAAAAATCGGAGTCTAAAAAACCTGTCAATTTTTAGATTATCTCTAAAAAAATCTGTTCGCCCGAGTTTGACATTTTTCGGTGTTCCCCCCCTATTGCTCAGACCGGCCGGTGATTTTTTTTGTTGAATACACTCTGTTTACCGTTAAAAATCAAGTTGTGTCTGTCAATTTTTTTAAGTTAGTGTGAGGATTTCTGTCACAGGAAACCAAAAAAAAGAAGTGCTCAGACATTTATTAAGTAAATTATCATATATTCTCCAATAGTGAACAAATTCCTACTAAAGTAGTTTCAACAATCCGATTTTATCAGAGAAAAGTGGCGACCAACCGGTTCTTATTCGATATCTCCTCACTTCCTTCTTGATTCCACATAATAATAAGCCGACTGACAATTAGGCGATTTAGTGTCATTGTACATTGTCGATTAATTTATTAGTGGTGCCCTCCAAATTTAATTAGATTCAGGTTTTTTTGTAATATTTGGATAATCTCCTGGTTGTGTATACATAAACTAGCTGTCTATTCAAACCAATCAAGTGACTTGAAGGCGGATCCATTCATTGTGATCTTAAGCCACCTAGTTTGTCAACGAACTATAGCCTCAAATCTCCAAATCCTACGTCTACTTACATTTGAACTTTATACTTCCTTCCTTTTAATTCTTTTGATCAATTAAAATTACCTCCAGAATTAATGCTATTACTATCCAATAACCCATAAGTTCGTCAATTCCGTATCCTGTTATCGAACTTTTTTTTCTATTTATTAACTCATCCACAGCCCTCCTCCATTAAACTTCACCATGAGGCGTGCTGTATCTAAAATAATACCCAATAGGCAGTCGAAATTCTTTGTAGGTGGGAATGATAAGTCGAATCAGCCGTCAAACAATAATCAGGCCGAAAACCATGGTGGTCATTCATTAGCCAACCACCTTTCCAATTTAAGCTTCAAAATCGATTTCAACTCCATTGCCGACTTTTACATCCTTCTTGATAATCCCCATAAGTCCTGGCTACCTGGTGATGAAGTCAGTGGCCAAATCATATTGATCTCCAAGAAGAATCTCGCTAACATATCAATAACACTTTCCTTGGTGGGATTCGTGAAAATTAATGCATCCTCTCATTCGAAATTAAGACCCATTAAACACAACTTGTTCCATCATACCATCGATATCTATGGTGGCAATACCTTGTCATCTGTTTCCGACGAAAATAACGACGAATATTCCAATGGTTTGTACAAAGGTGAACATCGATTTCCTTTTATTGTCAAGCTTCCGAACAAGCGAGTATTCACCAGTATCGACTTTGGTAAAGGGTCAATCACATACTTATTACGAGCTGCCCTCGGTAATACTAATAGTGCTGGTAACCTTTCAAAAACCAATTCCAATAATGGATCCGTCGCATACAGTCCATCATCATCCCAAGGCTCAGATTCAAACCCAAATTCTCCCAGTAACCTCATAAATAAAACCAAATACCTCAAAATTATTAATAACCCAAGTTACACTTCGGAAAAATTCATCAAATTAATAAACCCAATAGATGTGGCCAAACTACCGCCTCCGAAACCCAAGAAATTAATCATCAAAGACCCTCGATATGCCAAAAAGTTATCAAGAACCCAGTCATCTACTTCTACCATAAATACCGTGAACACTTACAGTACCATGTCTTCTAACAACTCAGATAATGCCACCAATGTGACCACGGCACAAGACCAAACCAATTCGCCTGCATTGGCAAATGATGCCAGCACTTTCCCTCACTTACAGCAACATCATCATCACCACCATCACCACCACTCTGAACCCAACCAGTTAGCAAGCCAAAATTCTGTCACTGTATTAACCCCAAATTCAGATTTGACGAAACCAGAGTCCATTAAAGTTGCCTTGGAGATCCCTCAACGAGGCTACTTACGAGGAGAATTAATACCCATTAAATTCAATATTAGCCATTTGAAAAAGATTCAGGATTTAAACGGTATCATTATTACTTTTGTTAGAGTTTGCAGACTTGACAATGGACCCGATGGAATGTTTGAATCATTCAGAAAAGATTTACAACAATCTGTTATTCCTCTTTACGTGGATCCTAACACCTTTCAGCTGGAAATTAATACTAGTGTAAGAGTACCGGCAGATGCCTTCCCAACTATCAGTGGGTGCCCCTTAGTGTCATTCCAGTATTTCATTGAGGTGTTAATTAATCTTTCAGGTAAGTCAGTCAGTCTCGATAATACTGAACACTCCAAAGGTCTGAAATCAGATGAACCTTCACATCTATTTGATGGCAATTCTTCATCACCCAATAACCCTCATTCATTATCACATTCAAATTTGGATTTACTCAACAGTACCAATGCTAATGATGATTTCAAATTCAAATTTAACTTCAATGTGACTAGCCCAATTAATCAATCAGAACGTTCGGGATTTATCAATACAGATAAGTTCAAAAGAATGAAGAAATTCATTCAAATTACCACTGAAGTCATTATAGGTACTCATCGTTCAAATGAGGAGCCTGAGAATGCCACCACCACTCCTGCAAATGCTGCCTACTCTTCTTCAGCACTTGTAGGTGATGGTGAAGGAAGCGCTATTGCTCAGTCAAATGTTGGCCCTGCTCCCACTGGCTCTAATATCATTTCTCCGCTTTCAAGAAGATCATCACTGTTTTCTGGATCCAATGGTTCTCCCAATGCGTTTAGTGGCAGCGGTTCTAGCAGTTCTCCAGCTCAGGTAGCTTCTGCCAATGTTCCAAATGCTGTGCCTCCGCACCTGAAACCTCAATCGCAAAGATCGGTTAATGGGGCTACTAATTGGATTCATGAGGCGTCCGGTTCAACAGCTTCACCTTCATCCAACAATGTGGCTGGTGCTCCAGCTGGTAACGCCGTTCCATACATCAACGTCATTCCTGAAGCAGTTGCTGTAAGTAATTTTGAGACTCCACCATACTTCAGTGATGCCAATAATCAATTTAATCAAATGAATTCGGGAGATTATGACATTCCAAATTATGAAGAAATATCTGATGCTGCCAATGCAAATGCTGCCGCTCCTATCCCAGAACAATCGCATATGTCAGAGAAGGATCGTATGAAAGCTCACGAATCTAGTTTGTTACCATCTGAGCCACCTCTTGATGATATGGCTGATGATGATGATCGTGAAACTATCAGTCCTATAGACAAACCAAATGAAATTTTGGAAAGTATTGATGAAGAAGATAATTCAACTCTTAATCAAAATAATAATAGTTCTGGAAATATTACTAGAGGAAATGATGTTACCGATTTTGAAAATAATTCAAACACTTATTCTTTCAATCGCCCTAACACATATCAATTTTTTACGACCCCCAATGAAGAACCTAGCCAAAATGAAGAAGCTATCGACAGTACTGGGAATGAAAATTCAGATGATGATGACTTATACCATACTAATCTTGATATAATTAGGGAACACGATGGATTGGGCTTTGAAATGGATACTGTAACCAGCGACTTTGTTCCTAATTATGAGACTGCAAATAAAGACAAGCTTATATTAGCCAATACTTCTAAAAATCAAAATGAAGGCAATTAGCAGTCATGGTTAGGGTGGGATATCACGTTAGTCATTGAATCATTGAATTGTGCATCAAGTCATTTATTACATTGAGTCATAGCTTCTTCATTTCCTGTTTTCTTAAAATTTACTTCTTATCATGTTTAATTCTTTACAACAATCAGTGAGATTCTAATTATAGAGACACTTCATTTCCTTACTTTCTCACTGGTACTTATTTGCTATCTAGGATTCTTGATCATTATCTTTTTTTTTGCCGTATGTATTATTTTCAGTTCATTCTACACAATTGGTGGAAGACATGATTTATTTTCATTACTTAATGTATTAATAGTACAACATGGGGTTTTAATTATGACTCTTTTCTTTTATATAGAAATTAGCTACAATATATGATGACTTCATGTCGATTATTATTACTAAGTAGTTGTAAATTATTACCCGAATATTATCCAATTTTACTACAATGGTGAGTATGGTAACGTCGGATCAGATATTATGCGCCATCAAGAACTTGATGAATTTCTCGTAATTCTTCGGTGAGCTGATTGTAGGCAAGAGTTAACTCGTCGTATTTCTTTTCTAATGCTTCTATGGAATTGGTTAAATCGATCACTTTTTCATTATTGGTTTTAACTCTTGTCTCGCTACTTTCAATATGGGATAAGTTTTCAGCAATAACTTTTTGTTTGTCCGTAAGAACCTTAGTATCTAGCATATTTCTGGACTGTAGAGCCGCTATTTCCAATTCTTTGGCGGTAGATTCGGCTTCTAGATTATCATAGATTCCTTTTAGTTCATAGTAGTTATTTTCATTGAACTCAATCTTGGCTTTCAACTCATTGATTTTAGAGTTGAATTTATTCATATTATGCGGGGGTTTTTGTCTTTGGTGAAGGTTGTAGATAACGTCACCAGGAATAACTCAATTTTTCAATGGCAATTCAAAGGAAAGGTCTAAGAGTAACCGTTATTTGCAATATATAAGAAAATCAATTACAAACCGGCTTATAAAGCAAAGTGTCATCCAACTGTGGAGTAACTGGTTACCATTTGTGACTTAGGAGCTAGACGATTTGGTTGACGAAAGCGAACAAAGGTTGCAAAACCGCCATACACAAAACAATGATCCAACTTTTATCAGGTAGCTACAGAGCTATGTTCTAATCATATGAGACTAAAATTTTTAAGATTAAATAGATATACAAAGAGAAGCAAATACTTCAGGGGTAACAAAAGATAGAAAGAAGTAAAAATTTTAAAATACGAATGAAAAACAATAAAAAAAAAATGTAATGTCAATTCATTAAGTCTTCATAAAACCATTCAATGCATATTGGATATGGCCAAAAAAAAGATTATATTGATACAGATTTTGAAGTTAGTCAAGATGGATAAAGCAATAAGATTGCAAGGTAAAGTTAAGATGGATGAATAAGGGAACCATTTTATTGGCCATTCTGAGATAAATACAATTGTTTTTGTAAAGAAGTAACACTTTCTTTCAATTGATCTCTTTCTTGTTTTAAGATGTACAAGTCAGCTTCCAAATCTTTAATCTTCATCGAGAAATGAGCACTAGTAATTCCGTCATCTTCATCTTCATTGTCAGCTTCAGTTTCAGCAATAGGAGTTTCAGAACCAGAGAACTTATCTTCAGGAATAGGAGTAGTAAGTCTAGAACTATTTCTTCTAGATGCCTTCTTGAAGATTTTCAATTCATTGTTTTCTTTAACCAATTTCTCAATTACTCCTCTTTGGTTCTTCAATTCATCTTGAGTAAGGTTGAGAGCTTTACTTGTGTTGTTAACTGATTGTAAAGCATCACGGTAATTCTCTTCAAAAGTTTTCAAACTCTGTAATTTTTGGTTCAAATCTTCTTGAAGAGCACGAACCTCAGCGGAAGAACCTGCTTGCTGTGCTTTGGATGTTCTTAATAAATCATCCACTTGATGTTGCAATTTGGCAATCATTGGATTCTCTTGTGGGCTTCCAATACTTCTGGATGCCACTTCATCATCAACTGCTCCACCTTCAATAGAAGGAGCAGCATTCTTAACATTCCATAAATTAACCAAATTCTCAAGATGAGAGGAAATATCTTTCTTGGATTTTCTTCCAGTAGCAGTGCTCAAGATTGATCTATTAGATCCAAGAGCACCAGTTTCACCTAAACCACTGACATCACCTTCTTCACCTTCGAATTCATCTCCAATGATATCATCATCACCGTGGATGGTTTTGAAGTTATCAAATTCTAATGATAAGTTATCATACTTGACTTTCCAATCATTAATTTCTTTGTGTAATACTTGTTCATCTCTCACTTGTTGTGATAATTTATGGATCTTCTCTTCTTGAACTTTAATGATTTTTTGGAAATCAGACAATTGTCCAATTTGATTGTTCATGAATGGTTCAAACTTGTCAAACTTCTCAGTTAATGATTTATTTTCTTGTTCTAAGTAGAGCAACTTATTGTTCAATTCCAATCTTTCTAATTTGTGTTTGGACAATTCAGTAAGACCTCTACTATTTTCAGCATCTACTGGAATTTCCTCACCGTCGTTGATGGCAAGGTTTTCTGGACCAATAGCGCCTTTCAATTCTTGAATCACCAGATCCCTTTCTTCCAATTGCTTATTCAAGGTATTGATCTTTTCAACATGTTCACCTTGGTTAAAGGTGTCATTTTCAGCTTTCAAAGCTTCATTTTCACGTTCCAAATTAGCAATACGTTCAGTAGCATTTTGCATTTGTACTTTGGTAGATGACTTCAATTCGTTCAATTCACTGTTCAACTCATTAATGATCTTTTTAACCTTAGAATCGTCATTAGATCTATTTGCACCATTGAGAGCTCCCAACAAACCTCTTTGTTTTGAAGGAATTGGTTGAGACTGAGAGTTACTTCTGGATTGAATTGGAGAAAAGCTTTCAGCTTGGGGAGTTTTGTCATCGTCAACTTCATCATCATCGATTTTGAGCTCCTTTTTGTTGAGAATACTGGGCTTATCGAAGTTTGACGAGTCCTTAGTAATAATTGGAGTGGTGTTGTTGTCATTTCTTACTTCATCAACATAGTTGTAGTTGTCCAATAAAGATGCATGACCATTGTGATAAGAACCTTCGGATGACTTTTCTTTGGAAGATAAGAAATTCTTGGTTTTTATTTCATCAAGATCATTCAATTCGTCATGATCCTTTTCATTAACACTCATATTTGCTGAAGATGGAACATCAACATCAACAAAATCGTTGTTGTTACTTGGAGATTCCAAAGAGTTGATGTTCTTGCTGATTTTAAGAGGAGCAATTGAACTATCTGTTGAGTTCAGAATGATATTACTTCCGGCAATAGCGGCAGCAGCAGCAGTACCAGCAGCAGCAGCACCAACTACAATAGGATTTACACCATTCGAAGGTTCCTCTTGGTAGTCATGATCATTAGAACTGAGCTGTCTCGTTGGAGAACCAGTTGGAGTTCTGAAATCCTCAGGACCAGCAGAGAAACTTCTAGCGTGACGTTGTAAACTTTGTCTGTTAGCATCCTGAATTGAAGGAGAAGGAGATTCAGGTCTCTTGGAGTAAGGATTGGCACTTGCAGAAGCAGCAACCTTCTTTGGGGGAGATTTTCCAGCCACACCAGGAACACTACCAAATCCAACAGCGTTAGCATTGACTTGAGAATCAAGGAAGGTATCAACCAAAGCAAGATCCAAGCCATAAAGCATAGTACCATATTCTTCACCATTGTAGTTTTCATAAGTATCAAAGTTGTCTGGATCACTGTAAACATAGTCATTTTTATCACCACCCATGATGATAATTCTGTTGAAATTTGGAAGATAAGACATGGTGTGACCACATCTTGGACCAGGACCATTAGAGTTAGCAGAAGAGAGTAATTGAGACCAAACCAAAGAATGTAAGTCCAACACGTATAAGGTATCATAGATCAAACCATGGAAATCATTACCCCCATAGATATACAATTTGTCATTAATAATACATGACGAATGTTCATTCACTGGCAAAGGCACATTACCGGTAGTTGGCAATTGAGACCACTTATTGGTTAAAGCATCAAAGCACCATAAATCATTGGAGATTTTTTCATTATTGTAGATACCACCAAAAATATAGATTTTGTTCTTGTAGACAGACATCGAATGGTTGGCTACTGGTGGGGGTTTGAAATTGTTGACTGGTTCAATCAATTCCCATCTTGCCTTTGGAGATTTGAAGGTATTCAATTCAAAGTAGTACAAATCGTTGAAAACTTCAGATTCCAATTGACCCCCAAATAAGTATAAACGAGAGGAGTTTGAATTGAGCGAAATCACGCCAATGGTATGTCCGTATCTACCATTTGGTTTGTTCAAAATATGAGATGGAATGGTATACTTATTGTTGTTGATGTTAAACAAGTAGAAATTATTATCAGGGTAACCATTGAAATCGGTATCGACAGTATCACCTCCGTAAATAATAAAAGCATTTCCACATAACACAGCTGAATGACCGACTCTGGCAGGAGGATTGTTGTTGTTGGCAATTTCAACATTTTTGGCAATAAACGAGTCTCCTGACAGGTTTTGAGGGTAAATTTTCCAGGTATCACCAAATACCGACCCCTCTTTCAAACCTCCCATCAAGAAGATTTCATTTTTATCACTGGAAATTGCCGAAGCCGCGTGTCTATAACGAGGGAAAGGAGATTGTAACAACTTATGTCTCTTCCAAGGAGACACGGCGTCGCCTGTGATGTCGACTTTTGGTATTATGGTGTTGGTATTGACGTGATCATCAAATCCTGTTGTTTTCTTCAAAGTTGGGGAAGCTTTTGGAGGTTCATCGTGAAACTGGGAATGGTCCACAGATGAATGGTCATGTTCGGCACTAGTCATTGAGATATCTGATTCTTCTGGTTGTTTCTTCTTACTCTTACCAAATTTGAATCGAGCCATTGAGTTGAAAGGTAAAAAAAAAAAAGTGACGGGGGAAGACGTTGGTGTAAATACCTTTTTTTTCTGGATTTAGGCGAAGATGAGGATCCTGACACTAATATAAGGATCTTGGGACAGCTCACAAAAAGTGTCAATTAGGGAAATTGTAGTTCTGGGAGTGAAAAATAAACCAGACTGCCGTTAAAAAAAAAGTGTTTATGTTTTTTGAGCGTTAGACAGAGAAAGGGAGAGGAAAAAAGAAAATAATAATCTTATTGAAGCATTTCAAATAATAAACCCAGAAACTACTTTAAACAGGCATCAGTGAGGTTAAGAGCTGGGATAAGTAGGTACAAAATTAGAAACTACATCCCTAAACCGTAATAAGTACCAAAAAATAACTTTTATGGTTTCAGCAATAAGGTTAAAATACTGCATGCGACCCAATTGAGACAGTCACCTACCACAAACAAAAGCCTTACTATGTATGATCTCAGCAAATGGAAGCAAAAAAAAACCTGACATGAAATAGCATTTCCAGGAATAGACTTTAGCTAGTCAGGGGAGAAACTGGGGAGGGAGGGAAAGGAGTTATGGTATTTGTCAACATTCATAACACCATATTCTGGCCATTCCCGAAGCAACAAGGTTCGTAGCCATCCTGGTTCCTCACTTACCTCCTCCATCGTCTGTCGGGCCATGTGAGTTTTGGACCAACTTGTTTCCCGATGCGGAAATTTTTGGGGTGGTGCATGGAGGTGCTTTAGTGGCACCTTTAGCCTACTGTTGCGGCCCACTAGGGAAATGTGGGGTTTGGGTTTATCACTGAATTGGGTAATTGTAGCATGTTCCCTAGTTATGACGGGAGTTGGTGGTAATTACCGACATTGTGGTTATTGATGGTGGAGCATCTGATCGATTACTCCATCGAGACTGGCTGCCACTGGTTCGGGGAATCGCTTCGTGCCGAGAAACAACTGGGGGTTGTTGCCTGGATTTAGATGGATCGTTTAATCTTGCTTCATCTCCTGCTTCATCTATACTGTTTATGGTAATCTTATGAACTGCGCTTGGCATTAGTGCCATCTCATTGTGTTTGTCTTTCCTGTAATCTGGCCAGAGCCACTTCCTCAATATAGGCAAGTTGCAAAATGCGCAGACTATTGCAACCACTAGAGTCTCATATTGCAGGTTCCTGGTCATCCCTCTACAATGTCTTCTACACATCGGCTTTGTTCTGTCTGGTTGATGCCTAATGTAGTTCCTTTTCAGCATTACTTCTTTTGGTTACATCACTTGTGCCTCTTTTGATCATTGCCTATTTGGCCAAAACATACCCCCTCCCCCTCCCCCTCTGTGTCAAGATCCTGCTCTGACCCTTATCTGTTACTCGTCGGACCTCCTTTGTGCCGTGACAGCTGTGCCTCCGAAGCCACAACTAGGTTTCTTTATGGCCCTACCAGCTGTAACAGCATAAGCTTCCGCACCCTCTGGTTTCCTCTTCCTCTAAAACACAGCACCGGTACCAGATCCTCGCAAGACCCTACACCAGAGAGATCCTGTAACAGTTTGATCCTGTAACTTCTTGAACATGCAACAACTTGATTCTGTAATAGCTTGATTAGGGGACAACTGCCAAGCCGGATGTACGGGTGTATTGTGCAACCCTCCGGATGTACGGAGGTAACCATGTCGCAGATGTACGGATCATGAATCAAAAAAGACAACCAAAGAACCCTTTTCTTTGTCGAAAGTAATCAATAGAAATGTCGGTATCTGGAACCGGTTTACAGGGCTCCAATCAGAATGAGATTCTACTGAATCTCTTCAGGACCCCCGAGTCTTTACAGGAGATTCCTCAATTACTAAATTACACCGACCAGTACAAGAACCATATCAACAAACAGCTACAAGCTCAGATCAATAACTATCAATCTCCCAAGAATTTAAAGGAAGATATCATCCAATTGCATTCTAATCTCAAAGAGACCAAACTTAAAGCCAGCAATACCCAAGAAAACATCATTTCCATGACCAAGTCAATTCAAGAATTAGACCAATATAAGAAGAACTTAGTACTTTCCATGAAGATTCTAAAACGTCTTCAAATGTTAGTTATCTCGTACAACAGTTTGACCCCAATCATCCAATCCCATGAATATAAAACTATTCTCTCTCATTTTGGTGTGGTTAAAGAATTATTGGAATTTTTCAAACCGTATAAGTCAATTGATGAAATTAACCAATTGAACTTATCAATTAATAAAACTCAAAACAAGTTAATTGATGACATTTTCATAGATTTTGAAGATTCTTTTACTAATAATTTCACCAATGACCAGTTGATATATGGCTGTGAAATTCTCGAGTTGATTGATGTTAAATACAAGGATAAGCTATTAAATTGGTTTTATAACTATCAATTGAAGGAAATTAAATCGATTTTTAATAACTTGGATGAAGCAGGATCTTTGGAAAATCTTAATAGAAGATACATTTATTTCAATAACGTGTTGAAAAATCTCCAACAGAATTATTTGAATGTTTTCCCCAAGAGTTGGTTGATTGACTTGGAACTCGCCAAAATTTTCTGTAAAATTACCAAACAGGATTTAGGCAATCAATTATCAAGTAATAGTAAGATTGATTCTAACATTTTATTGGATTCATTGTTCAAAACCCTTGAATTTGAGAAGAGCTTAAATGAAAACTTCAAAACTAACGATTTTAATAAGATTATCTCTAGTCAATTTGAACCATATCTTACTATCTGGGTTGGTGAGCAGGATAAATTATTGAACTCGAAATTCATTGAATTCTTTCAAACTCCTAAGATTCCTCAAGAATTTGTGGCTACCAATAATAGCATAGATGAATTCTTAACAATATTGAAAGTCAATAACATTCCAAATATTTCTAATTCTTCCATTGAATTATTTAAGTTGTTCAATAAAATTTTAACTCAGATTATTAAGTTGACCAATGGGGAAATTTTGGTGGATGTCTCGAAGCTTTTCATTAAGTACCTTCACGAATACTACTCCAAACATCTCTTACCAATTATCAACCAGTCAGTCAATACCAGTTTTGCATCTTCATCTAATCCTGAAAATATCGAGTCCATAAAATATTTGACTATGGTGTTGAATACTGCTGACTATGTCATTAACAATATTAATGATTTACAAACTAAATTTTTGAATTTGATTGATGAACAATTCAAATCCAAAATCTCATTTGATGTTTGCTTGGACTGGTACTTTGAATTAATCAACAAGTCAATGGTAAACTTACTCTATAATATCAACAACAGTCTTCAATTCTCATGGAGACAGTTTGAGAATAATAATTGGAACAATATGGATTCAACTATCGATGTTTCCAACTACATGATAGACTTCAAAAATTCCATTAATGATAATATCAAGATAATACTTCCCTTAATTATTAGGGATGGGTATATTCGTAATTTCTGTGACAAGTTGACTGAGACGATCATCAGTACCTTCATGAATCACTTAAAAACCATCAAACCTTTGAGTATTCTTAACATCGAACAAATTTTGATTGATTTAACCAATTTAAAAATTTATTTCTTGATTCTTCCCCTTTATTCTAATCCTAATTTTGATGAATCCAAGCTCAACAAGGCAAATGAATCAGAAACTGATCAACCTGATGAACGTGCCAATGTGTCTAAATTGTACGTTAAGTTGGTTAATAATCAATTTCATAAGATGGAAACCCTACTCAAGCTCTTGTTGACTCCTGTATTACCAGTGGATAATCTTATTGAGAACTATTTCCAATTAATTGGAGATAGATCCTTATCTAATTTCAGAAAGGTTTTGAATCTTAAGAATATATCCAAGTCTCAACAGCAAAAATACATTGAAAACTTCAATCTACAATTAACCATGTCGAACGATTTACTTGACGAATCTCCAATACTACACAACTTAGAAGATAATGAAGTAAATCCTCATATCGATGATTCAAGCTTGCTGCACCCACTATCACAGCCTGCACCCCAGCAGCCAGACATCAAAGACTTGTTCTTGTCCAAGTCTCCCGAGCCAGGTTTACCAGACTTCTTGAAAAGTAAAAGTCCAAAGCTATTGGCTAATAATACATTAAAAATGAACAACTTCGAGAAGAATTTAAGAGAATTTGCTATCAACGGAGAGAACCATGTTAATAAGTTCAATGAAAATTTCAAAAACTTTGGGAAGTTTTTCCGTAAGGATAATAACGATTCATAATTCGTAAGTAAGTTGTTATAGAAGCATGTATAGTTAATAATTACTCATAGACTATTATCATTACTGTAGTAAATTGAATCTCATTACATACTAATTTTTCGCAATCCCACAGATTTTTCGCGAATATGACTCTAGGCTTTAGTCATCTTCTTCTTATCACTCATACAATAAACATGACAAAATTAGTGAAGATTTGTGGTATACGAACCATCGAAGCAGCAAACAAGGCCATAGAATCACAATCGGATCTTCTTGGAGCGATTTTGGTGCCAAATAGAGCAAGATCTATTGATCATGAAGTGGCCCTACAAATTTCAGCCAAAGTTCAAGAGATAAGAAAGGAACGTAACTCCCAATTTCAATCAGTAAATGATATTGTTAGGTACATTGAAACACTACAAATCACAGATTTTAATGAATATTTCATCAAAATATCGCAATTATTCATTGAATCAGGACCATTTTTGGTGGGAGTCTTCCGTAATCAGCCCTTACACGAAGTGTTTGAAATAGCCCAGAAGCTTAAACTTGACATTATTCAACTTCATGGTAGCGAAAATGTCGAAGAATACCTTGCATACAACGAAGAGAATAATCTTAGGTTTGGAATCACCAAAAGATTTGTTATTCCTCAAGATATTCCTACTATGGAGACATTTTTCAATTCTTTCATACAGAATGGCAAGGTAAAGGGTAACTTTATATTGCCTCTCTTAGACTCAGAGGCTGGAGGTGAAGGTAAAAAAATCGACTGGTCATTATTGAATGACTTGAATGGTAAATTTTTATTGGCAGGAGGATTAAACCCGGAAAACTTAGTCGAGACTACTCAGTATAAGAATATCATTGGTTTTGATGTTAGCGGAGGTGTCGAGGATGCCAACGGTCAGAAAGATCTTGATAAAATTGAAAAGTTCGTTACAAATGGTAAGGCCTTGTAAATAATTAGGGTATTTATTTATATATAAAAGATATCTACCAATAATGATGCATTATTTCTAAAAATACACGAATAATGAAGACTCTTAATCTTCACTATCCCAGTTACCTGGTCTTGGTTGTTTTGGCATTTGTGGACCACCAGCTCTCTTAGCCATAATGATTTGATCAATGGATAAGATAGTGTTGGTGGCGTCAGTAGCTAAGTCAATAGCAGACTTTTTGGTTGATAATAAATCGTAGATGCCGTTTTGCTTGATATCAATCAAACCATCTTCAGTTTCATTATCAATATCAATACCAATGCTTAAGTTATCAAAGTTTTCGTCAGTAGAGGAGTGAGTAGCGTACAATTTACTCAACAATTCTGACAGGTCTAAACCTGAGGTTTCAGCCAACACACGAGGAATGACTTCAAAAGCCTTAGCATAATTCTTGATGGCCAATTGTAGCAATCCTGGGGTTTTTTCACCATATTGAGTAATTAATTTAACTAATTCAATTTCAATGGCACCAGCCCCAGGTAATAAGCGACCGTCCTTTAATAAACCTTTAATAGCATTAACACCATCATCAATAGCTCTTTCAACATCATCCAAACTGTTTTGAGTAGCACCTCTGATTATAATGGTAGAGGTTCTTGAAACAGATTGTTCCAATTGTCTGAAGATAGTAACTCTATCAGCACCAATTTCCTTGGTTTCAATGATGTCAATCAATCCCATTTCATCAGGCATTGGAGCTCCCAATCTTGGTAATGGGGTGGCACCACAAACTTGACAGATTCTTCTTAAATCAAATTTGGAAGGAACTTTAAGAATCAAGATGTTATATTTGTTGAAATAATGTAAGGCCAATTCACCAATATTCGAACCAGCAACCACCACTTTAACTCCAGCATCGGAGATTTCTTTACACATGATATCCAATTGTTGTTCTTCACCTTGGGAGAATTCCAACATTTCTTTGGCATTATGTAATAACACAGTACCCTTAGTTTCGGTGGTACTGATATCAATAGGACAGGTGAAAACTACGACCTTGGATCTTTCATTAACGTTCTTGACACTACCTTCTGGTTCTCTTGGAAATACCATACCTTTGATGACTTGAGAGTTACTTAAAGCAGAACCCATGATTTTAACAACTCTGATGGAATCAACGTTGAAAGAGTTTGGATTTTTAGGGTTGATGATTAATTTAACTGCATCAACCACCAAGTTAGAGATCAAATCTTCTAAACCGTATTGTTTAGCGGCGATAACAGGCTTGATAATCTTTAATAATTCCTTGGATTCGACGATGGATTCAACTTTATCAATCACCAAGTCATCTAAGGTTTTCAAGGCAAATTTATTAGCAAGTTTGAAACCTTGAATGATTTCTGGAATACTTAAACCCAAATTAATTAATTTTTCACTAATGTTCAATAATTCTCCTGCTAGTATTATAACCAAATTAGTATTATCACCCATTTCGAACTCTTGTTGCTTGGAAGCCATGATCAAAATCTTCACAGCAGGGTGAACGATTTCCAACTCGTTCAACATGGTGGCAGCATCGTTGGTAATGAAAATTTTACCAAGACGGTTTACAATAATCTTATTACGTCCACTAGGACCCATTGACGTGAGCAAAATGGAGGAGATTTCTCTGACGGCTTCGATGTTACGAATCACCGCCCCATCAGCATTAGAATGTGACTGGTAGCCGTTTTTGAACAACCCAGCATTAGGAGCAGATGGCAATTTCAACGACATCTTTGGTTCTGGTTGTAGGAAGAGGAAAGAATTGCCATTTTGAAAGGTCGTTCATAAATTTTTTTGATCGATCGCGTTGGAAGAATTTGGGCACGTGACCTGATCTGGCAGCCACCAAAATTGCAACCATATTGAGAAGATGATAGAAACGAAGCAAAAAAGATATTGAAGGAGATAAGAAGGAGCACGGGGTAGAGATAGCTCGGGAATAGGGAGGGGGTGGAAGTCAATAAAGTTAAGCTAGGATGAAATAGAGTTGGTATGAGGTACAGAATGCAACCAAAACAAGCTTGAGATGGAACCTCTTACTAGCAACCTTGTTATAATAGAGTTTGCAAAAGTGAGAGGCGGCCACCATAGCCACGCTGGTTGAAGTCA